>CM053788.1:664362741-664962741 GCA_028749045.1 Cupressus sempervirens | reverse complement strand
GATGATTGGATTTATGTTACTATATCAGTTGCTTTGATTATGCTTATGGCTAATTTATGAGATTATGATGTGTTAGATGGTTCACTAAGGTTTGTGTTAGTGGTTACTAGGATTGATGTGGTATCATGATGTTGTTTCGTGATTACCTTGAGATGTGTGCAGAGATTGCATTGTGTACTATTAACATGCTACATTGGACTAGGTTCTTGTAGCAGAGGTTAGTCATGTTTATGAATGTGTTCTCTTATGTGTTTTAAGTACCTTTTTATGTTGTGTAATCAACCATTATTAAGTTCTTAAATAATTATAAATGAATTATCCATGTTGGATTCTTTGCTTTTTTGCTACAGATATTTACTTTGTTATATTTTGATCTGAGAGATACTTGTATTCATGTTATGTTTTACATTTGAGATGACTTGAGTGTTAGATGTTATACTTTGATTTCAGTATCATAGGTGTTAGACTACTATGGTGTTCAGTTGATCATATTTGCATGATGATGCCACGTTGAGATGACATTATGTTTTACGATGATATCTGATTATCTGGCATTTGGACATATCTATGATTATGTTATGTGATGGATTTAAGGATATGGTTATTTACTTCATTCTTGCTTCATTATGTTTTATGTGAATGTGAGTGATGTAAATGGAATATTTCAATATATTTGAATATATGGTTAAATTAGGTATTTAATGCATTTATTACTTTGGCTATATTATTATATGCAATTGCACTTGATCACGTGTTTTAGTGTGTAGGATTTATATCCCTAGTAGTGGCACATGAAGTTAGTGATTCATCTATTCCTATTTTACCAATGTCATCCTTGTATGATCGACGTATCTTATTTAAAGATTTAATTAAACACTATGGTGGTTTGTTAAATATAGCCTCATTAGCATTCTGTGATTAGGCTAGTGAGCATGTCTATGTATTTAGAAGTTCATGTTATCATGAAGTTTGTTAAGGAAATTTTTTTTATTTGGGTTTTTGAGCTATAAATTTTATTGAATTTAATTTCTAACAACTTTTCCATAGATGAATTCCTATTACTAGGAATAGCCTATTTCCATTTGGGTTGATTCAGGGTCTAACTAGGGAAGTTGGTTATTTACCCTAATCGATTATTCACTCAAAAAGTGAATGTATCCAAAAAGGAATTTAATTCTCACTTCTCACTTTTGAATTAGAAAGTTTGAGAGTAAAACCCAAAATCCTTTTCATGATGATTTACTATTGTGTTCTTTGTGGGAGCTATAGGGGTGGGATTATCGCAAGATTGGTCTCATTGGATCCAGCTAAGGGAGACCTTAGATTGCTGCAATCTTTGGCTACTTTTGTGGGATTTTTATTTTATGATTTAGATTCCCATTTTTCCCTTTTGGTTGTGAGGTAGGGCTCTCTCATTTTATTGTTTCTTCTTTTTTTTAGCTTTTTTTTTGTTAGTCATTTATTAGGAGGCTGAGAACTAGTGTTTCCCTCTATTCTTGTATGCTAGCTCTACCCGGTTCGGTAGGTATGAGCATTTCCCTATTTTTCAAGATGAGAGTTTGAGGTTTTGCACCATTATGCTGGCCATTTTTGCATATAGACTCCAAACCCAAATTTTATTTAATATTTGGGGCTTTTGTACCCTAAGACCAAATGGATTTTAATTTCAAAGTTTTGAGTTTTGAGGTTTTTTTGCATCAATTTACGTGTCGCCCAATTTTCTTAGGTTTTCTTGGCATGATGTTGGTCATGGACTTGGATCATCTATAGGATGTCAGTTAGACCATTGTTACATTTTTATGTTTGCATTGGGATACATGCCACATTCATACTCCTAACTTTGTGTTTGGTTGACTAATTTTATACTTAATGTTATTATTTTTTTTGGACCTTTGTTGTTATTTCATGGACACAAGGATTCATGTATAATCCATACTCCTGGATTAAGGTCGGTTGAGTGATTTAATGATGTTTTCTCTTGTTGTATCGTTGGGATTCATATAGAGTCCATCCTCCTAGATTTGAAAGGAAATTAAGGTGCGGAAATAACTTCCTACACTAATCCCTTAAGGAGAGTATTGTGCAAATTCCTTATTAAATCCTTATAATTACAAACTAAATATTATGTAAACAATAATATTATAGTCAACCATGAATATAGAAAAAAGATAGAGAAAGAAAACACAAACATAAAGATATGCCAGTGGAAAAAAAACTTTCTATAAAACAACCCCGCCCCTCCAAAACCTACACAATGTATTATCTTCAACACAAAAGGTTACAACACACTTGCAATGCAAGTTCTTTCAGGACATAGAAGAAAAATACAGTAGTAACATATCATACCAACAATACACTTTTCACTTTCTCCTATCTGCAACCCTAAAAATGCTTAAATCATGCGCTTTCCATTTTAGGGAAACTTCCAAAGAACAATCGTATTAGGGTTTTACCATTTTCCAGAAAAGTAGGAACCCAAATTTTTTTTTGGGCTAACGCCCTGAACCCCGTGCACTAGATGGAGACTCAAGTGTATAGTACTCAATGATAAATTGTCACATGTCTTCATGTCTTCACCCATCATCATATCTTCCAGAGATAGCTCTTACGTGTCATTGGAATCTGTCATAACCATTTCAGCCTGATCTCCTTACACATAATTCAAGATGCCAACACATGCAAGTGGAGTGACACATCAACATGCCAATTAGACATGTACACTCACATTTAATTATATTATTTGCAAAAAATACATTTACAAAACAAATAATAAGAATAGGAATTATCCAAGGTTGAGACACCTTATTCCTAAAAAGATTGAGGTTGGTCGAGTGAGTCATGGTGTATGGTTTTATTATTTCTTTGGATTTATGTAGATTTTGTCTTCTCGAGTTTGTTTCTAATTGAGTGATATTTTTCTTTGTATTATCATCCATTCCTTATGTTATGATCTTCGTGATGGTGGTGCACTACACATGAGTATGTATGTGTACATTTGTTGGGTAACTTGCAAAGCCTAATCTTTTGTGGTACTTCTAGGAGTTATAATCATTGGGTTGGGCTAGGAATATGCATGCCTACAGGCACTCATCATTGGATGGGCATAGGTAGGGTAGGGTAGTATATGGAGGGGCTTCTATCTCACTGCCCAGTGACTACTCTCATGGGTTGGTAGAGGAAGTTTTAATTAAGTGATAACTAAATAAAATGTGTGAGTGGTAATAAAACTTGAGATAATAAAAAGGATTTAGGATGTGCTCCTTCCATTGGGAAGTGGAGAGATAATAGTACTAGCTTGGGCTTGTCGATGCCAAGCGACTCTCCATGATGTTAGCCCCTACTTAGTAGCCTATTGAGTGTTTGACTAGAACCTGTAGTTTATGCAATGTCTATATTCTTGGTTTTAGTAATCATACTATCTAGCGTGAGTGTTAGCCATGGACTTTTTTGTATGTGTGTTTGTGGTTGGATCATTATCTCTATTAGCATGATAGGAATGGACCTACAGGTTCCACATGGTTGGGAGGCATAGCTACCTTCACTAGTGTTGGGGGCTAGTGTATAGAGACAATCTATTGTCCTAGTGTGACCATGGTTGGATATTTTCACTTGGTACTTCAAGTTCTGGAGTATACTTTCTTATGATTTATGCTTTCATTGGAATACTTGGCTATCATGTTAGATGGTGCTAGTTTAATTACATTCTTGTATTATAATATTTAGCATATATTAGATGATGAGTTTGATTTGTAGCATGTTATTGTTGTGGAGCCTAATTAGTCTCCAAGTGGGAGATTGTTGTGATGTGGAGCCTAATCAGACTTAGAGGATTATTCAGCATGCTTTCCCTCCAAATTATTTTTATGGAGGTTTGGGGGTAGCACTCACAAGATGGGGTCCTAGGGCAGCCCCCCAGGTGCGCTTCCTATCGTAGTATAGGGTGGGGTCGAGTTTTTGGGGGTAGTACCCCCGAAGTCAAAAATGACCTTATATTGTAAAAGGCATCAACTACTATTTTCTATTATTCTAGCCCTAATTTTGTAAGCAACAAAAATCTTGTATAAAAAGGCTTAGGGTTAGGGATTTTTCTAATGTGTGATGCAAAAATTGGTTCTTGTGGTAGTATTGAGTTGTAAGGGATTACGGATTGTATTCAGATTATAACCACTATATAATAATAATATTGGACTTGTTGCTAGTGGATGTAGCCTAGGGATTAGTTGAACCATGTTAAATCTTGGTGTCTTGTGTTCTCTTGTATGCAATCTTCTATTTTCTAATATTGGTTATATTTGCATGTAACTATTATTTCTGTCTAAGGTTAATCCTAACATAGGATTATCTTATGCTTTACTTCTAGCATGTTAGATTTCCTTATTCTTATGTTGTAGCATATTTTAGTAGTGACATCCTCATAAGATAGTTTCACAAATTTGGTCAGTGGTTTGGGATGTTATGCACGAGGATGGCTAGGACCCATGATGGTCTCATGATGATATTATGGTTGGTGATAGGCCAACATTGGGACAAATAATAATAAAGAATTGATGATTTATAATAAATTTTGGCTGGTCTATACGTGTCAATCCGAGAGCGTAAGCTTGTGAAAGGTGTCCGAGCAATATGCTATCAAGGGATGATAGTTATGACCTGAGTGATTATGAAAGCAACTAGAACACATGAATTGAATCTATGAAAAACTAAAGAAATCCCAGTGATAGGAACAAATGAAACAGATATAAAGATTAATCTACAAAAAATAATAAAAGAAACAATTTATAAAATAAATAATAGTAACATTAATATTTATGTAAATATAAATACCAACTCTAAATAAACTTATCTGAAAATCTAAATTAACTAATCTAGAAATTAGACAAAAACATGAATGTTGAATACACCAAATAGACTAATTAAGAAGTAAAAATCTAAAAACACACACTAATGAAATACATCACTGTGTTTCACCATGGAGTGGGCCCTTACTCCCTAGCTTGCACGATGAGTAGAGAATGATCAGATTCTACACTATTTTAATCATGCAAAATATTACTTTATTAAAAAACAACACATGCTAATACAATATGCCTTTCTGAAAGCTTCCTTACAGCAATCTGCAGAAATGTGTATGTCTCCACTACGTATGTCTACTGCTGCTTATATAGGTGCATATTTAAAAATGCAATAACTACAATCATGCGTACTTCATGCAAGGGATAGAAAAAATATGATGTGCAGGTATTTTGTTGTTACCATCCCAACAAATTATTATTGTCTTCATATGCATTAGGCTGTAGGTTTGTTTTGGCCCGTAAAGAATAGGTAATAAGAAGTAATTCAGTTGTAACAAAATGCTTAGAACCATAGGTTTTTTCCAGCATGTATCCGCGTAGTTTGGTGTAGGTACAAGTTGAATCTATATATGACATAGAACATAAATATATTATGTGATAAGAATAGGCAATTAGAATGATACTGTCCTCATTCATTGCTGATTCATGGTAGAGCAAATTCTGGTTGAAATCCAAACCCGTAATAGAAAAATCACATTTTGAAAATGGTCTCTAACTTTTCCATCTTGCATGTTCTGAAGATTTTTCCGCTTGGGATTGTAATTGGGCATATTCTGGACAATACCCATGTTTCGGATTTTTGAGATTCATCTGCATTTGTTCACAAAATAAAATGCAAAACTTACTGTCCTCATTTTTAGTTGGTAATTATTCCAGCTAAGTTCTTTCTCAACATACTCCTTGGTCAATAATCTTGGAAGGAATAATACTTTAAATAATGAATGCCAATAAGATATAGCAAGCAATATTTTCAAAATTGATGGAACTTTGTATTTCTGAAATAGCTATAGGAAGATGTCTAGCGGGCGACAGGAAGAACCATAACTTGTTAGATAAATACAATTTCATTTATTTATTCACATATTCTATCTAATAACTATATTAAATATTACTCATAAATATTCAATCATATGCAACATAGAAGGAGAAAATGGAATAGAAGATGGGGATTGACATGAGTGTGAATGCTTATATGAAGGTTAAAATATGGTATAATTTGGGATATAAAATTCTCTCATCATTCCCCCCAACTTAGCTTATTGCACGTCCTCGTGCAATCATTATGATCACGAGGTCTTCAGTTTTAACTAAAAGCACTTTGAATTTATATTTTTGGCTTTGTCTCCACCCCGAACCATGATAACTCATAAGCACAAATCCCTTTCTTTTGCTTTACATAACAAGCTTTCTTCTTCTTCTTCTTCTTCTTTCAATAGGGATATCTCCTTTAACTTTTATAAATCATTTTTCTTTTCTCTTTTATTTTTTTATCTCTTTTCATTTTTTATAGTATCATGGTTCAAAAGGTTTCATATAGGAGAATTTATCTCAATTTGAATAGGAGGAATTTAAATGGGTAAAATATGAGAGATGAGAGATTAAACAAAGGCTTTTGTATGATGGATATAATGGATAGTATGATGGGTTTAGTAAGGATGAAAGATGGAAGATAATATGGTGACAATCTTCCCCCCAACTTAAAGGTTGACCGTCCATGGGAAACAAAGAGAGGATAGGAAGGGGTGTTGCATAATGATCAACATAATTAAGTAATACAAATAAAGTTAAGAGATAAAATAAGGAAAAACAAAATTGATTGTTTTACCAACATGCATGTGTAGAGAGACCAATGTTGGAACACAGAGCAACTCATCAACTTGTGCCACCAAGAGCGATGAATCATCAATAAGGAACAAAGAGAGGCTTTCAAAACTGCACTGCAACACCACAAAAGACCACCATCTGAGTGAAAGCATTGAAGAGAAGACCACTGGAACGAACCATAAAAACTAGGAGAGTGACTTCAATTGGAGGGGCCCCCAGTATCAACTGAACTAGTATAGATCATATAGGAAGTAACACATTCCACTGAAAACACCTCAACTGAACAGGCAACTCAGATTATGGGTGATCAAAGATTTGAGGACCACACTGAAGAGGAGTAGAGCTGCAGGAATGAGTGACAGGAGGTGCCAAAAAGGAAAGAACCACTGAAACTAATAAGTGTTCCTGAAAAGAATGATTAGCAAAAAAAACTAGGAACACCAATTATTGCATTTTGTCTTTTGTCTTTTTTTCTTTTTTTTTGAATAAATTTTGATAACGACAAGTGACTTCTGGCAAGCTAGTTTTCAATCACTCACCGCTTAATGGCGCTGTAAGAACAGTTTTCACCACTAAGAATTTATTTTGTAGTTAACATCTACTAGAAACTGGTTTTCAAATATTAACTGGCCAACAACGCCCAAAGGTTTTCATTGTTGGATCTTTTATTTTTCTTTTTCTTTTTTTCAATTTTTCAATAACTGCATAGAATGACCAAAGAAATGAAATCGTGACATGGATGATGAAAAATGATACCATCCAAAGGTTATTTTTTGTCCATGACCTTACAAAAGGCACTGTTGAAGCTTGATTGTGTAATGAACTTGGAATGATCACCAAGAATAACCTCATCAGAACTGGAGCCACAAACCACTTCATTACCAAATACATGAGTATGGAGTGAAAACCAGTATTAGTCACCAATGTGTCCATAGAACTTTAGAGAGACACAACTCAAGAAAGGAATGTAGTAGCTGGCACTATATTCAAAGTATCTTCTAATGTGGTGTTGAATAATCATGAATCTTGTAGACCATGCTGCATATTTTGCTCCATGTGATTAATCACCAAAGAAAGGAAATCTTGTCTCAAAGTGGTGAAGACCCTTATGCCAAAATCTGCATGTGATCTTGAATAGTGAAGCACCATTGAAATGGATATGCACCATATAGCTATCAAACCCACATAATGTGAACAAAGCAACATTGTGTTTTATTCAATGCTTGTGTAGAGAAGCATCATCAACTAGTATTGATTCTAAGATTATCACACCACAACAAGGGACCTGTAGCCATATTCTCAAAACCAAGCATATCAAGCATTGTAAAGAGATTTTATCCAATTGATAACCCTACCATTAAATGCATTTATACAAATGGTAGGTAGAGTCATTAATATAAGCACTTGATAAAAATAAAAGAATGAGATTATAATAATTATACCAATGTCAATGAACATGAGAATACATACCTTGAATTGTTGAGATGTCACATGGTGAAGTTGGCTAGAAAGACCAATAAAACAATCAATGAAGCTTTATTGAAATCATCCAAGAACTACAAGATTGGAGGAATTCCCCCCAACTTAACTTCATGCTACAAGGTCATGAAATCATTGGGATAGCCAAACAAATTAGGTAACCCACAAAGAGTAACACATCTTTAGAATTTTGTTAGTCTTATTGAATCAAATATTTCAATAATTCAATGGATGAATTCCCAAATTAACTGTAGGTTATAAAAACATAGGGAATTTGAATCATCCAAGGAATCAAGAAATCAACACGTGTAATCAATGAATGATCATCTGAAGATAAGAACCAAGAATGAAAAATATATGGATACCTTGCTAAATAAATGAATCATCCATAATGTATTTGGTCATCTTGGGACACTGGAAATATTTAACAATGACAAATAATACTCATCCAATTATAATAGTTGTTGTTTGGTCATTAATGCATAGAATCTCATACAGTCATGCTTAATCAATTATTGGTCCTAAATCAACAAGTGTGTGAGGGATGCATATTTTAACCATAGGCCTCCAAATATCAATATGCATAAGTACAAAAATAAAATATAGATCTTGGAGGATCTGGTACTGTGTTTGTGAAATATGGAATGTATATGGCTTAATACTACTTAGTGCATGATTGATATTAACACGCATACTCATGAGTCCATTAATCAAAATTGATGCAATTTGAAGTATGGGCTCATTTGTAGGTATTTGGAATTCACTAAGTAGAAAAGAAGAACAAAGTTGAATATATTTCAATAAATAATATTGTTCTTCTAATTTAATTAAACCAAAATCCCATTCCTTAAGTGCATCAATATATTCCAATGTTGATTTATCAATTTCAAGCACATCATTATATGGTAAAGGGATCCTTGAAAGCTCAATATTATATGTATTTCCAACCATTTAATTATGAAATGTTTTATGAAACAATATAGTTGTCTTTGATGGATAACATGGAGTCCAATGTGAATAGGGTAAGAAGTGTGAAGGAGATAAAGTAGATGGGAATAAGAAGGCTGGGTGAAAGGAAGATGGTAAGGATGGATATGGTGGAATATAAGAGGGATATACGGGTTGTTGTGAGCACGCATGATTAAATTTGTTGTGCATGCTAAGTGGAGAAGTACATTTTGAAGAAATATGTTGTATTTGTAATGAATTAAAGTGACAATACATGTTACCAACATAATGCATACCTTGATCTTCTTGGGTTGGTACTTGAGATTGTTCATCCATTATAAGGAATACTTGGTCACTTCCTCCCTTATCTTGATAGGGATCACAAAAAAATTGTACCTCATTCACCACTAGCTCTTGATTGTTTAGGCATATGCACTGGTCATCTTTCTTATAGCAAAGAGAACAAAAAGTGATTGAATTAGCATCATCAAAATTACATTGCTCTAAAAATTCATCAATGATATCCTCTTGGTCAGCAATAAGGATACCATTTGTACATACCTGTGATGATGGTAGAGAGGGTATTAAAACATCACCTTTGGTCAGCATCATTTCTCTATCAAGTTATTCATTTGTTTTTAAATTTGAAGGCAGGGGCCGAGGGGTGGCAGGCACCACTGGGGTCAAGGGGTAATCCCCCTTGTGGGGTCTTGGGGTAGCATCCAAGGTGTGCTCACACATTTTGCCTCTTGCATTCCCTTTAGATTTTGTATTTTTGAAACAATTTTCAACCAAAATTGACATACTTGAACAACATTGAAAAGGCATCATTTTTAACATTTTTCTTCAAAATCTCCTTGTCTTTACGAATAACTCACAATAACATATGATAATATAAAATATAATTAACTTCTAAAGAAACTAATGTATCTAATTTCTAAGCCTACTTGCAAACTCTAAAGCAATGCATCTATATGATTTAACCAACACAAATTAAGATTAATTACTTAAGCAAGGCTAGCAGTTGCAAAAGCTTTCATCCTAACACATTTTTCCTAACTCAAATCATCAAACTAACATGCCTTTGACACCTTTCCCCAGCAATGGCACCAAAATGATAGGCCAACATTGGGACAAATAATAATAAAGAATTGATGATTTATAATAAAGTTTGGCTGGTCTATACATGTCAATCCAAGAGCGTAAGCTTGTGAAAGGTGTTCGAGCATTATGCTATCAAGGGATGATAGCTATGACCTAAGTGATTATGAATGCAACTAGAACACATGAATTGAATCTATGAAAAACTAAAGAAATCCCAGGGACAGGAACTGTCACTTCCTGGCGACAGGAACAAATGAAACAGAGATAAAGATTAATCTACAAAAAATAATAAAAGAAACAATTTATAAAATAAATAATAGTAACATTAATATTTATGCAAATATAAATACCAACTCTAAATAAACTTATATGAAAATCTAAATTAACTAATCTAGAAATTAGACAAAAACATGAATGTTGAATACACCAAATAGACTAATTAAGAAGTAAAAATCTAAAAACACACACTAATGAAATACATCACCGTGTTTCACCATGGAGCGGGCCCTTACTCCATAGCTTGCACGATGAGTAGAGAATGATCAGATTCTACACTATTGTAATCATGCAAAATATTACTTTATTAAAAAACAACACATGCTAATACAATATGCCTTTCTGAAAGCTTCCTTACAACAATCTGCAGAAATGTGTATGTCTCCACTACGTATGTCTACTGCTGCTTATATAGGTGCATATTTAAAAATGTAATAACTGCAATGATATGTACTCCATGCAAGGGATTGCAAAAATCTGATGTGCAGGTATTTTGTTGTTACCATCCCAACAAATTATTATTGTCTTCATATGCATTAGGCTGCAGGTTTGTTTTGGCCCATAAAGAATAGGTAATAAGAAGTAATTCAATTGTAACAAAATGCTTAGAACCATAGGTTTTTTCCAGCATGTATCCACGTAGTTTTTTGTAAGTACAAGTTGAATCTATATATGACATAGAACATAAATATATTATGTGATAAGAATAGGCAATTAGAATGATATTGTCCTCATTCATTGCTGATTCATGGTAGAGAAAATTCTGGTCGAAATCCAAACCCGTAATAGAAAAATCACATTTTGAAAATGGTCTCTAACTTTTCCATCTTGCATGTTCTAAAGATTTTTTTGCATGGGATGGTAATTGGGCATATTCTGGACAATACCCATGTTTCGTATTTTTGAGATTCATCCGCATCTGTTCACAAAATAAAATGCAAAACTGATTGTCCTCATTTTTAGATGGTAATTATTCCAACTAAGTTCTTTCTCAACATACTCCTTGGTCAATAATCTTGGAAGGAAAAATGCTTTAAATAATGAATGCCAATAAGATATAGCAAGCAATATTTTCAAAGTGGATGGAACTTTGTATTTTTGAAATAGCTATAGGAAGATGTCTAGCGGGCGACAGGAAGAACCATAACTTGTTAGATAAATACAATTTCATTTATTTGTTCACATATTCTATCTAATAACTATATTAAATATTACTCATAAATATTCAATCATATGCAACATAGAAGGAGAAAATGGAATAGAAGATGGGGATTGACATGAGTGTGAATGCTTATATGAAGGTTAAAATATGGTATAATTTGGGACATAAAATGCTCTCATCAGTTGGGAGGAACGACATACCTAGTTTTTTTATTTAGTTATTGCAATTTTATTTATGTATATTGCAATGTTGTTTCTATACACTGTGATGTTTCTTTTAATACATTCTTTTACTGTTATGGTTTAGATGGATAGATGTTCCTCTTTATTGTTTCATAGCATCTTGTTGTTTATGCACTTGAGTGTTCATTCCTTGATCTTCGCGGATATGGTACTCTCTAGTGTGGAGGTTTGATTTCCCATTTTATCCCTTATTTTGGTCCTTAGAGTAATTCTTACTTTCTCTAGGTGACCATGTATCAATATTGGACAATACTTGAAAGTATCGCATGCCAAAGGAGAAAAATCATGCGATACTGGAAAGTATTACATGCCCTTGTAAACTCTATCATGCGACACTATGTTGTATCACACACCTCTTGAAGAAAGGTCATACAATACTAGTAAAGTATCACATGCCTTCTTGAGAAGTATCTACCAAACCCTAATTGTATCGCACACCTTAATTAGAAAGGTCGTATGGTACTAGAAAGTATTGTACTGTGTTGATTTAAAGCATCTCTTGGGTTTTGGAGAAACCTGTTTGGGCAGACAACGGGCACTTTTTGTATGGCCAAAATTTTTTGGGAGGTGTTTTTACTACCCTCTAGGGTGTTCCTGAATACCTTGGAATTGGATTTTGAATTCAGAATGTTTTGGATTTAGAATCGTTTGTGTTCTTTTGTGGTTTGTCATTTTATTTGGTGGTGGTGTTTGGAGATTCATTGGTTTCTGGGATTGTTCATAAAGTCTTTAGTTGTGATCTTTGTGATCCCTGTATGATTTAGTCATGTGCATTCATACTTGTAAAAAAATATTTTATCTTGGCTTATATTTATCCTTGTTCCAAGGATCTCCAGGCGGGGCATTATAGCTTATGCAGGAAATAAGAAGTTCAAGGTTTATCAAATGGATGTTAAATCAACCTTCCTGAGTGAAGAACTTGAAGAAGAGGTATTTATTGAGTAGCCTAAAGGTTTTCCTTTATCATAAGACAAAGACATGGTATGCAGACTAAAGAAATCTATATATGGTTTGAAGAAAGCACCTAGAACCTAGTATGCAAGGTTGGATAGTTATTTGGAAAAGCTTGGATTTGCTAAAGGTATGGCAGATAGTAACTTGTAATTGAAAGAAATTGAAATTAGTTTGCTAATAATAGTAATATATGTTGATGACATCATATTTGGAGGTAATGATGAAGTGAGTGACAAGGCTGTTGAAGAAATGAAGAATGAGTTTGAAATGAGCATGAATGAGAAATGAAGTTTTTTTTAGTATTGTAGATTATGTAGAATAGTGATGGTATTTTCATCTCACAAGCTAAGTACCTGAAGGATTTGTTGAAAAATTTTGGATTCAAAATTTGTAAACCTGTTGGTACACCTATGACAACTAGTCACAAGTTATCCAACAAAGATGAGAATCCTGCAGTAGAGTAGAAGAAGTGCAAATCCATTATTAGAGGTTTGCAATATCTGACTCACACCATACTAGATATAGAAAATGTAGTTGGGATTGTAGCTAGATTTCAAGTTGATCCTAAGGAGTATCATTTTTCAATAGTAAAGAGAATATTCAGACATTTGAAAGGAACATCTAACTATGGAATTTAGTATGATAAGTCAAGTGATTTCACTCTATGAGCATATATTGATGCAGATTGGGCAAGCAGTATGGATGACAAAAAGAGCACAAGTGGTGGAGCATTATTTATTGGAGAAAGATTAGTTTCTTGACTAAGTAAGAAGAAAGATTTTATTTCATAGAGTACAGTTGAGGAAGAGTATGTTGTAGTAGAAAATAATTGTAATCAAGTTATGTGGATGAAGCAAATGTTGAAGGATATCATAATTGAGTTTGAAGAATCTATTATCATTTACTATGATAACACAAGTACAACAAGTATGTCTAAAAATCTTGTATTGCATTCTAAGACTAAGAATATATCAATTAAGTATCATGTGTTGGGAGAGAAAGCAACAAAAAAGAAGATTAGATTGGAGTAAGTACCAAGGATCAAATTGCAAATACCTCTATGAAGCCTTTGCCAAAAGATACATTTGACTACTTGAGAGATATGCTTGGGGTTATGCCCCTACCTACTTCTGAGTAGATGATGTAGTAAGTGCATCAATCTAGTGGTGAAAAGAACTATTATTAGACTAGATTGAATGTTGATGCTTCCCATATGGGGGAGTATCTATGATGAGTTGAGTCATTAAGGAGTCTTAGTAAGTGGTCTTGAACAGTATCTTTGGACACTCGAGCTAGTAGAAGACTTGGAGTAGCATGGTAGCAATTGGTATTTAATAATTGGTATTTTGTAATATTGAGGCCTTTGACATTGATGTCAATGGGGGAGAGAATATGCATGAAAAACATCTCCTAAGTAATGGGGGAGAAGAACTCCTAAGTATGAATGGGGAGAGATATCTCTTTAGAGATATTTAGAAAGATTCATGTAAGGAAGCAGGAATATGCACCTAGTGTATTGTGATTTATTTAGTGTGAAGTGAATAATTGTTGTCAATCTCAAAGAAGAAGAAGAAGAATTGATGTGTTGAGAATTATTTAGCATATGAACAATAGATGTTGGTCAGCAACAACAACAGAACACTATTTTGGTATTCTTGGAACTTAAATCATTTTTCATCTATGTTGTCATCAATGCCAAAGGGGGAGATTGTTAGCATGAATGATGATGATACTACTTTGAGGGGGTATCCTAAGCATTGGAGAGTATTAACATGTTGCATTCATGACTATGTTTTTCATTGATGTCAACATAGTATAGTTTCTATAAAGACTAGCTGAGTAGCAAACAAAGATCTTAGTCATACAGACAATGGTTTGATTATCTAGTGATGTGGAGTTATGGGAAAGTTCAACACAATGTCTTGATGATGTAGTTTAGTGTGCAGAGTCTAAGTCAAAGATGTACAGAAGCTGTACCTGATTTATAGAGAGCATTTTAGAGACAAAGTATTGGGAAAGAAGTTCCTAATGTTTGTTTTCTATTTTACATTTGAGATGCAGTATGAAGATGTGTAGTCATGTAGTGATAGAGGATAATCTGTTGGTGACATCAACAAGTGTGCAAGCCTTAATATCTTACATGTGAAGTTTTGTATAGATTGTGAGCCGATAGTGCTATTGTAATTGTAATTAATTAATTATATTATTATAATTAATTGGGAAAGCTTCAGGGCAAACTCAAGGAATTATTTTGAAGATATGGTATAAAGGAAAAATGGTTTCCTTTTTGTAGTGTGAGTATGAAGTATCCATTGGAAGTGCAAGGTGCAAAAAGAAGTAGAGTGTTTTGTAAATGTGTGTAAGCAATCAAAGAGATTATTGGATGCAAGTTTTGTGATTTGGTTACAAGATCAGAAGGAGTAGAGGTATGGTTGATAGGACAAAAGAATAGGAAGGAAGTACATTTCATTTCTATTATTCTATAAGGAATAATATAGAGATCATTTGGGCAGTGGGTTCATTGGTCTTTCCCTTGAGGCTATTTGGATAGTGGATCTAGTTGTTGTCCACAACTCCTAATAGGGTTGGCACAACACCTAATAGAGTTGAAATCTTCTAACATGGATTCAAAGTCTCCTAACATGGACTCATATGTACTGAATGTATTCATAGACTCCTAATAGGGTGCATTCTCTAACAAGTAACATTTATATTAGTACATCATCTTGTGGGTACCATCTCTACTAGGGTTTTCCCTCTGATCAAGGGTTTCCCTAGTTAACATATCTAGTGTTATTGTATATGAGTATCTTGCTATGGCTTATAAATATATTGCACATATGGTTAAAGTTTAATTAGGTTGATAATTGTGATATTAGTTGGATAACTACCTCATAAGGCTACTAACTATGTTCTTCACAATTTTTGCATGAAGCATCCAAAACTTAATCCTTCGCTTCCTTCTCATAATTCACACTATCTTCTGTGATAGTTCCTTTGTATATCATCTACACTATATATTGAAATGGGGTTTGGATTTTTCTATTTAAAGACATCCATAGAGTCTTCTAGATGCTTCCATTTTTGCCTCTTTATCTAATTGGTTGTTATTTCTTCATTGGGATCAATGTTCCACATTAGAACGTGTAACAAACTCTATGATCATTAAATGTCATGTAAATATCGACTCAAAATGGTTTACCTCAAAGATTGTACCATTCCAAAAATTTGTGTTCTCTCTGTGTTACTTGGCACTCATTGTCTCTATTCCTTGGTCATAATTTCTCTTCATTCTATTGCTCGATGTTAGTTGTACTTAGCTCCTTCTATATAACTCAACATCTATGTGCTCTATCTACCTGACATTCACTATACTTGGCATATACTAAAAGTACTTGGTGACCAAAGACTTGCTCGACTCATATGGAACTTGCCTTATACATGATTATTTATAAGTCTTTACATGACTCAGCCTATATAGGTTATATTGATTGTAGTGATGACCGACTGGCTCTACCTTATATATGACTAAGTGCTTGACACTAATAGACAACAAAACTTAGAGATACCCACAATCAAAACTGAATTGTGAAGCCCTAATTGGCTATTTTAGTATGTTTTTAAGATATTGAGAGGGTCGACTCTATGTTTGAACAGACACACTTACATTTAATATTTTTCTTTGGATCTATTTGAAACTGTATATGATGCAATAGATACATAAAATCATATGGTTTTATATCTGAATCATCTTAGTAGTGAATCTTGTGGTTTATGAATGCATAGTGTTCATCTTCTTATGGAAATGAATGATATATGTAAAGTTGGTTCTCATTTCATCGTACAATATTCTCCTATCCAAAGTAGTAGAAAGAAGTCATTTGAGTTATTAAAAGTATTGTTTTAAAATATTCTTTCATAATAAGAGCTAATTACAAAATCTTTTAAGTGGAGCATTGTACCTTGTAAATGCAAAGTGTATGCTAGTAAAGAAACTCATTTGTTAGTGTATTAGTTTTTCTTCATATTGGGAATAGAGTTGTGAAAAGAAAAAAAATGACAGAATGTTACAAGATGCATCTTTTGATATGATTCTCTGATCTCATACCAAGGCAAGGGACAAAGTTTGAGATTGCTAGGTACATTTTCCTCAATTCTTATATGTTGTTTCCTTATGTGATCTATTAAAGAATATCTGTGTTTCTATTACTTTAGGGATGGTGGTGCCCTTGTTGTTACTACCCTTGGATCTATTGAAAATATTCAAGGCTAAGCTAAGTTATTGAGAGGGGAGGGGTGAATTAGTAACTTCTAAAACTTCAACAATTTTAGCTCTTAAACCAATAATCCAATTAGCATTTAATTCATCACATATAATTTGATCTAATTGCATTCATAACACTATGACAAAAAGATTTGGTGACCCAAAAACCTTCCAAATAGAAAGTAAAATTGGGGTAGGGATGATACCCACAAACTTTAGTATTGTAGTATAAAGTTAGCCTATTAAAGCTTACATTGATCACTTCTGATGATCTGCCCTGTTAGGAGCAATGAGGATTAGTAGGTCCACCTCGTGAAAAGATTTACAAACATACAATTAAGTATGCACTCAATAAATAGATTTTAAAAAGACTGTTAGGTCTACCTTATGAAAGGATTTGACTGATCTACCTGTTAGGATGAAACAATAGATGATCTCTAATTTGTATCTTGGTTTGCTAAATGAGATTCCTTTAAGTACTAATCACCTTCCTATGATAGATATGTCTTTACTGCTCCTTATATTGCTGTAGCCTTTTCAATTCACTCTTTCTGCTCTTTCTTTGATTATATTGGCTTACATTACATTCACATTCATATTCCTTACACACTTGGATATGATACAATTCATTACATATATATCAATCCAATTATACAAATTACAAAGTTAGCCACAATAAAAGTTACCACAAATATTACAAAGTTAGCCCACATGAAGATTCTCAAGTTCTGATACTCAGCATCCACTGTCAATGGTTGGCATCATCATGCACTTGGTAGACATAGAAGCTTGGTCCATATTGATCACTTTCAAGTAGTCTTGAACTTGGTCTACACTGGTGACTCGGTAGATAGTGTGAAACTTGTCATATAAACTGAATCACTTGTTTACCATGACATGACTTGGTAAACACTATCACCTCGAGCTCAATATAAATTGAGTCACTTGGTTAACACTGAGTAGCTCAATTACCACTAGACTCACATCACATACACTGTAAACTCGATGAACATTGCACAACTTGGCTTGCGCTGGTAAACTCAGCATACATTTCCAAGCATCTCTCTCCTCTCTTACTTCCTATTGTTTAGCCTTTTTCTAGAGAAGTTCACCAAATAACTGCATTTGGTCTAAAGTAAGCTTGGAAATGTCCCAATTTGGGATAACAATTTCCTCATCTAAATCAATTTCTTCCTCCAACTCTTTACCTTTACTCAAAAATTTTGTGCTTGGTTGAACCTTGGGCTCAACTTGTTGATTTTGTAACTGGAATAGAAACGATTGTAGACATGCTAGGACTAGTTGTATAAACTGATATTGTGCTTATTGAAGGAATATTTACAGAAATACCTGAAGAATCCAAAATTGGTGTGCTCAAAACTAAAGTACGCAACTTAGTTGATGAAGGAAGAGTCTGCAACTCGGTAGATGAAGTGGAGGTCACTTCTGTTAGTGATGTGTTGAGCTGAGTAGGAGAAAAGAGTGATTGGATGTTTGGATTGGCACTAGTGGTTACAATCAAACTTGTTGGGGTTGTCTCCACGCTTGATGTGGTCATTGGTTTCCTTGGAGAGTGAGGAAGTGAGGCAATGACTATTGCAGCTATCTTAACTGGATCAGTCTCCTCATCATGTGGCTTTGCTTCCTCGATAGCCTCTTGTCCTTGATCCTCTTCATCTTCTTCACTGTCAAAATGAGTTGCTTCTTCAACATTCTCTTCTTCATCTTTCTCCTTATCTTCTTCATCATCATCATCTTTAACATCAACTAGAAAATCACTTGGTTAATGTAACAAATAAATATTCTTCCAAGTGTTTGTTGCATTCTTTACAACATGCTCAATGTCCTTAATCAAAACCAGACAGGTATTAAACTTCAAAGTCAATATTTCTTCATTTTTCTTCAGTGACTCTTTTACCTCAACATCTGATATGCTTGGTAATAGCTGCCTCAAGGTTTGCCCATATATGTCTTGTAAGGAAACTTGGAAACAAAGAATGTAACCATTTCCACATAACCCATAATAGATCTAAAATAAACACGGAATTAAAATCCACATGCAAGAGAATAGACAACATACCCATAAAATGTGACACAAGATATACCTTGGGAAACCCTCATTGAGGGAAAAACCCAGCCTCCAAAAGCATCCATCACCATGTATTATTCAACAAAAAATACCAATGCTATACAACCATGGAAGCCTTCATGGCCATAGCCACAACCGAGAAAACTATGTGAACAAGCATGAATACACACATCCCATGCCATGCTTTCAACTTTCACAAATGCTCCCTTGGCTAACCTGTCAAGCCTTGTCCCGCTCGACTCTTGCCTTTTGTCTTCTCCTTGTCACTCTTTCTCTCTCTATAACAACTACCCTTGTGGCTGCTTATATAGTAGCAAGTCCCACAAAACCACTAAGTGGTATTACATGAACCATGTGCTACCTAACCCACTGACCCCACATTTAATATTGGGCATTTAATTCTTTTCCCTAATATTAAATAATTACATGAAATATTTTCACAATGTTACAATACAACTCATCAAGAATATTCCATGGGAATCTTTACATGTTGCACGTCCATCTAGGTACAATATTACATAATAAAATAAAATAATAAAATAACAATATTATGCAATGTGTGCAACACCCATTATCTCAACAATCTCCCACTTGTTGTATATATTGCATAGGGTCAATCCGTAGCCACATAAATGAACAAGGGAACAATCCCTCCCAGCACATCCACCATCATGGATCAAAATACACCAAGTGCTCCATCTTGGTACCCGCAACAAAATCAAAGTATCCAGCATCTCGAACATGAATGATCTCACCTCCTATTATGCCACTCCCACTAGACATACATAGAAGCCATCCAAAGAGAAAGCCACCCAACCTGTCGCATTAGAAGATCATAAAATTCTGTACCAACTAAAATTTCAAGCACAAATAACCTGATCCAAAGGTAATCACATGTATCTATAGTTGTCAAAATATCCATAGCTGAAATAGCACCCACATCAAAGTGTCAAACCCATCCAACTATCCATACCTCAAAGGTATAACAAGTGAATCTCATATCACCGACATATCCAATCTACAACCTGCAATCACAAGCCTCAAGAGCAATACCTGCCACATATATACCAAGAAGCTCCCACTGCAAAAGATAATGTCAAATCTATAACCAATCCACTCAACACATCTCAAAGAAGTGAATCCATGTAGTATCAAGGACATCCACAATACATAAACTGATATCTTGCAAGAAAAATTCTCATAACAAGTCTCCAATAGTCTCTCAAATTCTCCATAACCAACAAAGGAAAGAGAAAGAAATAACCATGTCATCTCTCACATGACATACATGAGCACAAACCAGTGATCACAATCTCCAACCAATCTCAAATCCAATGTAGTCAAAACTCAAGACCAGAGAAACCATGCAAATCATAACCTGTATCATGTCCTTCTACACACACCTCTAGATGTAAACTGTGCAAGTATGATCTCCTCCATAAAACCCCAACAAGAAGCCTCAACAACACCCAAACCATACCATATAACTCATCATGGATGTAAGCCTCTCACAAGAAGATCAAACTCAATAAAACCATTCCTAATTCAAAGAATATGCCCAATATAAAACCATCTCCCCAACTCAACCAGCATAAAAAAATATGCACATGGAGATAACCAATGCTAAACCATCTCTCAAATAAACCCTCCAGAACTAACTCATGTACCATAGCTCAAGATCCATATCCATAAAAGATAAACATAAATATAATGCAACTGAGAGAAACAATGAGCTATACCTCTCAAGTAGCAAACCGCCGAGTAGACCAAGAGTGGGGAATGAGAATGCTCATCAAGATACCCAAGTCTCCAACCAAGACTCATCTAAGAAAAATCTCCTCTCAAGTCCATATCAGGTGACTGCCTCTCGGACTTCCTATTGAAACCATCAACCATCCCAACAAATACTTCTCTAATCTAAGAGAAATCAGCATCACCACCGTCTCTAAGTATCCATGAGCACCTGTAACCAATCAATTCATGCCAACTCCAAATGCAACATAGCAATAACATGAAGTATCCAGCTTATGATCAGTGTACTCAATACCAAGAAACTAAACCAAGATCAATGTCAAAGTTCCAACCATGGCCTCAGGAACATAAACATGACAACATGATCTTACCATCTCAACTAAAGAGATAACATGCTCCACATGAACATACTATAACATGTCACAACTCTAAACGCGTATCAAGAGTATACCATGACATAATAATGAAACCATCCTCACACCAAGGATAACATGCCAAATAAAAGCATAAACCACACCTTTGCCAAGAACCGTGTGAGTCCTCAAGATGCAACCATCTCCACACACCATGAAGAAAAACCATCTCCACATACTCAGAAGAACCATCTCCACACACCATGAAGATAACCAAGAACTCCATGAGTCCTCAAGATCTAACCATCTTCAAACACCATGAAGATAACAAGTGCACCGAGCAAATGTCAAAGACGCTTCTGCAGCAACAGGATCTAAGACAAACCTCCAACATCTGCAAACACTCAATAAATATATCAATGCCAACAACTCCCACTCAACTGTGGTACCAAGTCACCTATGGCATCATAAAATCCATCCTCTCCAAACCAAGAAGATATAAACCAAACCAGGAACTAATCCTGCACTGTCACCCCATCACTATCACAAGCTCCCACTAAACTGTGTATCCAAGCTATCCATGACATTATGATGAAAAATAACCATCCTCTAACCATGAGAAACAACCAAGGCATCAAACCATCAAAGAACTCAAAGTGCACATCATGAGATCCTCAAAAGAAACCAAATAACCATGATCCTCAACCAAGAAGATATACCACCATAACCAAATTAGAAAATCCAAGCTAATGAACATCAAGGATGTACCTGTATATCCAATCATGTCATGCCAAAATCCATGGCACCATGATCACATCCATGAACTGAGCATCTGGCTCTCAATATGTCCAACCTGTCAGCATAGTCAACCACAATCCTCCACCATGACTGTACCTGGTAACAACATCTCATCCCTTCTACATGAAGAAAATAGTAAATCATGTGACTTAGGGCATAGACAACCCAAATCCAAGCCACAATCTGAATATGCATCAATAATGAAAGATCAATGGACAAAGACAACCCATAACCAAGCTATAAATGCAACCTGTAAGTATAGACCGCTTACAACACTGCACAACTTGTAGATCCAACAAGTCATCATGCATATCCAAACCAAACACTAATAACCATATCATCATGAGACCAATCTAAAATATGAACTGAGTATACAATGACATCAAATCTTTAATCTCCAATGCCATAAACTCACGATGTTACCATAGTCAAAATATACCTATAAACTGTTCAGATAAATATATCAACAAATAAATCATGCCAAACCTGCACCAAATCTGAACCAATGTGTAGAGCTCTCCAAGACCTTTCCGTTGACTACTCGAAGTTCAAAATCCGACTCCGTATGCCCAAGTTATGCCATAATCCGTGCTCAAAATAAACAACATCTGACTTTAGGGCTCTTAAAACCTAACAAAATTTCAAAATCATAGAACCAAACCTATACCATCTTGTAGTGCTCTGAATTAGCTTTCCAACGCCTGTAAGAACTCTGAAATCTGATATTCTGAGAGAAAGTTATGGCCGTTTTACTAAGACAGTCTTTTCACCATTTTCAGTACGATTTTTCATTTTTAATTTTTTTCAGTGACAAAAATTCCGACGGGATTAAATTTGACGGCCATCATGGGCTGAAACCAAAAAACTCTTTCATTTCCTCTGAACATGGCCAAACTAGGGCATATTATATATCAAAATTTATGGAAATGTTGACCCGGATCCAATGGTGAGGTCTGTCTTTACCCAAGAGGTCATTTATGCAAGCTACCCCCCAAAACCCTCATTTAAATGAAACATCCAAAAAAATATTTTTGTCCAACAATTTCACATGCCCAAATCTTTTAACATCCCATCAAAACAGCAAATCCAAAACCCTCAGATCTGCAATAAATCATTCATATATCTTGCCCTTTCTATTATCCTCTCATGCATTCCCATGGATTCAATCTAGGGTTACAATAATAAAATCATAGCTCTGATACCACTTGTAAGGAAATTCGGCAACAAAGAATGTAACCGTTTCCACATAACCCATAATAGATCTAAAATAAACACGGAATTAAAATTCAAATGCAAGAGAATAGACAACATACCCATAAAATGTGACACAAGATATACCCTAGGAAACCCTCATTGAGGGAAAAACCCAGCCTCCAAAAGCATCCATCATCATGTATTATTCAGCAAAAAATACCATTGCTATACAACCATGGAAGCCTTCATGGCCATAGCCACAACCGAGCAAACTATGTGAACAAGCATGAATCCACACATCTCATGTCATGCTTTCAACTTTCACAAATGCTCCCTTGGCTAACCTGTCAAGCCTTGTCCTACTCGACTCTTGCCTTTTGTCTTCTCCTTGTCACTCTTTCTCTCTCTATAACAACTACCCTTGTGGCTGCTTATATAATAGCAAGTCCCACAAAACCACTAAGTGGTATTACATGAACCATGTGCTAAAACCATGTGCTACCTAACCCACTGACCCCACATTTAATATTGGGCATTTAATTCTTTTCCCTAATATTAAATAATTACATGAAATATTTTCACAATGTTACAATACAACTCATCAAGAATATTCCATGGGAATCTTTACATGTTGCACGTCCATCTAGGTACAACATTACATAATAAAATAAAATAATAAAATAACAATATTATGCAATGTGTGCAACACCCATTATCTCAACATGTCTATGATAGTTTGCATGGAAAAATCCCATCTTGACTTTATCTTTTCCAACAAATCATTAGGAATTTGAGAAGCAAGCTGGTCTAGTGAGTATTTCCATTTTCCCATCTTATCCATCACTAGGTCTTCAATCTGCTTATGCTCCTCTATTGTCCTAATTTCATATTTTAATGATTTAAAATTTTTTATTCCGGCTCCTACTTCGAGATCTTTTAATCTGTCTTGGAAGGTAGGTGGAGGTTCTCTGAATACAATGTCTCCTCTTTCCTTGTCATATTTCCTGGTGAAAACTATAGTGGATGGCTTTTGGGGCTTGGTGATAATCACTTTTTCTTTCTTCCTTAGTGGCTCTTCTTCTTCAGATTCTACCTCATCCTCTGCTTCCTCATCTTCACCTTTTCCCTCGGTTAACAAAAGGGTTGAACTAAATTTCAATTTTGCAATTCTCTTCTTCCCTTTGTTCACCACCCGAGGAAGCTTTATTTTAGGTTTAATCCTGGCTTTTGTTTCATCATATGTTCCAAAATGTGTAGCCTTAGGATCAATTGGCTCATTGAAAAGAGATTCAATGATGTCATTGGTTTCATCAATATTAACCTCATAACCGAGAGGTTTTACCCACTCAATTCTAGGCTTAATTGCCTGAATGTACATTTTATCACAATCCACCATGAAACATACATCATCCTTGTAACCTTCAACTAGTTTCCTGGGGATTTAGAACCTATTTTTCATTTTCTCTTTGAATGCATCAAAATAATTATCCTTAATACTATTATAATTTTCACCCATTTCAGCAATAAACTCATTTATTTGATATAACACAAGCACATATTTTCTCCATACTATAGTGCCTTTTGAAAGGAAGAATTTCTGAACATAAAAGAATAGACAAGTTAATAAGGAACTAAACTTACATGGGTTATTCTTTGAAGTTCTTATGCTTTCCATATTTTTGTTGAACTGTTTCAACAATAGCTTGGCAAGGTCAAATGACAAGTTGTTCTTTACCACCTTGTATGCCAAGTCCACAGCTTCATATGACACATTGTTCAACCTACTAGAGCTGTATATTTTATGTGCAATGATGTGAATACCAAACTTCAATTCCATATCAGAAACATTGCTAATTTCCATTCCTCTGTCGTACCATTCTACTAGGGTTTTCTTTTCCAATTCTGCCCGACGTAGGGTTTTTATCATTTTGGCCTTGGCTAGCATTGGGAGGCTAGTGATTTGATGAATCATCTTCTTTGTGATCAACACTGGTTGTTCCAACCACAACTGACCATTATGCACCCGGCTGAGGATAAACCTAATCCATTTAACTTGAAATTCACAGGGCATGTGAGGGATGTGTGTTAACCCTTTGGTTTCCAGGTGCTGGTGCTCGGGTTTCAAAACTCCATTTACACATTGTTGGCCTAGGGCATCATCCTTTTCTAGTATACCAATTTCTTGAATAACACATTTGAAATGAGTGTGAATATTGTTGATCAAAAGTACCTTTTGAGGGATTTAAGATTATGCTCCACTCGGATCTAAGGTTTCAACGATAGTAGGAGTGAGCTTGAAATTAGGTGCTTTCCATCCTACTCCACGAACCAACATGTTAGATCCTCGCCTAACCTTGCTACTATTGGATGCCATCTTCACTTGGTAGGGTTTGAGGGAACTTGAAAACTTTGGTTGGAAATTCGCTCAAATCACTTAGAAGCTCTGAAGATCACACTTTTACAATAGCACTTTGAAATTTCACGGTAAGAAATGACTTTGATTTCATGCTTTTTGTTAAAAAATTTCCATAAATGCTTAATGCATAAGGTAGATTGACTGACATCATGTTGACAGACTGTCATCCACTACGCTTGCATTGAACACTCGGTGAAGTCTTCATGACTCGGTAATCGTAAATATTTTTATCACTCCTAACCTTGCTCAGTAGAGTCTGTGACCCAACCTCACTCGGTAGAGAAGATAACTTGGTAGACACTTGTACTTGATGATCCCTTTGTATCTTGAATATTGATTTGGATCATTTTTCTCTTTCAATCTGGAACTGTTTTGGATGACTTCTTTGATAGCATAGTTCCAGTTTCTCCTATGAGAACTTAAGCAGAAATGATAGAGTCACCCAATTCTTGAGTGACTTGATCATCATTACTTGGACTTGTATCCTCGATAGACTTAGGAACCCATTTTTGTCTCATCTTTTTTTGGACGTTATCAGCTTTTGCCTTTTTCTCATCTTCAATTCTACCAGTATTCATGTAGTTCTTGGCAAGATGACCAAGTTTTGTACAAATGAAACATCTTTTAGCAATGTCTATTTTCCTCAAATGATGCTTTGCACAATCTATTTCAATATGTCCAAATTCTCCACAATAATGACATCTACACCAGGTGTTGTAGTCCCAACCAAATATTGCTTTCACAATTTGCTCTGCTAGATTCAATACCTTGGTTTTGCATTCCGATAACTTGTGTCCATGTTTCTTACATTTGTGACATTTGTCTTCAACTCTTGGTTTCTCTTTGCATTCATTAGCCTTATCACCATGCTTATTGCAATTGTAGCATTTTCCATTAAATTTTGTTTTTCCATTGCTCCAACATTTGTTTGATATATGACCTATCTTACCACAGTGATTGCAAGTAGGTTTTTGGTTCTTTTGAGCTATTTGCTTAGATGATTCTCCTTCTTTTGTATATCCAATTCCTGCTTTTCTTTTTTTCCTATAGAGGTTTTGCTCATTCAATTGATTCATGTATGCTTGAGATTTCATCATTCTTTCATTGATTTGCTTCTCAGAGTTTAGATCATTCTATAATATTTCATTGATTTGCCTTTCAGAATTTAGATCATTTCTCATTCTTTTATTTTCAAATCTTAGGCTCATGATTTCCTCATTTGCATTAGAGAGCTGATCAATAAGGTCTGCTTGCTGAAGGGATTGGTTCTGAATTTCATTGTTCCTTCCATCTATGTCTTCTTTTATCTTGTTTTTCTATTTCATGACTTCACATAACCTTACTGCCTGAATTTTTTGCTCTCTTTTAAGTTTTCTTAACTCTTCTTGTAGGGATCCATTCTTTTCTAAGAGTTCTTTGATTGCTTTGTTGACTTCATTTGAATTTCTTGAATGAAGGTCTTCAATGTAAAGATGATCATTCATTTGAATTGCAAGTTCTTTTCTTATTTTCAAGGATTGAGAGAGTTGCTCCTTTGCTTTCTTGAGTTGGGCAATAGCCATTTCCAAATCTAGCTTTGTCAAGTTTGAATATCTCCATGGCTTTGATCTTTGCTCAAGCTGTTAAGCTTTCTCCTAAGAACCACAATACTCTAATACCAATTGATGAAAATATTCAAGACTACGCTAAGTTATTGAGAGGGGAGGGGTGAATTAGTAACTTCTAAAACTTCAACAATTTCAAATCTTAATCCAACAATCCAATTAGCATTTAATTCATCACATATAATCTAATCTAATTGCATGCATAAGAATATGAAAGCATTCATAACACTGTGACACAAAGATTTGGTGACCCAAAAACCGTCCAAATAGAAGGTAAAATTGGGGTGGGGATGATACCCCCAAACTTTAGTACTACAGTATTAAGTTAGTCTGTTAAAGCTTACATTGATCACTTCTGATGATCTGCCCTGTTAGGAGCAATGAGGACTACTAGGTCCATCTTGTGAAAGGATTTACAAACATATAATTAAGTATGCACTTGGTAAAGAGATTTACAAAAGACTGTTAGGTCTACCTTGTGAAGGATTTGACTAATCTACCTATTAGGATGAAACAACAAATGATCTTTGATCTGCAACTTGGTTTGTTGAATGAGATTCCCTTAAGTACTAATCAACTTCTTGTGATAGATATATATTTGTTGCTCCTTATACTGTTGTTGCTCCTTATACTGTTGTAGCCTTTTCAATTCACTCCTTCTGCTCTTTCTCTGATTATATTCGCTTACATTGCATTCACATTCATATTCCTTACACACTTGGATATGATACAATTCATTACATATATATCAATCCAATTATACAAATTACAAAGTCGGCCACAATACAAGTTACCACAAATATTACAAAGTCGGCCCACATGAAGACACTTGGGTTCTAACGACTAACTTGATGAGGTTCTGATACTCGACATCCATTGTCAATGCTTGACATCATCATGCACTTAGTAGACATAGAAGCTCAGTCCATACTGATCACTTTCAAGTAGTCTTGAATTCAGTCTTGCACTAGTGACTCGATAGATACTGTGAAACTCGTGATATAAACTGAATCACTTATTTACCATGACATGACTCGGTAAACACTATCACCTAGAGCTCGGTATAAATTGAGTCACTTGGTTAACACTGAGTAGCTCGGTTAACACTGGACTCGCATCACATAAATTGTGAACTCGGTGAACACTCCACAACTCAGCTTGCATTGGTAAACTCAAGATACATTGAGATGCACAGTTTACACTGTTGATCTTCACTGTAACTGTGACTGATCAGTAACCACTGAGATTTGTCCAAAGGACTCAGTAGCAACTGTAGAACTTGGTGACAACTAAAATACTTGGCAACCAATGTGAACTATACAATGAGCTCGATAGCTATATACAATCTGAATAAGTGTGTGTCACTAATAAAAAACTTGATTGATATGTCAATAGGATCAAATCAACCATGTCATGTTGAATTATTATTAATAAAATAAACTCTTTATTGATCTAAAAAATGTACAAAAATTAGACAACTTAATAAAGAAATTCTATATTCCCATTATATTTTAATCTATGAATAAATTTCATAACAAATTAACACTTGTGCACATAAATTTCGCATACTTCATTTTAATCACACTATTACCAATGTCACATCCTTCGAGAGCAAGCTGTGTGGTACTAGCTACCCTAGCTTAAAATACAAGCTAAAACAGGGTCCCAGACTACGGCTATCCCCTAAAGATGCCTTGCGGAAACAAATTATAAGGATGCATGAACTAATTATCTCCCAAGTGTGATCAAGATACCATGAAACAAAACATTCAATCAATAATGCAAGAACACAGACCAACAAGATATAAGTGGATTGATCGCCTAGATCTTCTTTACTATATGTGTGTTCAATATACAAAGTCAGATCCTGTATTCACAAATACAAAACACCCTGAGATATAATTTGAATCGACCACCAAGGTCTTGTTACAATAAGAGTTCCAAGCTCGGATTCAAGTTAAGCTGGCCTAGCCAAGATTGTCTCACACTTAGCCACGACTTCTACTCCTCCGCTGCTCAAACTCGCTTGTCACACTTAATAACCTAATTACAATATCCAAATGGATTACTTTTGAGTTCTATGTGGACTTATAAATTGAGGAATCATTTATTACAAGTTGGTATCTCAGATAAGTGAACAATTACAATTATGCTCTATACAAAGTTTTCAATGGGACTTGCACGGAAATTTTAACGTTGCCACTGCCTTGTTAATTGTATTATATCGTCATTTCACATGATAGAAATGAGAGTGCTCATAAATTTGTGAAAAACATTGCTATAAGCATTTAATTGTGCATGTTTCTTATACCTACAAATTCCTTTTCAACCCAAACCCGATTGGATTCACATTGTCGCAAAGATGTTGAAATAGGAAAGAGTAATCATTATTGGAAGATATTTTATTATTTGAAAGATCATTATGTGGTTCAAATTCATTGCACATGTTTTCAAAGGAATAATTGGAACTTAAATTATCAAGAAATACATACACAATAAAGATGAAGTCAGTCATTATGCCTTCATATTGTGTCAACTATTTTATATGCCAAAGCAATAGGCTTCATATCTATGGATGGTTCATGTGTGTCATCGGTGTCAATGGATTACAAATTCAATTATGGGATTAGAGATAATAATATAAGAAGGATCCAACCTTATATTAGCCCATGGAAACATATGTTCATTATATCATGCAACAATTTCAAACGTGGAATAGAGCATAATCAAATTCCAAAGAAACCCTAACCCTCTCTTGCAAAATGACCTAGCTCATTGCAAATGAAGCAAGTCCATTTCTTTCTCTTGTCCATTTCACCAAGATTCGACTCGCCTTCACTTGACTTCACTTTCTTCCCCTTTGACTCGCCATTGCGCTATGATCCATTTTGCTTCTCTTCCTTGGGACAGAATCGCTTGTCGCTCTGGTTAGATCATTCATCTCTCAACCTAGCTGATTCCTCACAAACATGATCCATCAATCCATCCACAACTAAGATCACATCAGCCAATGTCTGTGTTTTTTGACGCCGTAACTCCTTTTGTGCCTAGGGCTGCAAGTTACTTGTAAACAAGTACCACTTCTCAAAGTCATTTAATTTTGTACATCTCAGGTCCAAGATCTTAAATGCACTCACATACTCCCTCAAGGTGCCCATGTGTTTCAACTTGTCAAAACACTAGCGGATCAACCAATCCGAGTTCCCAAGTCTAAACTATGCATGCAATGCCTCTTTCAAATCAGCCCAATTCCAAATAGGTGTCACTGGCTTGCCTGCCCTTTCATCAACCTAATGTGTTCTCCACCACAATTTCACACTTCTAGTTAAACATGTTGCAACCTTCTTTAACTTGATCTCTTCAAGTAGATCGTGGACTATAGCTAGATACTCTTCCACATCCCAAATGAAGTTGTTCAACACGATGTCATCCCGTTCTCCATTGTAGGACCCAATCTCAACTAAATCTTTTCGCCCAAAGTTTCCACCTTGCAACAATGCTTGACAAAGAGCTTGTCCCTCTTTTATGATGCGCACTTCCTCACGAAGCGATCTCATCTGATCTGCCATATCAGACAACTCTTCCCTCAAATGCTCTTCAAGATCTGATTCTTCTAAGGCATTCAACCTCATCTCATGTAAATGAAGCCAATCCTTATGCTTCAACGTTGTATTCTTTGTCCGCTCAACTTCTTGATGCTAGAGTTGTTCTTCATCAAATTGGCTGTCCACTTTTGCCATGATGTCACCTTATTTCAAATTACCCCAAATCAATTCACGTTGATTTGCCTTCTTCAATACAGATCACAAATGTTACCTCGAGCCAAACTTAGGTTCTGATACCATCTGTCACAGCCCTAGGGAGCAAGTCGTGCAGCACTGGCTACCCTGGCTCAAAATACAAGCCAAAATAGGGTCTTAAACTACGCCTATCCCCTAAAGATGCCTTGTGGAAGAAAATTATAAGGATGCATGAACTGATTATCTCCCAAGTGTGATCAAGATACCATGAAACAGAGCATTCAACCAATGATGCAAGAACATGGACCAACAAGATATAAGTGGGGTTGATCGCCCAGATCTTCTTTACGATATGTGTGCTCAATATACAAAGTTAGATCTTGTATTCACAAATATAGATCACCCCAAGATATAATTTGAATCGACCACCAAGGTCTTGTTACAATAAGAGTTCCAAGCTCGGATTCAAGTCAAGATAGCCTAGCCAAGACTGTCTCACACTTAGCCGCCACTTCTACTCATCCGTTGCTCAAACTCGCTCGTCACACTTCACTGCCTTGCAACTCTTCTCGTTGCTCGCTACTTAGTATGACCGCCTTAGCTGTCTCCTCCTGACTTTTGTCTTCCACTTCTGCCTTTTTGAAATGAAGTGCCTAGCCCCATTATAAAGGAGCACCTCGAGTAAAGAACTAGTCATTGTGCAAAATAGGTCCTGCCCTATTTTACCCTTGTTCAATGGTCACCTTGGTCAAGCGCATTCCAATGTGTTAATGCATTAAGGCACCGCCCAATGAAAGACTTAACCCATGTGCTCATCTACCAAGACAAGTTCAGCTCGCCTAGCCAACCAAAGGATCAAGCTGGCCCAATTTATTCAATCTAACACTTGCATGATTAGACTGTCCAACCAAAGTCGCCTAACTACTCCTTTAGTGTTGTCAAATCACCCTTAGCTTTGTCAAAATTGCCCAGATTGCCTCGTTAATCCTTGAATTGACACCCTAGAATAGTGCCATAGTCCAGGCCCGTTACAACCAAACCCCTATAATAAGAAAAAGTTAGTTCACATAAAAATAATCACAAGATATAAAAATAAATATCTTATTTCAAAAATATCGATCTAATTTTAGTACATTAAACACTTTTATAATTACAAATAATAACATTAAACAAATTTTCACAAATAATTAGAAAAATGAAAAAAAATCACTAACTTAACAAACCAAAAAAGATTATAAATATTTTGCATTGTTAACAAGGACCTCACACAAATTTATTTACTAATAATTTCTACTCTCAGTTTTATTACACTTATTGACTTAATGCCCAATTTTTTCGACAAGATTGTACGAATATTTGTGACTATGAAGTTGTTAGTACAATGAGTTGTGCAAGTATGGGTACCCTTTATGTACAACCATTGGTCTCACTTTTTATTTGAGCTGTTTTGGACAACTTGACAAAAAGTATGTTGATGTGGCATCATAATGAGTGATGTGGACTTGAAACCTTAGTTATAAACAGATGACTCACCAAATCAACTACTGTAAAAAATTGGGAGTGATTTGTCATTTCCATGTAAGATTTTGATAGATTATTCAAGTATCGGATCCTCTCCCCTAATCGATATCTTTAAACAACTCGTCCACCCCTTGAAATAACTGAATCACACTGGAATTGAATCCATTAACTGGCGTTGAAAATGAGAACCAAACTGGAATTGAATCCATTCAATACTACCTTCAATCTAACATGAAAAATAAAATGAAAGGAATGAACTGGAGCTGCATTGTTTCACATGTTTGCAGCCGATTTCATCATAAAATGCCATGATTTGTTTTCAGAAGGCAGCGAAACAAGAAAAATCCGCAACTTACCAGCCTTAAAAGAATGAAAAAATAAATTGGACAGACCGTAAACAATTGTTGTGAAGCCATTAACGACCGCTTAAAAGAAATTTATTACTTGCAGGTGGCTTGAGAGCTTTCGAAACTTTCAGTATCATTGATCCATAAGTTAGAAATGGAGATCTCCATCGCCAATGCTACGCTGGCGGAGTCCATTTCCATCACTTTCCCAACTGCATCTGCGTAAGAAATCGCACCATCATCTGTAATCATACCGAATTTTGCAGTTGCATCGTCAACAACGGAACTACAAAGCAAATTCCCAAGTCTTTTGCATCCCTCGGTTGAATTTTGAAACAGATTTTTCACAAATCGCTCTCTCCTCCTCCTCCTCCTCTTCTCTGAATCTGGCAAAACCCTAGCAATTACATCCTCGAGGCGTTGCTTTCGAGCCCTGCAAATATGACTGCAAGTACTGCTCTGCGGAACATCCAGCAGGCGATCGCATCGACAAATCACACAAAAATTGCCGAGAAAAGCGAGGTACCTGATCAAATCCCTCAGAAGACCTTCCACAACATTAAAACTACTTAGTTCATCCAAACCCTCGAGGGCACAGCTGACGTACTCTCGAATCCTTTCCGGCAGAAGGTAACGCAATCCCAGCGAGGTCGCGGGTTCGACTCCCTCCTGAGAGCAGATGACTTCTACAGGCTTCTCCAAAGATACCAGTACCGTGAGCGCGCGGTCGTTGGCCAGGCCGATTCGCAGAAGCGCATCGTCTCCGTCTAAAAACTCTGGAATCGCGATATCAAATTCGAATACGGGAATTCGTACATCAAATTCTCGCACGCTGCACCAGTGAAGAACACTTCCGTCCTCCACGGCCTCGCGTTGAAACCCTCTCACCATGCATTTCCAACTATCCCGCGGGAAAAAGCTTGTAGCCCAGAGCTCATCTGCAACTGTCCATTTGTCGATCCACCATCCTGATTTCTTCGGAACAGGGGAATCGACGGAAACAGGTGACGGACGCGGGGGAATCGGCGCAAACAGGGCACGGAAACAGGGGACGGAATCAGGGAAATCGATTGGAACAGGGGGTGGAAATAGGGCCGCTACTGCTTGAGCTACCTGTTCAACCGGCTCTTTCGCCGACTCGCAAACCCTCGCCATGATCTTGGCGTCCACAACAATCCACCACCGCTTATCTTCTCCGGCGAGAGAGAACAAGCGGGAAAATTCATTCAATTTGTCCAGCGCTTCATCTGCCCTGCGCACAGACTCCATCGATCCTGCATGGAGAAGCTCGAGCTTCGCAGGCGAATCGGGCTCCGCAGCTTCAAACGAAGGGGAATTCGATCGTTTGACATCCATGATGGTGAATGAATATTCGCTAGGGTTTTACAAAGCTAGGGCATCAATCGACCACACCAGGCCTTCCATTCCCAATATTATGTGCCCTGCTGGTTCAGGAACGAGTTTCACGTTGCAGTCCGCATTTCGAGAGCGTTTCCAGGTAGCGATTACAGTTTGCAGATTCAAATAACAGTCATTCGCCGCCATTACAGATTTTTGCTCAAGATCTTAAAAAACCCTGAAACACCTTAGCACTTGTTTTAGTTTGGCCACAGGAAAGATGATCTTAAAGAACTACCATTGCAGGTTGACTGCATAATTGTTGAAGCGATTCAAGAGATAATCTTTACTGAGATATTTCAGAGAATTTGTCTGTGAGAGTTTTTCCTCTGAAGTTGAAAATGAAGCTTCCCACCATGCAGCCATTCGCTTATGGTTCATTAAGTATTGATGGCTGCACTTAAACTCAGAATGGAAGTTTTTTGTCCCCCAAAAAAACTCAACTGCATTGATAGATTTTGTTCATATTTAGAAACCTTTCGTTCTTTTTGTGTTTTATATGTTTTAAAAACTGAAAACGGGACGGCCCTTCGCTTGCACTCTCTTTCTGTCGGCACTTGTCATACCGCATTTACTGCGGGAGCTTTAGGTTAGGATATAATGGCTCCGGCCAACGGTGAATCAGTGGTTTTTAGTATTCACGCTGCTGCTTCGGACTGCCATGGCGCCGCCACCGAACAAACGCCCGCACAAGTTTGTCCCGAAGGTCTTCCACGAGGTAATCCTGATATTGTTCTTCCTTTGCAAGAATTTGATGCTGCATGTGACTAGTTAGAACAACATACCTTGATAGGGTATTTTGTTGGTAGGACTCCGCCTGAAGCTATGCTCAGAGAATGGGTCAACAAAAGCTGGAGTCCGCCTTGACGCTGTGCAAAACCTTACCAAAAGTTTTTTTTATTTCGCTTTGCTAACCCGTCGCAAGCTGATGCAGTTTTTACCAACGGCCCTTGGTCTGTGCGTTCCTCTTTGCTTGTTTTTCAGAAATGGTCCCGAGACTTCTCTGTCTTAGATGATAAAAAGCTTAGGGTTCTTGTTTGGGTCGAATTCCCAGGTCTACCCTTGCCCTGCTGGCCTTTTATTGAGTCTATTGCCCAAGCCCTTGGCAAAGTTGTTACCAAGGAGCCAAAGAAATTTTTTAATGCTCGCCCTCAACGGCGTGTTTGCATTGAAGTTGATATTTCTAAAGATCTCAAGGATTCTGTGGAAATCCATATTGGCGCTCAAACCTTCTCACAGAAGGTGCTTTACTTGAACCTACCTAACACCTATTATAGGTGCCAGTCTGCGGAACATAAGATCAGGGATTGCCCTTTAGCTAGACCTAGGGTCAAACCCCAGCCTAAATCGACGCCTATCAAATAGGACGAAGGAAAAAAAGAAGAATGGGTTACTGTTGGGCGCAAAGGCAAGCCTGCCTTGAATCCATTGGCCCCCAAGCCATCCAATGCGACAGTTACCGCGATTCCTCCTATTTCCACCGAAGTGTCAGCGCCTGCTAGCGTGGAGACGCCAGCGGCTTCCATTACACTTGTTCCGATTTCGCAGGTTTCAAACCCTACTGGTTCGCAGGGGATTAAGGCGGTCGCCAGGGCCTCGTCCTTGGCTGGGGCTCGTTCTCCTCTTGCAGTCTCTTCCATAGTACCACCAGCAACAAGGCCTTCTCGCAGTCCTCCTGGACATGCGGAGATATCAGGGGTAAAACGACAGGCTGTAAGTTCAGAGGATTTCCCGTTTGACTTCCACTCGGTTTCTACCTTTTTGCAGAATAGTTACTCCTCTCTGGAGGACGAGGATGGTATGGAAGAGTTCTCATGAACTTCTTCTCTTGGAATGTTCGAGGTCTTACAGACCTCCCCAGAAAGTACTATGTTCGGGATACCTGTCATAGACTTGGGAATTTAGATTTTCTTTGCCTGCAAGAAGTTAAGATTTCAGGTTTCATGCTTTCTGCTGCATGCCGTGTCATTTGGCAAGATAGCGTCATGTTTTCTTCTCAGCATGAAGCTGGCTGAGGTGGTGTAGTTACTCTCCTGTCATCTCGCCTTCATTCTGCTATTATCTCGCACGGTTCTGACCCCACTCACCGTATTATTTGGCTTTTACTTTCCATTAACAATCATTCTTTTGGAGTCATTAATGTTTATGCTTCTAATGATGCTGTGGAAAGGGCACAAATGTGGGTTTGGCTTGTTGACAACTTGCCGCTAGCTACTTGGGTCCTATGTGGGGATTTCAATATGGTTGAAGTGGCTTTTGACAAAGATGGCATTCTGCCTTCCGTTGAACAGCTGGAGAAAGAGAAGCCTGGTTTTACATGCGTCATAAATTGGGCCTTTTTTATCCCAATACTAGCCGTCGTCATGATAGTGGGGCCTGGCACACTTGGTCCAATTTTCGAGCCGGTCCTGACCGCATATTGAAACGTCTTGATTGTGCTATGATCTCGGTGCAATCTTTTTTTTCCTTTTCTGAAGATCGTGATCTACCTGTCATTCCCCTGACAGATGTGACGTTGTCAGACTACTATCCCATTTATTTTGGCATTTTTTGGCAAACAACTGTCCCCAAAGTGGCCAAGTCTCAATTCTTCCTCAACACGTCTGTGCTGTTGCATGCTTCCACCATCTCCCACATACAACGTGTCTGGAATTTAGAACCACGTCCACATTCCCATCGAGGTTGGATTCAATGGTGGAATGACTCGATTTTTGCTCATCTACGGGCGTCAGCTGGCAATTTTTAGAAAACGGTCTTATGAAGCCAACACCCTTGCCTTCAAAAAAGCCTCTAAAGCTCTCACCTTCAACCCCTTTGATGTGGATCTTCAAATTCAGCTTGCCAAGCTTCGCCATGAAAAGAAAATTGTTGATAACTATGTTGCCCGAGGAGCTCAAATCAAAGCCCTCTCCACTGGTTGGAGGTTGGCGACAAAGCCTCGAAAGAGTTCTTCCAGGCTCTCCGAGCCTGTCATACCAATGTTGGGATTAAAAAGATAAAACAAGGAACTAATGTTCTTTCTAGTCTGCCTGACATCCTGCAAGCTTTTGTTCTTCACTATGAGAACGTCTTTGCTTCGCAGGGCCATTCGGTTGCTTAGGAGGAGGCTCTCAGAAAGTGTATTATTGTTACTCCAAACCACCTGGCGGTTGAGCAACACGCTTTCTGTGAGCAACTTCTTTCCCTCCGAGACCTTAAAGAGGCAGTTTACTCCATGGCGGATGACAAATCCCCTAGGTGTGATGGATTTCCCTGTGAATTTTACAAACATCTTTGGGAGCAAATTGGTCCTGATCTGCGCAAAGTCTATCTTGAAGCATACCATTCTAAAAGCTTAGGAGCGATCATAAATAAAGACAATAGTAAATTCATACCTAAAGCTGGTGATCCTGAGGACATCTGTAACTGGAGGCCCATCACCCTCCTGAATGTGTCTTATAAGATCATTGCTAAGGCACTCTCTCTCAAAATCCGCCATATGCTTCCTCTAATTGTGCGGCCTGAACAAACTGGCTTCATCAAATCCAGGTATATTCTTGACAAACACATCATTGCTGTCTGGGAAGGTATGACATGGGCTCATAAGTCCAAGCAGCAGGGTATCTTTTTAAAGATAGATTTTGCTAAAGCCTATGATCGCATTGAATGGCCTTTCTTTTTGGCTATGCTTCAGGCTCTGGGTTTTGGTCCCAATTTTCTTCAGTCCATGGAGATGCTCTTTGGTGACGCTAATGCTTGCATCAGCATCAATAATTCGCAATCTAAAGCTTTTAGACTTTTTTGTTCCATCAGACAAGGTTGTCCGCTAGCTCCAGCGCTTTATGTCCTTGTTGCTGAAGGTTTTGGTTATGTACTTGCTCACTCTGTGTCTTCAGGACTGGTCCGTGACATTTCCTTGCCTGATTCTTCCTCCCAGTTAGTCAATGGGCATTTTGCTGATGATTCTTTTCTTACTCTTCTTAAAGATGAAGAAAACATCAAAAATGCTTTAATTTGTCTGGACACTTTTTGTCAAGCCTCTGGCTCTGCCATTCAATGGCATAAAATGCTCTGCTACCGACAGTCTTTTTTGCCAGCTCCACCTTGGTTCAGACAATTCCAATGGAAATGGGTTACTCATAGAGAAATCTTCCGCTTTCTTGGCATTCCCTTTGCTTTCCAGGCTTCCCCTGTGGAACTTTGGAATGCTGTGCTTACAAAGATTAACAAAAAGCTTGATTATTAGATCACTAAGCCGCTTTCTCTTGCTGGTAAATTTCAGATTTGTTCTAAGATTTTGGCTGCCACCCATGTGTATTATTCTTCTTGTTGGGCTCCCTCCAAAGCTTCCTATCTCAAATTAGAATGTTTGCTCAAAGATTTTCTTTGGGCCTCTGGTTCTGACCATCATGGTTTTCACAGAGTTGCTTGGGATTTATGTTGTCTCCCAAGGGAATTTGGGGGTCTTGGCCTGCTTTCCACTCGGAAGCAGGGCCTTGCCCTCTGTGCTAAATGGATTATCAGAGTTATTTCTAGAGATGAAGCCTAGAAAATTCTTGTTAGGCATTGCATCTCTTCAGGCTTCTCTGCTAACAGACCGGCGTGGAAGGGGATTGGTTTTCAGACCCTTCTCACTATGCGTGAACCAGTGGTCATACAGGGCTCTTTTGTTATTAAGAGCATTTGAAAATCTTGGGAAGCTGTTAAACCTTGGCTTCATTGGGCTGGTGATGAGTTTCGCAATGGGCTGTCCTTAAATCAACAGAATATTTGGTGGTCTCCCTTGTTTGCCTTCTAGGGTACTCCTCTTGCCAAGACTCAAGGTGCCAATGCTCTGCGTTTTTTTAAACGTGGCATCCGCACTACCAAGGACATTTTCTCAAAACTCACAATGAATTTCAGGTCATGGGAGGATATGCAAGTTCAATACCGCCTTGTTCGTGCCGATCGCCAGACTTATGACCTTCTGTTGTCTTCCATCCCTGTGCACTTACTTCATAAAGTGGGGATTCAGTCTGTTCGTCCTTGGTGGTATGATTGGAAGTGGTTTCTTGCCACTCATTTACCAATTATAAGCCCAATATGGGATACAGATGGCTTTCACCCCACCTTCCGATGGTGGACACGCTTAATCAACGGTGGCATTTGCATTCTTCGCTTTCTCAATAGAGAAAACAGTTCGACACCATTTGGAGTGCCATTACAGAACCTAAGATTGCACACTTTGCTTGGTGCCTTGCCTTCCAAGGTCTTCCCTTGGGGCCTTGGCTCAAGCACATTGGGGTTCCTGATCCCAGATGCCCCTTCTGTGGCCAATCTGAGTCCTTTTTGCATATTTTTTGGTTTTGCAAGCGTGCTTAGAATTATTGGCACTGGATTCATGATTTTTTCAAGCCTTTTAGGCCCGAACCTTTTTCATGGCACATGATCCTGCTAGGTGATTCCCCTAGATTTCCTCAGAAGTTCTCCTAGATTTGGCATACTTTCAGGATGAATTTTTTTTTTTCTCTATGGAAAGATAGGAATGCAGTTTTATTCACTCACAGTTTTTTGGATGTTAACATTGCAATGTACACTAAGGCATGCATTTGTAACAATGTCATTATGTAGATACAGGTGCAAGCTAATAAAGTTGCCCTGGAGGTTGCACACTTACAGGAATTGTTAAATCATTGGGGCAATGCTCCTTGCACCATTGCCAGAGTGCCTTCGGATGCCTCGGCCGATGCCTCCTCGTCTCGTGGTCGCCATTCCCGACGCTAGTCCTCTGGCCGCTATTCACACACACTGCGCTCCTAGGATCCCTGCCACCGCTCTCCCAGCGGTGGTCATGGCGGTTGGAGGCGCCGCTCCGCTCCCCCACCTCATGGTGGTTCTGGCTGGTCCCCGGCTCCCCCCCGGGCGGGCTTCTGGTCGATCTCCGGCTCCTCCCCCTGGACAGGTGCACTTTGGCAAGTTTCCTCGGCTGGCCTTGGCAATTTCTCCTCTGCGGCCAGACAAGAAGGATGCGGAGACTGCGACTACCCTAGACCCTGTTGATGCTGGTGACGGCTGGACTGTTCCTAATCCGTCTCATAATCCCACTGATGCGTGGGGATTTCCTGATAAAGATGATCCTCCTCCCTCTGCTGGTATTGCCTTGGCAGCTTAAAAGTGTTTTTTTTTTATGAATAGTTTTTAGTTTCTGGCTGAGGCCATGCTGTTTATTTCGGCTTCGGCCGTTTGAACTCATTCGCGGGGTGATCTTGTATCCCCCGACCCCTTTTTTGTGAATTGTAATCTTAGTAAATTTTATTAATTGAAAAGGACTATTCATCAAAAAAAAAAAAATTATTGAAAATGGAGATCAATTGATCCAACATATCTGGTGATTAATCTTTTATTTCACTACCAATCAAATTGTTTTATTGTCCTTTTGCATTGGTCACTTCTAATCTTTTTTCCTTTTAAAATAGACAAAAGATGATCCACGGTTATCGGCGGACTAGTCAATATGCTTGTTGGCACATTTCTTTTACTCCGATCAATGTTTATCGCAGGTTTCAATGAAAGAGAAGACATGAAAATCAAAGTGACAGTGTTTAGATAATATAGAGGAGGAAGAGGAAGACAAATAAAATAGTAAGATAGAGTGATACCAACATAAGTTGTGTGTGAGAGAGAGAATAAAATATAATTAATTTTCTTAATAAAACAAATAGTCAAAATAAAATCATGGTTATAATAAAAAAATAAAATATATTATATTTTAATTAATGAAATTAAGAAATTAATTTTTATATTAAAACTTACATTTGTATAAGAAAAAATGAAATGTATTGAAATATAAAACTAATTGTTTAATTTTACACAATTAGAAAAGGTGTAATGTTTTGTATTTCCAATTTTTTTATAAAATTAAGTAATTTTTAATTATGAAATAATATCTATATAATTTAATATGTACATTTGTAAATAATAAATAGATGTAATATATATAAATTTGATGTTGATGAATAAATATGATGTAATAAATAAGAAATAGAATATAACTATTTAGTATTTTTTTGATATAAAATATAATTATTAATTTAATATTAAAATATATATTTAAGCTAAATGATAAATTGTTTAAATAAAAAATATTATTAATAATAAATAATAAAATTTATAAATTGTAACACTTATCAATTATATATATTACAAACATTGTTATAAAATATAATTAAAAAATAATATTTTTAATTTATTTTTATAAAGTAAAATAATAGTAATAATTTAACTACTTTTATTAAAAAATCAAAGTTTTAAAAAAATAAGAAATTCAAATACAAAGATATAACATATTGAAATTATATTAAAAAGACATAATTTTATATATATAATATTTGAACTTATGCATATATGAAGTTTTAGGAATAAGTAATATCAAATAGTAAAAAATAAACATCAATGTAAAACTAATAATAAATATATTTAAAATTTAAAATTTAAAATATTTAACTTTATATTTGAACTTGGTAAGAAAATTAGATTGTGATAATTAATATTGATTAGACATGTTGTGTGAGGTGGAAGCTAAAATGATTGGAAAAAATAAATCTTATCAACTTGTCACAAATGTGACAAAGATAAAGTTGTAATTAATACATTCATTAATGCATGATGAAGTTGGTTGTTAGAAAATACTTGTATTTTGATTGAAGAAAATTAATTTCCTCCCCCACCAAAAATAGTATGGACCAATTGAATGAATGAAAAATGTGATTTATAAAATAATGAAAAATATGAAAAAGACATACACATTTGAAATTTCATATAATCTTTTAAATTCTTTAATTTGATTGGTGAGTCTTAATGTCATATTAGCATGACATGAATGCATAAGTATTCCTGCCCATGGCAAGAACTAAAATTTTTTCCTCCATGGTTAATAGTCTAACCTCTAGTCTTTAGAACATTAAAACAATTGCCCCATGTCTTAATTGCAGCTACATTTAGTATATGTTAGTCACTAACAAATGTATGCCTAGACAATTATTTTTGAATAAATAAATAAATTACATCATCTACCCCTTTCGACAATGGCTCATAGCCATCTAGAACCGTCCACTACTAACTACAACCATATTTCTCACCTATAACCATAAATACTTATTCTAGAATGTACCTAATTTTTTCTTATAAATTCAATGGCTTGGGCTAGGCTGTTCATTGCTCAAGTTTGGAGTTCTTTTGTGCTTTATTTACATTCTTTCTCATGGTATCAGAGCATACACAACTAGAGCATTTGAATTATAACCGTTTTCAATAATCTTTTGATGAAACTGTTTACCGAATCCCAAATCTTCCATTTTTGCACATGTTGAAAGCATACTGGGGAAGGTTGTTGGGTTTGGATTTACAAAAGCTGATTGCATTAGCTTGAAAATCTTTATAGCTTCTTCAACAAGTCCATTTTGTGCATATCCAACAATCATTATTGTCCATGAGACTACATTTCTCTGAGGCGACGGCTGAGAATTTGGCGTTATGCTTGACAATTTTTTGAAAATCATTAAGCCTTTTCAACAAAATGACTTTTATATATATCACATTATCTTACAGTCCAGTGTTATGTCTATGTGCCCACATTCTGCATGAGTGGATTAAAAGCAAGGTTGCAGTTTTACAACTGCCAATTGCATGATTGTATGTGTGTAAAGGTTTCTTTAATAAAACCATTTTGTACATACCTTGCAATCATGGTTTTTGTTGATGAACATTATGTCAAACAGTTTATTAAGCGCTGACTATACTTCTACATTTGTATATATTTAATATGTAGCGTGTTCTAAATCTTTAATGATTGATGGATGTCCATTCCCCATTCCTAGGCCATGAGGAAACTCCAAAGTTGCAGAATTTGGTTTTATACTTGCTAGTATTTTTTACTTTCTTCATCGCTATCTCCTCTTGAACATGACGATATTGTATTTCTTCAATAGTAAATGATTATGACTAGTAACATTTATCTTGCACATTTGGGTTTTATTTTGTTGTTAAAATTAACTCAAGGAAATATTTAACTCCACTACTCTACAGTTATTGCCATCTCCCTATGCTTCTTTCCCTCTCATAGTTGTTCTCTATAGAAATATGGTTGTTTTTGGCAAACAAACTTTTTCTTCAAGATTTCATGCATTCCATTGATATGTATACTGACTAGCTATAATACTTATTTATTGACTTCAATTAAAAGCAATTGATGTTTTCAAACCAAGGTTCTTATTTTATATCTCACTACCTACCTATCGATTTTAAGCTTATTATTTGAATTGGAATATCAATATATGTTTCATTTTGTGGTGGATAAACATTATTAAGCAATACTATTTCAGTTTGGATAGTTGCAGTGACTTTGTTTTTTGTTAATGTTTTCAAAAATTTTTACTTTAGGTATTCTTTTCCATATGTGATATACAAAAGAGTTGTAAAAATTAAAAGGAAGCTTCCAAAATAAAATAAGGAATCTTTTGGTTTACTTAGAAATCCAAAATTTGTTAAACATTAGAAACTATATATTGCTTATGAAAATTTAGTTTTCAAGTTTTCCAATTTAATAACAATTACTATATTCAATGATTATATTTGTCATATCTAAAGTTGTATTACCAAAAGTTTAACTACTAAATTAATAATTGAGCTATTTGAAGAAATTAAATTAATAATTCAACAATTTAAAGAAATTGTAATTTTTAGTGTATGTCAAATATTACAGTAACTTAGTTAAAATTGACAACAGAAGACACTAAAATTAAAGAAAAACATTCAAATTTCTCCTCTCAATCTTAATCATATGAACTAACAAAACAATGTGGCAGGAACATCCTTGTTAGTTAATGCCATTGTTGAGGACCAATTTTTTTAATTTGAAAAATCAACTAACCAATCAAAACAAATGATTATATTTTATTTCATCACAATACAATAATTACTTATTAATATTTATTTATAATAATTTAAAATTGTGTTTTTTCAAAAAAAAATTATTTGGTTCGAGTAAGTTGAAATGGAGCTATGCATATGCATGTAAGATATAAACCATTCAACCTCAAGTCAAATAAATAAAAGTATTACTTACAAATCACTTTTCTTAAATAATTTAATTAAAACAAATACTATCTAATAATTTTTAAATCTTATATATATATATATATATATATATATATATATATATATATATATATATATATATATATATATATATATATATATATATATATATATATATATATATATATATATATATATATATATATATATATATATAGACATAAATAAAATTAATTGAAATACAATTTAGATTTAGAAATGGTTGACACATGAAAGCTGATTTTTTTCATTTGATAGAGTAATTTATTTTTTGTTTACTCGTCTTATGAAAAATAAAATTAATTTTTTAAAATTTAAATATAAAATTAAATTAAATACATATAATTTTTTATTATTTACTCATTTAAAACAACATCAAATACATACATGTTAATTCATCGAATATTGGAGTCTCATATTAAAAATCTCAAAATAAGAGTATTTATAGACATATAAATACTTTCAAAGTAAGAAATAATGTATTAATATGAAATGAACTGTACAAAATATAAGTATGTTTGAACGATGCAATGAATTCCCAAAAAATCAACATATGAATGGGGTTTAAGAATTATTGATCACAAAACACAATAGAAAATTTCTAAACAAAATTCAGCTCCCACCATGTGGCGATTGTTGTTGATAAACTAGCTATGTTGTATAATTTACTTTACCATGAGAAGTTGTGGCATTTTGTCAAAAGAACATGTGTTTTAGCCCTCAATGTATCCTATAAATTGTGTCCAACAATCCTACCAGATGTCTTCCAAAATTATGTGTTGTCTTCATGTGATGAAGGGGACTCAAAATTGGCTCCACCATTACCATTACACTGGAAACTGTTGCTTTTGTGTTGCATTTTGCATTGAACAAGAGAAAAAACCTTTTTTCCATTCATCTTTTCTCATCCTCAATTTTATGGCATCTAGTTCTAACAACAAAACAAACTAGTCTATAAGTGGTTACAACTTCTTGAACTTGCTTTGTTGCTCAGTTGTGTCAACCTTCTTCTAATTCTAAAGAGGATGAAAGGATCAAGAGAATCCTTTTGCAAAATAGCTTCCCCCTTAGTTTCTAGGCTTTATGGAAATTGCTTCCCTCAAAACAATGGGGACCTATTAGTTTGTGGTACATACTTCATAAATTCTTTGGTGTTCAAGGCATTGGCCTAAATTTTTTTTTTGCTCATATTCACCAATTGGCTATTATTTATTTGTCAATATATGAAAGACATGTTGTAACTAATTTTAACCCTAAAGTGGCAAAAACACTTGTATAAAAGGGCTTAGGGTTAGGAATTGTCTCATAAGGTGTGATGTGAAAATTGCTTCTTGCGGCAATGTTGAGCTATAAGGGATTACAAGTTGTAATCAAGTTGTAATCACTAGATCGTAATAATATTGGACTTGTTGTTTGGTGGACCTAGCCCATGGTTTGGGTGAACCATGTTAAATATTGGTGTCTTGTGTTCTCTTCTGTGTGATCTATTGTTTTCTGATATTGTTTATGTTTGTATTTAATTGTTATTTCTATCTGTGGTTAAATCCTAATAGGACTTACGTTATGTTTTGAAAGTGAATAGTTTCTTCAAAAAACTAGACAAGGTTTTTAGCATCATAGAGTTCAAGGACACAAATTTCCAGCAAGGAGAGGTGGGAGATTGAGAGGTGAATTCGTCCATCAAGAAAGAAAACAAATGGGGACAACTATTTTTTCAAATTAAGTTTCAAAGAATTCATCTTGGAAAGTGACATTTCCCTCCTCCTAAGTCTCTCATGAGGTAGACCAACAACATGATCTTGCAAATTTATATTACAAATCTATGCTTCTAAAATGGGATGGGTTTAAGGATTGCCAATGCAGAATGGTTGATCTAGGGAGATCAACAAATAGTAGTCATTTTGCGTAAGGAGAAAATAGGTCATGATTTTCTAAAAATATGAGGGTAGAAATTCAAAGGGTGGAAATCAAAGCTCTTGACATTACAAACTTAATAGTCTAGCACACATTATTCTCATGTCTTACATCTCTCCATTCATATTGAATCTGAATATTTCTCATGGTATTTTGTTATATATGTTTGCAATTCAATAATTAATAGATTCTGATATCTTGAAGGCCAACCAAGTCAAATATTTGTAAGAAAATTTATCTCTATATGGTATTGATGAACTAGAAGAATATTACACACTTTACTAACTTCAGGCTTTTGTTCTATAGTATGGAAGTCTTGAAAGGCAATAGAAGGTATTTATGAGGACTATGAAATGACTAAGGAACACATTAACATTCATTATTATGGTACTAAAAGAATGGTTGAAGTGCTTCTTCTACTTTTGAAGCATGTTAGTGATGGTGGAGGTTGAATTGTGAGTGTTTCTTCTTGTGCTAGAGACCTAGAGGTGAGCAATCTGTACCTTCCCAAAAAACTAAAATTGTGTAGTCAGTGATGATCCTTGAATGGAGACAATCAAAGCTCATGACAAAGAGAAGTTTCTTAAAGTGGGCCTGATAGAGAAAATCAAAGAGAAATGTGTGTGATGAGACTAGTGAGGAGTACCATCTATTTGAAATCATGGCAAGAAAATTTTTTGTGGACTTCTATCAAAGCAGGGGAATTTATTAGTTCATGTCAAAGGCATGAAACTATTGGAATCATTCAATCTAATTTCAAAATTAAATCAACCAATTACATCAAAGAATTAAAGCAACTTCTACATTGCATATTTATTTTTAATTTTTCATGAATATATAAATCTTATTTACTTTTCATTTGATTGGTCAATCCTAATTTTTACAAGGAGAAAATTCAATTTTCTCTCACAAAAAATCAATTTTTTACAAAGTGTACTATACAAATGTGACAAGAAATAAATTTGATGAGACAATTATCAACCTATCAATTAATAAATGTGACAAGACACATGTGACAAGAAATAAATTTAATGAGATTAATAACTCAACTAATAAATGTGATAATAATTAATTTACTAACAATTTCATGCATTTTGTGGGATTATCATTTTTACTTTAGAACAATAGTTTTTTTTTTGGTACCTTTCCAAGTTAGGTAGATTTGTTGGCTTTAATTGTGGATGTGAATGATTATGAATCCATTGTTTTTGTTTTTGTTAAGGAAGGAATTTTTATGATTTTTGATTGTTTTTTTTCAATATTAAATATTTTATGTTGTAAAAAAAACATTTACTATTATTTAAAAGGTTAATAATAATTGAATCATTCATTGTATAATTTAAATTTTATTAATTTAATTTATATTGATGGAGTGATATTATGTATTATTATTATTTTATAATTGTTAATATAAGCTAGAGATATTATGTTAATCTTACATGAATAATATATAGTTTTAATCTTGATAGAGTTAGTTTTTAATTTTTTACTATTTCTTTCTATCATAGATAAAAAAAAGTTTGAAGAAAGACAAGAGTTAACTTGTAAGTCTCTCATGTGGGAGGTTGGGGTTCGCGTCTAGTTGAGCTTAACACAAACTTTTCTTTTGTCATTTTATTTTTGTGACAAAAATACATGCAATCAAATCAAAAAGATCAATGACTACAATTTAAAACAAAACAAAGACGAATAGATCAATATATTAAACAAAATGGAACTAAATTGGTGGTGAACCTTTTATATTAATAATTTTAAATTCTTAAGCAAGAGCCTGCAATGCAACTATAACTCGTGAGCCTCTCATGTGGGAGGTCTTGGGTTTGAATTTTCTTAACACATAAAAATAATAATTAATAACAATATATAAAAATAATTAATTTAGGCTTCGGCCATTTAAAAAAATTCTCAATTATTTAATTCATTCAAACACTCTTTCAAGTCAACATTATTATTTTTCCTTTATTTTAAATTGAATTTTATCACCTCTTACAATAACTCAGGTTAATGTCATTCAACTATCACACCATATACTTAAAATAGAAAATTTAAAGTTTCTCAAGTATAAATATTTAGTAATTTAATTGTTAAAAATTATCATTTAGCATATTATTTTAATATTTCATATAATTTATTTTAGATTTATTTGTAAAGTTATTTTATTCAAACAATATAGTCATACTAATTTCACCAAATCTAATTTTGGTATGAACTTTGATTAACCAATTGTTGAAGGCCATTTTTTTAAAATTTGAAAAGTCAACTAACCAATCAAAATGAATGATTATATTTTATATCATCACAATACAATAGTTACTTATTAATATTTATTTATAATATTATTTTATTTTTTATCGATAAATGTCCGAAGCTAGATTCAATAAAATAAAATTGAATTTACTAAATTCACCTTTCAAATGGGCATTGTAGGAAAGAACAAACCAAGAAAGCCTCCAGTCTCACTTGGGACCGAAGTCCAATATTTTACAATTTAAAGGGGGCATATCCTAGTTTATATGAAACTTCATATAGGTTTATACAAAATTTGATGAAACAATTAATAACAAATAGACTTCCTTTGAAAAGGGGGACATATATCAAAGTAGATGCAAGGTTCCAAACAAAATTCATCAAGGATCCTGCCATCAAGAAGTGATTGACCAACCATTTGCATGACAAAATACAACCATCTTCCAATATGAGATTAGTACCAAATCAATGTGATTAGCAAAAAGTGGGAGGAGTAAAAAGACCAATCAACATACTAAGAGACTCTTCATATAATAATAATCCTAAATTGTACCAATGGAGTTAATCAGAAGAGTTTTATAATATGCTTTAAATGAATCTTTATCTAAAGTCTCATCCCTTATCCTATTCAATTTACTAGTTTTTACTTAGAGTGGATTAGATATTCAAGGTTCTTATCTAGTTTGAATGAATAGATCAATCAAGATTATATTAACTAATTTCAATAATTTAAGATATTCATTGATTCATCTTATTCTTATCATATACTTATGAGTTTAAGATGAGAAGTCTGAATCAGTAGCCAATTTGAATTCATACATATTTCCTAACCAAGGTTATAAAATAATCAATAGTAGGGGAATCGATAGACACCTTGCTCTGCTTAAAGCATAATGAAGTGCAAACTAAATCCATAATGGTAAAGGGGAAGAAGTAGAGCAATGATAACTAGACAAAATACAAATTCAAGCATACAAACCCAAAGGTTTATTTTAAATACCTCACAAATACATATCGACTTAATATTTTATCTAAGTCTCCTTCATTAATTATTACTGAGGAAATGAACTCAATGAAATAATAGATCCTAGATCAACATTAGTAGCTAAAAGCCACCAGAATTTGTTCAATAATGATTATAATCTTTAATAACAAAGATATAGCTCAGTCCCAAAAGACCAGAGAGAAGAAATCAAAAGGGAACATATGAGACTTCAATCCAAGTTAGGGTAGGGCAGAAAGATTCCTGATGGATCTCTTCTACTGATCTGCTGTAATTTTAAATTTTTAAATTTGTTTTCCCTATTTATTAAAATTTTCTTGCAGAGCTAGACTGAAGTTGTAGAAGGGTTTGATTGTCTTATATTTTTGATGTTTTTTCAATAAATAATAATAGAAGTACAATAACATGAACCAATTCTAAAAATGTATTCCAAAAACATTTAAAGAAAAGTCATTTCAAGTAGATTTTTTGAATATACACCTAATATGTAACTAGATGAAGATTTACAATAATATCTAGATGATTACAACCAAGAATAAAGCCAACCAGAAGGCGTGAAGGTGAAATATGAGCCTAGAAGGATGCTATGGATAGAATCCACCTCTTAAATTCTGCACGTGGGAAAGAATATGGCTACCAGGCATGACCATATAGTTGCAAAGTGCCCACACATGGGTAAAATAGTAGACCTTAGCTAAAACTCTGACTTAGTACTATGTTCCCTAGAAGAAACAATGCACAATCTCCAAGATGCTTTTGACTACAAGAATCTAAACCACTGTTTTGGGGGCTACATCCCTAATAGGAAAATCAAGTGGGGTTGGCATCCCCGAACCCTACTCTGTAAAGGACTTTAGTGAGCCCAAAATACAAATCCAAGATGTAATATGTCAATAAAGCCTTCAAACTTTGTCTTTACCTCCTTATAACTCACCAAACTTAGCTCAAACCCTTAAAGTGTCCCCATGTGGCGTTGGGTTATAAAATAATATATTTCTCATTTTTAAAGTGGTCAAGTATCTAGAAAATGACCTTTTTCCCAATAGAAAGAAATCCATTCACTGAAATGCTCTGAGTCAAAAGAGAAATATTTAGAAAAGTTCAAGACCTTTCCAATGAGCTATTACACCAAGGGATATTCACCCAAATGAGGCCAAAAAACCCCTTATTACTAAAAAATGGCTATAACTGAGCCTTATTTAAATTATTAAAATGCTAACTTAAGAGAATATTTAAATATATTAATATATTTCCCAAATAGCGAACTGATAGCCAAACCACCTCTACAAGGTGAAACTGAATGCATCACCTCTTATGGCTAATGCTAGATAATCTAAAATAATTGGCAGTCTCATCCCTCAAAATTAGGGATACTTCTAAAAAATAGGAACGTCTCCGAATCTCCTGAAATTGAAACCATAGAATGATCTCATAGAGACTCAAGACTATAACCCATCTCCACCTCCTAAAATGTAGGAAACTCCTTCTACAATTAAGGAACTACTCTCAACTACCATCCTACTATCTGAAACTCTAGATTTGAACATTGTATACCCTGATTGAGTCTCTAAACACCACTGCCAGCCTACGAGACTCCTTGATAGGCTAACTCTATCATCTCTGATGTCCACTCTAGAAAGGGGACATGACAATCCTCCCTTCCCAAAGATTTTTTGTCCACAAGCAATGAACAAGCTCCTGTTGCACCACTCTGATATATACTCATGGGTGTGTGAAATGAAGCAACACATCAAGGATCGCCCAATAAAATGCACTACATAGGATAATACCAGGATCTCACACTGGATGAGAGTGTTCCCACAACCAAGGTGGTAACATACTAGAATCCCTGTGAGACAAGGCATCAAACAAAACAACACATGGATTCCAACACCATCTAAACTAGCACCCATCCATTAGGTATAAACCAGGATAACTAGAAACCTCTACTATGCCATATCTCTTTGCAACCACTGTGATACCTCCACAAAAGTAATAATCATCCAAAGCATCATGTCTGCTAATACCCACATCATCCTATAACCATGATCCCAGATGAAGTCTCTATGATATAGATGTGATAGCCCATGTTAGAAACTAGTTGACATAATGTTGGATCATTTTCTAGTCCCACCAACCAATCCTCCCAAACTACTGAGTCCGATGCCTACAATCAATAACTCTATCCTCTGAAGATGGGAGCACACTATCACAACACAGATAGTATAATTCTTGCTTCAATATCTCCATAGCCTTATGAAGAGCATGGAAATCTGCCATGGAAAATCCTTCACTATCCTGCTCATCAGTCATAAGAGCACTCCAACTAAGTGTAGATAACATTTGTCAAGTGACATCAAAGTGCTCAACCACTATGTCTACCCTCCTGTCATCAACCCTAAGTTGTCTAATCAAGAAATGAGGAGTCTAAAAATGATAGTTCTCAAGCATGTGTACTACCTTTGAATATGTGCTATGGTAGAATACTGTGTCAGAGTCATGCACATTGCTGTAAGGAGTATCTAGTATGCATTCACTAATGCATGCATCCTCCTTTATAGTACTACAACTTTGTACCTTTGAGACCACCTCCTCTGTCAATGATGAAACTATTGTCACCACACTATGCTGACTCTCATCAGCTCCCCATGTGTCTGCACATACAACCAAATCATGATCTTGGGATTCAGTGTCACTATAAGTACACACTACTCTAATTTCTAGGGTATGGTCTAAGAAATTAAACTCATCATGACATGAAGTCTCATCACCCAATGCCTCTAAAATACCTATCTCCAGATTACTCTCTTGTGCAAACTCAACAAAAATAATCTTGACCCTCTGTATTACTTGTTGTTCCATCCAAATCAATGCTAGCCTCTTCTTTTGTTGGAAGAAATAAAATTTTAGTGGATGATTCCCTTTGTTTCCTTGCATCATCTATTTGATTATAGCATTCTTTGACTCTTTGGAGACATTGTCTTGCTTGGGCAGCAAGTATCTTTTCTTGCATAGCTCTATCTAACCAATATTTATTCAACCTTTGACAATGTTTTATATCATCTACCCCAAAGTACACAAAATTAGGCTTATGATGACTTGTACCATTCCCATCATCACGTCCCATGATTGCACCATGTGTACCCTCAAATATAGAATACAAATAATTGTTCTCGTCTTGACCAAAGGATGCCACATCTTGAGGTAACGAAGTTGTGTCACTGCTATTATGAACTTTAGAACTATTATGATGTGTTCTAATTATATTTTTGACCCCGTTAAGTGTATTATCATAGAAAGCCTCATGGCCACAACTTGCATATGGGCCTTCATAACTGTTCCCAAGTGAAAGAGTTACCATATTACAAGAAGGAGGAAGTAAGCTATCATTACCCCAAATCAAAGTTGTGGGAGCCTCCTCCATGCTTCCATTCCATTCCTCAAACAACACCCCATCTTGATTCTTCACATTCTTAGATAGAAGTGGCTCAAAGAAGTCTTCAACTTGGCTTCTATGAGATTCAAAATTAGATTGCCTGCATACTAAACTTGTCATCCCATTCTTAAGTTGAATACCATCATCAACATCATTACCTCCATTTGAAATAAATGTTGCCTCATGATTTGAACTACTGTTGCAAATTTTAGAATAAGCCTCACACCTTGGTGTCACATTTCCAACATCTCTAATGGTTTGTCCCCTGATTGTAATCTCTTCCAATTTGTGACCAATGGCTTCTTTATTATCATTTAATATTTCTTTCTCTTTTTTCTGCTGAAAGGAGCTTGTAGATACCCAGTTATCATCTACTTCAAGTACACCCATAAATTCTATAAAGGAAAGGAGGTTACGTATCTCCTTATGAAGAGAACAATACTGATGGTAGCTGCTCATAACTGTAACATTGAATGTCTTGGCAAGAGGCATCTTACTTATGCTTGTTAACGAAGATGAAACCTTAGAGCACCCATTTTTTTTTCTAGCCATGGTATTGGCCTATAACTGAACTGATTTCTTTTCCAATAGGCTTGCAGGTTCTAGGCTCTGATACCACTGAAAGATCCCTAATGGATCTCTTCTACTGATCTGCTGTAATTTTATATTTTTAAATTTGTTTTCCCTGCTTATTAAAATTTTGTTGTAGAACTAGATAGAAGTTGCAGAAGGGTTTGATTATTTTATATTTTTGATGATTTTTCAATAAGTAATAATAGAAGTACAATAACATGAACTAGTTCTAAAAATGTATTCCAAATACATTCAAAGCAAAGTCATTTCAAGTAGTTTTTTTGAATATAGACCTAATATGTAACCAAATGAAGATTTACAATAATATCCAGATGATTACGACTAAGAATAAAGCCAACCTAAAGGCATGAAGGCGAAATATGAGCCTAGAAGGATGCTATGACCATAATCTAGCTCTCAAATGTTGCACGTGGGAAAGAATACGACTGCCAAGTGTGGTCCTACAACTACAAAGTGCCCACACCTGGGTAAAATCCCAAATCCCAACTAAAATTCTGATTTAGTACTATGTTCCCCAGAAGAAACAATGCACAATCTCTAAGATGCTTCTAACTGCAAGAATCTAAACCACTGTTTTGGGAGCTATGTCCCAAATAGGCAAAGCAAGTGGGGTTGGCATCCCAAATGCTGAAAGCTCAATCAGAGCCCAAAATACAAATCCAAGATGTAATATGCCAATAATGCCTTCAAACTTTTTCTTTACCTCCTTATAACCCACCAAACTTAGCTTGAACCCTAAAAGTGTCCCCATGTGGCATTGGGTTATAAAATAATATATTTCTCATTTTTAAAGTGGTCAAGTATCCAGAAAATGACCTTTTTCCCAATAGAAAGAAATCCGTTCACCGAAATGCTCTGAATCAAAAGAGAAATATTTAGAGAAGTTCAATAACTTTCCAACGAGCTATTACACCAAGGGATATTCACCCAGATGAAGCCAAAAAACCCCTTATTACTCCAAAATGGCTATAACTTAGCCTTATTTAAATTATTAAAATGCTAACTTAGGAGAATATTTAAATATATTAAAATATTTCCCACATAGCAAACTAATAGCCAAAACAGCTCTGCAAGGTGAAACTAAACTCATCACCTCCTATGACTGATGCCGAATAATCTGAAATAATTAACAATCTCATCCCTCAAAAATAGAAATGTCTCTGAACCTCTCGAAACTAAAACCATAGAATGATCTCGTAGAGACTCAAGACTATAACCCATCTCCACCTCCTAAAATGTAGGAAACTCCTCCTATAATTAAGGAACTGCTCTCAACTACCCTCCTACTATTTGAAACTCTAGATTTGAACATTGTATACCCTAACTGAGTCTCTAAAAAACACTACTAGCCTACGAGACTCCTTGATAGGCTAACTCTATTGTCTCTAATTTCCACTCTAGAAAGGGGACATGACAAGGGCAACAACTAAAGTAATAAAAAAACCTAGAAACGTCATCTATTGGGTTAATGATCCTATTCCACCTCTCCTATTTGACAGCCTCACTAAATGCCATTGTCCTCACTTCCATAGCACAAAAGAGGGAAATTGAAGACTCCATGCTCACAGAGAAACTATAGGGTTTATTAAGAAAGAAGAGTTGTAAAAAGATTTAGTACTCTGAGCCTTAAATAATAGATGGCAACTATTGGGTTGTTAAGCACTAATTGATGCCTACTCACATGTGTGTAGAATTATTAAAATACACTAAAAGAGACTATACTTAATGTTTCATGATTGTATCTTAGATGTCTTATAAATGTAAGTAGATTTACTTGTTACAAATGTTTGTTTAATAATTAGTTCTTATAAAGGTGTGTCATACTTCTACTAAACTATCCTTTGCTCTAATCTTAGTATTTTACTTAACTTTATTCTATCCTACTAAATATATAAGGTCTTCTCCCTCCACTCCTTTTGATGCAAGAGCATTCTAGGGTAGTTGGCTATCCTACATGATTATGGGATTTTGGTAGGGTTGAGTGGACCTATTTGGGTGTCGAGTAGTCAATTTTGATGTATTTAATAGTTATTGTAAGCCTTAAAGGCATTTAATATTTAATTTCTATTGGGGGCTGACTTGTGGCTCTTCAAGTAGTTAATGTAAGGGATATTTGATTTTTAGCATACTAGGCCAACTTGTGGCTTAGATTGGTATAAGTAGGGATTGTGGTGAAGTCTCTAGTCATTATTCATCCATCTTGGACAAGAGGAGGTAGTAGAGGAGCGAATTTTGGAAGAGGGCTAGTAGTGGATGCTTGGAAAACAAGGAGATTTCTTTGGCGGGCTTGCAAGTACCAGTTGGATCTTCCTTGAGGTTTCTACTAGAGTGTGGATCTAGACTAGCTAGGGTTTGGATTGGATCTTGATGGATCTTGTAGAACTATTACTTGCTTTGTATTTGGTTGTAACCAAGAAGGCCTTACAGCCTGACACATTGCATGTAATCAGTTATTTTATGAATAAAGAATTGTGACTTGGCTTTATATCTTGCATTGTTATTGTGTTTCCGTTGTGTGGTTATATTGTTGGGGGCTAGGACATCTCTGTTGGGGATTCTCCTACCTTGTACTGCATCTCCTTTATTTTCCAATTTATCAGCTTCTAAATTCCCTTCATTATAAATATGTTTAATTCTAATCTCCTCAAATTGATATATAAGATTAAGTACACTTTCTAGTTTAGCATTTAATATCTAGTTCAGTGTTTGTAGCTTTCTAATCATATTTAGGATTAATTGTGAATCACCTTCAATAATTAAATTCTTAATATTCTTTTTAATGCTTCCATTTTAGATATATTATTAGTTACATTACCTAATGGTTAAGCTCATTTTAATATACAATCTCCATTTTCTGATCTAACTATATAGCCCCATCCTACTTTCCTAAGATTCCTTCTAGAAGCTTCATCAAAGTTTAATTTCTTCCATCCTATCAGAGGTGCAACCCATTTACATTCTTTCCTAGCTATATCATCCTTTTTAGGATAAACTAAGGGAGAATTAATCAAATGTAGCTAGTTTTTCCTCATATTCTCATCCCATATTGAGAATATACCTTCTGCCTTGGGCGTGTTCCTAAGATAGCAATTCATAACTTCTGTGATGCCTGCCTTAAATTTATTGATTTTTTTTTATCTTACTAAGTTCTATATTTTGAAATATTCATCTATTTCCTTCCTTCCACATTTCCCACATAATGATTGCAGGTGTGATATTCCATAATTTACCATATACGCTAACCCTATTCTTAATAGGCCAACCCATAAGAAATCCCTCGATATTCTGAGGTATAGGGGATGTCCAATTCAATTTATTCTTAACCCAATACCAACAATCTTGTGCAAAGGAGTACTTAAAAAAAAAATGCTCCATATTTCAAATTCATTTTTACATAGACTGCATCTAGATGGTCCTTCAAACCCCATTTTATTCTGAATTAGGTAGGCATGCTGAATCCTAGCATAGATCCAAGGGTATAGAAATATAATTCCATCTTTGTGAGTTAATTATAAGATCATATCCTAGCTTAACTTGTATATTCCATCATTAGATGCTCCCTACATAAGGTTATTTGCTTGATTATTGTGAATCAAAAATCTACCCTGGAGGATATTTTCAAGGATTTTATCTATGCTTGGAATATTAAAAGTATCCAAAAATTTCCATACCCAAGTCTCAATCTCATCAATCCTGATAAGTGTTTTGGCATCTGAAACCTTGGGTCCCCAAATATTAGAAATAACATTGATGTTGTTTTTGGATATTCTAGAATTAATAATCAGGGGTTGAACATCCCAGAATAATGCATCATCACCTCTACCTAAATCCCAAGTTAGATATTTTTTGACCAGAGGCCTACACTTCATCATAAAATTCCAATTTTCTAAACCACTTGGTGGAATTTTGATTCGAAAGAGAGAGGAATGGATTAAGATATTTATTACAAAGTATTTTTGACAACTTTTAAAATCTTTTTCCTTGTATAGACGCCATATGAGCTTTGGTCCTAATGCCTCATTTTTCCAACTACGATTTTTTATACCCAAGCCTCCTTTATTCTTAGGATAACATATCTTATCCCATTTAATTAGTGCTTGTTTCTTTTTCTCTTCTATTTCACTCCATAAAAACTATCTAAGCTTTCCTTCTAATTTTTTATTGACATTATTTAGTAACGGAAGGCAAGATACAGGATAAGTAGGAATAGTTGACAGATCCAAGCATGCTGAATCCTAGCATAGATTCAAGGGTATAGAAATATAATTCCATCTTTGTGAGTTAATTATAAGATCATATCCTAGCTTAACTTGTATATTCCATCATTAGATGCTCCCTACATAAGGTTATTTGCTTGATTATTGTGAATCACAAATCTACCCTGGAGGATATTTTCAAGGATTTTATCTATGCTTGGAATATTAAAAGTATCCAAAAATTTCCATACCCAAGTCTCAATCTCATCAATCCTGATAAGTGTTTTGGCATCTGAAACCTTGGGTCCCCAAATATTAGAAATAACATTGATGTTGTTTTTAGATATTCTAGAATTAATAATCAGGGGTTGAACATCCCAGAATAATGCATCATCACCTCTACCTAAATCCCAAGTTAGATATTTTTTGACCAGAGGCCTACACTTCATCATAAAATTCCAATTTTCTGAACCACTTGGTGGAATTTTGATTCGAAAGAGAGAGGAATGGATTAAGATATTTATTACAAAGTATTTTTGACAACTTTTAAAATCTTTTTCCTTGTATAGACGCCATATGAGCTTTGATCCTAATGTCTCATTTTTCCAACTAAGATTTTTTATACCCAAGCCTCCTTTATTCTTAGGATAACATATCTTCTCCCATTTAATTAGTGCTTGTTTCTTTTTCTCTTCTATTTCACTCCATAAAAACTATCTAAGCTTTCCTTCCAATTTTTTATTAACATTATTCAGTAGCGGAAGGCAAGATAGAGGATAAGTAGGAATAGTTGACAGATCCAAGCATGCTGAATCCTAGCATAGATCCAAGGGTATAGAAATATAATTCCATCTTTGTGAGTTAGTTATAAGATCATATCCTAGCTTAACTTGTATATTCCATCATTAGATGCTCCCTACATAAGGTTATTTGCTTGATTATTGTGAATCAAAAATCTACCCTAGAGGATATTTTCAAGGATTTTATCTATGCTTGGAATATTAAAAGTATCCAAAAATTTCCATACCCAAGTCTCAATCTCATCAATCCTGATAAGTGTTTTGGCATCTGAAACCTTGGGTCCCCAAATATTAGAAATAACATTGATGTTGTTTTTGGATATTCTAGAATTAATAATCAGGGGTTGAACATCCCAGAATAATGCATCATCACCTCTACCTAAATCCCAAGTTAGATATTTTTTGACCAGAGGCCTACACTTCATCATAAAATTCCAGTTTTCTGAACCACTTGGTGGAATTTTGATTCGAAAGAGAGAGGAATGGATTAAGATATTTATTACAAAGTATTTTTGACAACTTTTAAAATCTTTTTCCTTGTATAGACGCCATATGAGCTTTGGTCCTAATGCCTCATTTTTCCAACTAAGATTTTTTATACCCAAGCCTCCTTTATTCTTAGGATAACATATCTTATCCCATTTTATTAGTGCTTGTTTCTTTTTCTCTTCTATTTCACTCCATAAAAACTATCTAAGCTTTCCTTCCAATTTTTTATTGACATTATTTAGTAGCGGAAGGCAAGATAGAGGATAAGTAGGAATAGTTGACAGAAAAGATTTAATTTTTGTTACTCTCCTAGATTTAGTTAGCCATTTTCCTTTCCATGATTCTGTTTTTTTTTCTACTCTTTCTAAGATATTGTCCCATCCTTTTTTACTTCTAACTCCTTTTTCTAAGTATATCCCTAAATATTTGCATGGAAAGTTACTCTTTTTGTATCCCATATAATTGCATATGTATTCCTCCATGTTCCTTGGAGTGTTTGAAAAGAAAATTTTTGATTTTTATTCATTAACCTTTTGTCCCAATGCTACTGAATATTCCAATATAATTTGTTTAAAAACTTTGATTTCTTCCTTGGTAATAATTCCTAGAAGAATGGTATCATCAACATACTATTGATGGGTAGCATTTGGAACATTCTTAGTAACAGTAATGCCTTTAATTTATCCTACACCTTGTGCCTTTTGAATAGCTCTACCAAATGCTTCTACCATAATTATAAAAAGAAAATGTGACATGGGCTCCCCTTGTCAAATAGCCCTTGAAATCTTGAAGAAACCTTCAGGAGTACCATTAATAAGTAGTGAGATTTTTGGAATAGATATACAGTTAAAAATTATATTTATCCATTGTTTGGAAAATCTAAACTTTTCTAGGAATTTACATAAAAATATCCAATCTACTGTGTCATATGCTTTTTGTATTTCTAACTTCATAAACATACAGGCTTCTTTTTTTTAACTGTTGAATGTATAGTTTCCCGAATGATGGATATTCCATCAATTATTGGTCTAGTAGGTACAAACCCAGTTTGTTCTTCTGAGGTAATTTTTTCAAGAAAAGTTTTAATCCTATTTTCTATTGCTTTTGAATAAATTTTATATATTGTATTACATAATGCAATGGGGCGAAAATCTGAAGGTGGCACTACTGCAACTTTTTTTGGTATTAATTGTTAAAAAGTATGATTAATTTTAGTTAAGATTGATAACCCATTTCTAGTTGCCTCTATTACTATCCATAATTCTTCCCCTAAGATTTCCTAGCACTTTTGGAAGAAAAAAGCTTGGAAACCATCAGGCCCTAGAGATTTATCTGGGCTAAGCTTAAAAAGGGCTAATTTGATTTCTTCTTTTGTAAAAGGTTTATTGAGCTCCATCTTGTCAAATTTTGTGATAACTTTAAGTATATTATTAAGCATAATTTTTTGTTTGGTTAAATTGGATGAGTTATAATTGTTTAGTAGATTCTCATAGTATGTGACAAAGGTTTGGGCAATTTTTGTTGGATTATCGATAGTACTACCATTATTATATTTAATTTGAGTAATAATTTTAAGAGCTCTATTGTGTTGTACTGTTATGAAAGAATTTTATATTTCTATCTCCTTTTGCTAACCATGTTTCCCTTGACTTTTGTCTCCAAAAGACTTCTTTTGCTAAAATGTTTTCTTGTATGATTAATAGTTCTTTTTCTTTAATGAATTTTTCATTGTCCATACCATTTTTAATAATTTCATTATTTAGTTTTTAAAGATCTTCTTCATTATTCAGTTTGTCATGGAATATATTATTGAAATATGTTTTATTCCATTTTTGTATGTTTTCTTTGAGCATTTTGAGTTTTGATACAAAACAATACGTTTTTGATCCTATAAACTTGCCTTCATCCCACCATTGTTTAAGGTTTTCCATGAATGTTTTATCTAAGAACCACATCTTTTCACATTTGAAGGGATTTCTATTATGTTTTATAGGTTCTGTTAATTCAATTTTAACTGGATAATGATATGATCCTACAATAGGTTGAATGGAGGCAATGATTGTGAGATCCAATTCTGCTAATTCTCCTTTGAAAAAGAATCTATCCAATTTTTCTGCAATATAACTAAAGTCTTTTCTTCTATTATTCCATGTGAATACTCCATTGCTAGTTGGTATTTCTATCAATTTATTAACTCTAACCCATTCTCTGAATTCTACTATATTTCTTGTTAAAATTTGAGAACCTCCAAATTTTTCTTTGAGATTAAGTATGGCATTGAAGTCACCACCTATGATCATGTCTATCTCATGATATAACTCCATAAAGGAAGATATATCATCCCATATTTTCCATCTATCTGATGTTTGTATAGGGCCATAAATATTAATGAGAATGAATTGGAGATTATGCTTATTACTTGAAACCACACTCCCCATCTAGTTTCTATTTAATACTATAATTTTAATGTTTGTAGTTCTAGTATTCCAAATGATTCCCATTTCACTCGATGCTCCATCTAATTCCTTCAACTTTGCATTCCATCTGCCTAGTCTTTTTCTTAGGTTTTCCCCTTCTTCTTTGTTAAGCTTAGTTTCTTGTATCATAATTATATTTGACTCAAAGAGTGTTAGGTTATATTTTAACACTCTTTGTTTACTAGGAGCATTTAGGTCCCTAGTATTCCATGTTATGATCGTCATTGTTCTTCGGGAAGCACTTCCCCTTCCCAGATTTAAGAACCTCAAATATCTTTTTTTATTCCTTGGCTTGACCATCTACTTCTCTTAATTCCTTAAGTGATTTTCTTCCTCTTTTCAATTTTGATTTACACATTTTGGAGTTCTAAATCCTTCCTGGTTAATTGAAATACCCAAATTATCTATACTTATATGGTTATTTTTTTCTTTTATAGTTTCTTCTTTATCTTCTTCCTCATTTATTCAATCTTCTAATATCTATTCTATTATATCATTTTCTTCTACATTTGTATCTATATCTTTTTCTAAATTTTCCTTTTCCAATATTTTTGGAATCTCTTTTAGCACCTCGAATTGCTCCCAGTTCTGTGACACTTCAATAAGTTCAATCTCTGTGTTAGAATCTTCTTGATTGTACATTTTAGACTCCTTTAGAAAAGCTTCAACTTCTAGAGGGATATTATATTCCTCTATTTTATCCTTCATCTCTATTGATTTAATTCCACAGATATCTTTCCCATCTATTGGTGTTTGCCAAAATTCATAACTTTTCTTTTTTGACTTTTATCTAATTGTTATATTACTCCATTGTTCTGAATCCGCTGCTAGAATTGTATATTCTTCTTCCCAATCTTCTATACACTTTGTTGGCTTTAAACTTTCTTCTTCTATGTTTTCCATTACCAATTCTTCTTGTTAGTTCATATCCTTATTAATCATCATGTCTTCACCATCCCAATGTATCTGACTAGAGTCTTCCTCAAAATAGTTTATATTTGCTCTATTTACCTTCCTATTGTCCATATTGACCCCAATTTCTATCTTAGAATTATAATTCTCCTTCTCTTTTCTTTGATCTATAAGTTGTTGTCTTACCTCATGTTCCTGATGAAATTGTTCTCCTAACATAGCCTGATCTTCAATGTTTTCCTATAATAATTTAATCTTATGTGTCATTTTATACCATTCTTTAATGCTTCTTTCTATTTCTTTCAAGTTATTATTCTCTGTGTGACAAATATTGCATTCTTTCAATGCTACTACTATTGTCATTTCCTTGTGTATACCTTTGGTTCTCTATTCTAATACTTTTGAACATTGTAGTTGACTTTGTTCTTTACTCTTTTTTACTATGGGTGCATTTTCTATTTGTGTGCTCTGCTCAAAATGTTTTCTTTCATCTAGTTTTTCCATCTTTTTTTTGTCCTTATTAATTTACTTAATCTTGTGTTTGTAGACACCTAAATCCTTTAGAAAATAAAGTATTTTTATTTTTTGAAAAAATTCCTGATGACATCATCATTAATTAATTAATTTTTATGCCATTAAATCCCTTTATCTTAATTAAAAATATTTAATTAAGGAATCCCTCCCAAAAATGTTTAAATCTTATTTAAACATTATTTCCTTATTTATTAATTATTTAATTAATAAATTGACCAAAAAACCCAAAATAAATAAAAAATTTATTTTTTGCCCAAAACTTGGCCAATTTCCTTAAGACCACTAACCTCTTCCAAAATCTTCTAATCCTTCTTTAATTTTGATTAAAGACCAATCCCATCATTTCCTTCCCCTTTCCTCCATCCTCTCACCCTATGACATGTGCCACTCCCTGATTGGCTGTAAGGAAGCACAATCCATGTGCTCTCCTCTCATGCAATCTGAGCCCTCCATGAGCTTTTCCCCATCCTTGCATCTTAGCCCTCAATCCCTCAAGCCTCTTGCCTATAAATTGGATCCTTCCCCTTTGCAAAAAAACACAATCCATGAAGTAAAGTCATAATGCCATTTTAAGAAGCCATTTTACATCAAAACCATACACTCACACCCAAATTGCAACTCCATTTGAAGCCCTTTTTGAAGCATAAGCTTGAGCATACATCCTATCTATTTAGACAAAGCCACTCAACAAGAGAGCTTCTCATTGAGAGAGCCCATTAATGGCTCATATTCTCAATTGAGAGCTCATCTTAGTCTATCTTGAAGTTTATGAATTTTTTTTAGTTTGTAGAAGCTTTATTTAAATTTGGTTTCTATTAGCATACTAACATTGCTCATATACAGTGTTCCCTCCTCTTTATTTTGATACTTCTAAAGGATTCCTCTATGGTTGACAAATTATGATCAATTTCTAGATTTGTTTTAATAATGCCTTTAATTTCCCCTTCATATTTCTTAAATTCAATCTCATAAATGGATCTATTTGTTATAATCTTTTTCCTCCTAATCATTTTTTGATTTGGTTCTTCATCTATTAGAAACTTAAATTACTGGTTTTGTCATACTCTAAGTCTATACCTATAAGTTTACCAATTGATTTACCTATTCTAAATAATGTATATAAATGTTTAATTTCTACTAGAATATTACTACATTTATACCAAGTTGGTATCATATGCTCTTTTTCATCATTCCAATTAGGTATCCAAGTTTGAAATTTAACTACATTCCCTTTATAATAGCATTTTGATATCGAAAGTATTTTATTTATAATTTCTTTATTTTTACAATGAAGACAAATTGACGATTTTGAGGAAGTACTAATACTTACCTATTGTTTGCAGATCCTCTCTAATTTCTTTCTCAATTTTGATAAATGCTTGTCTAGTCCACTCCAATAAACATATACTCCTAGAGCTCTAAGAATTCCTTCCACTTTTCTTATGTGTACCTATCACTAATGATTAATATATCAAAACAATTATAGCACTTAGTTTCCTTTACCTTGTCTAGTGGTGGTGTTGTCGTACTACTTTTATGTGTTGGTAGCTTTGTATAATTTGAATTACCATTCTCCATTTTATGTGGTGGTATATAGATTTTTTAATTTTTCTCAGAAACCCTAAGCACTTTTTCTAAGTCTACTTCTTGTTATTTCTACCCTAGCAGAATATAGTTAGCTTTAAGATTTTTGGCAGGTTTATATATTGTTCACTTACAATTTTTTCCTGTTTTTGCTAGGGAAGTTACAAATTTTTCCATTTGCTTTTCTTCCTCTATTGGTTTGATAATTTGGGTGGATTTTTTATGGTGATTTTTATTTTCTTTCATCATTGACCTCTTTTTTTTGTTGCGATGTATTTCTTCTTTGATTCTTGTTCGAAATTACAACTTGTCATCCATTATTATTTTTGCATGGACCTTCATTTAGCTTTATCATCTTCCTATCCCTAGCTTCATGATATTTAACTAGGGTACTAAATGTGTTTGACTTTGAATGATCTTTGTTTAAAACTGCAAATCTATTGCTGATCAGAATATAGGGGATCACCAATTTTCCTTTTAGCCTATCTTCTTGTTGCTTATATGTTGACTTGGAAAAATCTGAACCCTTATTAGGTCATAATTTATTTTCCATTGATTATTGGTGTTGGTGTTTTCTAGAAAAGGAATAATTTACGAATCTAGAAAATGTTGATTTATTTGCTTGATTTCTAACTTTTGTAATTCTCACCATTTTTCTAGAGTGAAAAACTATTAATATACTCTGCTAGTACTTGGAATCGAGAATCACTCATTAAAGAAAAAAAATATTCAAAAAATATTGTCTATATATTTTTTCCCCTTGGATCGAGGGAGGGAAGAATGACTTCAATAGTGAGGGAAATAGAAGGTTAGGGGGTCAAAACATAGCACCAAGATGTGGTTCACGACACAACAATCGCGTAATATGGTATGCACATGGTCACCTACTTTTATTGTATAGATTCTTTACAAGTTTTTGATTGTAGCAAACCTATATTATGCTCTTCTAGCTGAGTCATAAACTATAGGAGATCAAAACATCTTTTTGAAAAGATGGTGCTATTTTGATAGTCTAGATAGATTTTCCATAGTCAAAGGAGTGAGAGAGGTTGTGGAGCAAATGGGCCATGGAAATCAGAGACCCAAATGGACTAGTTCATGTTTGGCTCAACACTTTCTCCATCACAGAAGATCCTTATGACTTCTTGATGATGAATTTTACATCTAGTCTTGAAGTATCTTTAATTTGTCTTCTAATTTCACATTATTCTAAAATTTTCCCCTCCATTTGATTCATTTTGCTCCATGGAATTCTAATTATGATATCTGTATTTCCTTTTCAGACCCGAGGGATTCTCCTCCTTCAGGGAAGAATTTTGCACCTTCTTCACTCCTGCATTACAATATTTATTTATAATAATTTAAAATCATTACTTTTTAAATTTTAATTGGTTTGAGTAAGCTAGAAAATCATATTTGTCTTGGAAAAATACATAATTTTTTACTAAAAGGAATCTAATCCATCTATTTATTTTTAATCCAATGATGGGAGAAGCTCCACAATTCCCTAGTTTTTCCTTTTGGATGCTTTGAAAAAAGCCTTCATTTTTAAGCTAATCAACTAGGATTAATTCGACCCTTTGTGTTCAAATGGATCTTGGCTTGGATGTTGATATCATTGAAGTTGATGAGGAATCCTTGGGTGCCCTGGTGAGGAGGAGTTCCAAAGTTGATAGAGGGGGGAAATTGGAAGAAAATGTTTCTAAAGGTTGAGTGAAGCCTAAAATGGACAAAGATTTTGTCACATCTGGCAAAGAAAATAGTGTTATTAATGTGGCAATTACTTGACTAGAAAATGTAGTGAGTTGGGCATTTAGTAGGAAATGAGAATGAAGATGAATTATGGCTCATTTGATGAGGAATCCTTGAATAATTTGGTTTTAATCACTTTTGGAATTAATAGAGCAAGAAATTTTAAAGAAAATGAGGCTAGTAGTTAAAGATCATATTGACAACATTGAATATGAATTCAATGACGTTTAAAGCAACAAGGAAAAGTTAGGTGGAAAACACTTTGAGGGTGATAAATCTCAAGTAACTATGGTTGAACATACCAAATAGCATGAAAACAAAGGATATTTTAATGTATATTATAGTGCATATCCTCCAATTGATTATGGAGATTTAATTAGTTGGTGCCTAGCTAGTGGGTACATGCCATGTAAACACTATTTGTAGGGGTTTTAATTGGGCTAGATCTCATACTTCTCTTACATCAACTAGCATAGCTCATGTTTTGATTTTCTCCTTCACCAACTTTTTCCCCTTGCAATTAATTATGTGTGAAGTTCAACATACCACCTGTTGGAAATCTGATTGAAAAGATCACTATTGAAGAAGGTAGATTGTTTGCAAAGAGGGAGATTGTTGATAAAGAATGTTTTCAATCATTGTTCTTTCACTGATGTCAAACTTACTATTTTATGGAATGACAATTGCTTATAAGATCCAAGTACTATCACTTAGTTGATTGATGAAGAGGATTTAATCAACAAGATGTAACAAAAGTACCTAAGGGAAAGGTTGAGTTATGGTTTTGTAATAAAGTGCAAGGATCAGTTAAGACAATGATAAAATGATATATTGATAATACACTTGCAAATATAGAGGTTGGCCACACTTAGAAACTTTAGAAGTATAAGTTGTAACAAGGCTGTCTGCAAAGCTTAACTAAGTTCATTAGTGAGTGTCAAGCAAGCTAGTTCATGTTGAGTAGATTTTCAATTAGAGCCAAGCAAATGAAAAAATCTAATGTGTGTCAAGTGAAACAAAAGGAGCCAAGCAAGTAGTAGGTGTCGAGCATCAAAAAAACTTAGTGGATGCTAAGTGAATCTATAGTATGTATCAAGCATTAGTAAGATGTAGTTGGTGTCGAGTAACACAGTATGTGCCGAGCACCAAAATTTTAATAGTGTTGAGCTGCTACATTATTTGAAAAGTCAAAGATTCACTAGATCTGAGATGACAATTTTGTTACCTTGAATTTTGTAACCACATGGAGGATAAGGATGATGAGTTGGTGGCACAAAATTGTAGGTAAACCATTTTTGGGTGAATTCAGGAGGATTCTTCCTGATGTTTCTAGAAGAAGCAAAATATGGGGTAGATTCATTGAATCCTACCTAATCCATTTGAATTGAAGTTAAAAGAAAAAGAGTCAAGTAGGAAAAGTATTTCCAGACTTCTATTTAAGGAGTCACAAGCCAAGAAGCAAGAGTGGTTGGGGTGCCAAGTTGTGAAGTTGTTGAAGGGTGTCACAGAGAAGGCATTGAGAAGGAAGAATAGAGCATAGAGACTTTGCTTTGATAAGTGGCCATATAAAAGATTACACTGATACATCAAGCATGAAGACTCAAGGAGACAAAGCTTGAAAGGAGGACAAGCTATAAGAGTTGAAGAGACTAAAATCTAGGCAATGTTATGAGCTGAACAAAGATCTAAAATTTGCATGTTAAGTTGTGAGTTGTATTTGGTAAAAAGCCCTTGTTGTTACTCTCTAACAATTGTATTAGTTAGGGTAAAATCCTATGGACTTAGGTTGGTTTAATAGCCATTTGTAAATCCTTTAACAAGGTGACATTCCAAGTGAATGTTCTAAAGTCTCTAACCAGGCCCACTTCTAACATGGTGGTTAAATCCTTTAACTAGGTCACATTTAACAGTATGTTGTAGCGTTTAATAGGGTAGGCCTTTCACAGGCATCACTTTAGAAGAGTGAGAATTGAGTAGCATGTAACTAGTGGTTTTTCACAAATTGGGTTTCCACGTAAATCATTGTGTTATGTGTTGATTCTTCATGTGTTGTTTTTGCATGTTGATTTTACAGTAACTTGCTAAGTTGGAAAGTTTAAGCTTGGATGCATGAATAGTTTAATGGGCTCACTTTACTTGATGAAAAATTTTTATCAGGACATTTGGACCTTGAATAACTAATTCACCCCCCCTCTCAGTTATTCTAAAGTATTTCTAACAATTGGTATCAGAGCCATCTATTGATTTAGTTTAAAGCTACTAGAAGTAAGGAGATCAAAGATGTCCAAGAGAGAAGTTCTCAAGCTCAGTAGAGATAAATTCATTGTATGGAAAAGTCTGATGAAGCTACACCTTGGGTCAATAAGTGACCATGCACAAACTTCAATCGAAGTAGAGTATGTTGATCTAGTTGTACCCACTGCAGAAGATATGAAGAAAAAGAAGGAACACAATCAAGCAATGATGGAGATTGCCTCTACCCTCAACTATGTTGAATTTGATGACATCAAGGGATGTGACTCTGCATTCTAAATGTGGAAAGCCTTGACTAATATTTATGGAGGAGATTAGAATGTTCAAAGAGAAAAAAGAGAAAGCCTCAGAGGAATGTTTGATGACATGAAAATGGAGGAAGGTGAGAATGTTGCTCAATATGCCTATAGAATAAAAGAATTAGTAAGTGCAATAAGAAGTTTGGGTGGTCATTTAGAAGATGATATTGTCAATAGAAAATTCTTAAGAACTTTTCTCCCCATCTATGCTATTAGAGTTTCAGCCATCCTAGAGTTAAGGTGTGTACCAAGAAACTAGCCAACTTTTAAAGGAATAGTGGGAAGACTCATTGCATTTGAGTTGTCCAACTTTGACAACTACAAACCTAAGAAATTTGAATATGCTTTCAAGGCAAAGTTATCATTGAAAGACACTGAGGAGGTGAAACCAAAGAAGAAGAAGAAAAAGGTAAAGTATGCATCCAGTGATAGCAACACATATGAAGAAGATGTGGAACAATTGGAAACACTACTGGCTAGAATATTTCACAAAGGTAAAGGTAAATTCAAAGGTAAGATTCCTATCATTTTTTTAAATTATAATAAAGTAGGAAATATTGCAGCAAGATGCACAAAGAAGAAGAACTACAGAGAAGGAAACAAGAACAATAACAGAAGAGAAGATGATAGTAGAGACTACAAAGATAAAGGCAAAAAGTGCTACATTGTTAAAGAAGAGGATTCTAATGAAAATGATGATGAGGTAGTCTATGTAGCCATGAAGGATGAGTCAGATGAAGATGAGGCAACAACACTAGAAACCTATGTGAACAAAAATGACAAATGGATCATAGATAGTGGATGCTCACATCACATGACATGAGACAAAAGTAAGTTTGTTACCTTTACTTAGTATGATGGAAATATTGTTAGATTTGGAAATGATGCTCCATGTCTAATCAAAGGAAAAGGTTCAATTAAACTTACAGAGAAAATTTCATGTGATAATGCATACTATGTTGAAGGATTGAAATACAATCTGCTGAGTGTGTCACAATTAGGCAATATAGGCTGCAAATTAGAATTTGGAAACAAAACTTCCAAAATCTATGACACTGATGGAAATTTGACAGGAAAAGGAGAACAAACTAGGAGTAGTTTTTTTTACCTAGATATGGAAGATGCAACCTGTCTTATTGTTAAACTCAATGATGTGTGGCTATGGCATAAAAGGCTATGTCATGTTAACTTTGATAATCTGATTAGCATCATCAAAATGAAGAAAGTCAGAGGTTCACCTAAGCTAAAGAAGCCTAAAAATATAATGTGCAAACAATGCCAACTAGGAAAAATGACCAAGTCAAGTTTCAAAAGAAAAACCTATACTTCCAAAGAAGTACTAGAGTTAGTGCATACTAATTTTTGTGGCCCAATAGAAGTGCAAAGCTACGAAGGAGATAGATACATATTGTTTTTTGTGGATGACTACTCCAGGATGATGACTACCATGTTCTTAAAATAAATATCTAATGTATTTCAAATGTTTAAATGGTATTTGGCCAGGGTTGAGAAAGAAACAGGAAAGAGTCTGAAGTGTCTAAGATTAGACAGGGGAGGATAATTCACATCAAAAGAATTTGAGACATTTTGCAATGAAAAAGGAATTAAAAGACAAACATCAACACCAAGAACTCCACCTCAGAATGGCATTATAGAGAGAAGGAATAGATCAATGATAGACTATGCCAGAACATTAATGATGGAGAAAAATGTTGCTCTGAAGTACTGGAGAGATGCTGTAAGTACAACTGTCTACACCCTGAATTGAGTACAAGTCAAGAAAGGTACAAATGCAACACATTTTGAATTATGGTATGGTCACTCACCCAATGTAAAAAATTTCAAAGTATTTGGTTGTAAATGCTATATTCTTAAAGATTTTAGAAATGGAAAGTTTGATGCAAAAAATGATGAAGGCATATTCCTTGGATACTCTACTAGAAGTAAAGCATATAAGAGTTTGAATACTAACACTAACAAGATTGTAGAGAGTGCAAATGTAAATTTTGATGAGCATGTAGAAGCTTAGGTTGATGCAACTAAGAAACGATAAGAATATAAATCTTTTGTATACTTCTATGAAGGAATGCCTATAAAAGATGGAGCTACCAATTAAGTTGGGAATCATCAACAAATTTTAATATCAGAATGTTGAGCTGCGTTCAAAAGCTAAGTTGTAGAATGAAGAAAATGTACATTCTGATTCTAAAATTAGTACACATGAGAGAGATGATGAAATGCTTGAAAGAGATGTGCACGATGACTCTGAAGCTGAAAGATAAAACATGGAAAGAAGGATAGAACCAAGACTATCCAAGTATGTGAGAAGACATCACCCTGCTGAAAAAATCATTGGAGACAAGGAAGCTAGACCAATGAAAAGGAACATACTAACACTATTAGGGGTCAATTTGCGACGATAGGAAAATGTAATGTGTTTTTGGCTTCTTTTTTTTTTTCAATTATAGCTCAATGATATTGCAATTGTGACGCTAACAGGATATAAGAGAAAAAAAAGGAAAACGTTGCTCATTTGTTATACAACATGAATTCGTTCCACTACCAGATGCAATGTCGACAGATGGAGGCAAGAGAAAGTTTGAGGGAAAGTCTATATGAGATGGTCGCATGGGATTTGGGGCAAAGGAGCATAGAAGAAGACCAACCATCAGTATGAGTGTAGACAACTTAGTTGGATGGGGTATCTAAGGGTGGGGCATGAAGAACTGGCAGAGGATAGAGAGAAGCGAACGTAGGTTCGCCCTACTATTTTAAGGCCGTCCCATCATCTAGTGCATCAATATCCATAACCTTAATAGTAGTTCCCACCATACTAGGGAAACGATATAGCTAGAGCCATTGAAAGGAGACTCGTTTCCCTCTACTCTAGTCGCCTATTCGACGTAGCGAATAAAAAATAGAGGTGCAATAGCAAGTTGTGTTTGATCAAGAATGTGAGCCATCATTTTAAAACCTTGATGGTCTACCTCGTTAGAGGTAATCTCTGATTGCAAAGGAGAATTAGATTCCTGCAAATACAATAGCAGTAGTCAATGTAGTATAAGTCTTTTGATTTTTTCTATGATTTAATAGACACCATCACAAGTTTATATAATAACAGTAACTTATCCCTGACAGTCACAATGTAGGGTTTAGAGAATTGGACTAAGAAAAAGCATCAATATAATGCCTAATTCACTAGATGATTAGGAATGTGATCTTTGCTATGCAGGATTAGAGTCTAGAGAGAACCACTTGTGAATTTTCAATTTAGCTATCTATAGAATTGATTGTTCGTATGGTTCCCTTAATATTGGAGAAACTATCCACTTTATTGCATCGTATGGTCCGACTGGTTACTATAGTTTCTTCTCTTAAATCAAAGCCATGCCATTTCTAAACCACAAGAGTGGTTGGAGTTATCTTTTCTCACATGAAAACAACCAGGTGATTTTTGCTATATGCAAATATGAAGGGATTCTACACTTGAGCAGCATAGAAAAAGTTGCAGCAAATCTCAAGCGAAGAATTGTAGTGTTAAACAAGGAGTGGAACATGGAGTGGGTACTGTTGGTGCTAAAATTTGCATGGTCAATTTTGAGCACCATTACGAAAAACCAAGCCCTATAGATGCCCTTTTGATGAGATTGTACCCGGCTGTCAGTATGAGGCCCCTTAGGTGTTTAATGCTTCTAACACCTTTCATTTAGTGCGTCTATGTGTTCTATGAAGTTAAACTGACATTTCGAACCATTCTGCGAAGTCCCATTTTGAGCTAGTGTCAAAATTTGCAATTTGCCCAAGTGTCAAATAGCGATCAGAGGCCCAGTTTGCATCTGAATATTTTTTACCCAGGAATGTGTCATGACTAACTACTTTGGGGATGTTTAGTATGCATAAAAAAGAACCTATGTTTCAATTTTCAAGTCATTTCAAATCTGTTTGACTAGGTTTTGCACCCCCCAAAGTTGGTCATTTACTGTTTTGTGCATTTGACTAGTTGTTCACAATTCTGGGAAGCCCTGTTCGACCAATCATATCTTTGACCTAGATGACCCAAATGAAAAAATTCTTTTTGAATTGTGTTCTAGGGGTAAGACACTTCATATGTTCCAATTTTGAGATCATGTCGAATCCATTTGGTCAGTTTTCTAACATGACTAAAAACCCAGTTTACATTGTTTTGTTATGGCTAAGGTATTCAGATTGATCCATACCCCTGTTCGACATGTTATAACTTTGACCCTATGATTGGTAAGCCAAAGTGAATTTTACCATTGTGTTGTGTCCTGAAAATCCTTGAAGTATGCTAGTTCTTAAGTCATGACGAATCCATCTGCATACTTTCACATGTCCGTACATTTGCCAAAAACTAACTTTTGACATATTTGCCAGTTTAAAATTTCCAAGTGCCTATTTTCGAAAATTTTCCAAATGTGCCCTGTGATTCGTCACGAGCCCAAAACATGGAATTATATTCTCTTCATGGCAAAGAACTTATATCCTAGTTTTCAGAACCCCAAGTGATCAATAACTCAGTTTATAATGTCGAACCCGAGCCCAGTTTATGTTTTTTTTAACATTGTTTGCCTGCAGGGTAATTGAAGTATGGATGTTCGGCAATTAAAATATCTTGACTGGGAATTCATCATGGGCTAGAAATTTGCAGTGTGATAGAGTATATAGGATTGAACACTCATGCCAATTTTTGTGGCCTGGTTGCTTGATTGAATTAGTTTTTAAGGCCAGCTCGCGAGCCTCCAGACACAAATTCACAATTTGTAGGTTTGATTAAAAGCGAGTTTTAAAATAATGAATCTATGATTGGATTTGAATCTAGTCAATCTGAGATGTCCAATGGGGTCAAGGGACACATACAAGGATGCCAGTTGTTTGGAAGGCAAAAATTTTTAGCTGGACCCGCTTTGGAGTTCGACTATTTTCAAGTATGGGTGATTGGGAATATTAAATAAACATTATCATAATTCAAATTATTTGAATGTATGATTAAAGTTCACAAATACAATGAAAGATTTTCTATTGATGAAAACACCCCATGGCGTTAAAGGACAGATGAAGTTGCCATTTTTGGTAGGCAATGTAGTTTCATTTTTTATTTTTAAAAAATGAATGTGTAGGCACAAGAGCATTATGTAAATTAAATAAATTAGCCCCCATCTTAAAGCCATGAGAAGCAAGGGAGAAGTCAAAAATTATCAATGTTAAATAATTTCTTTGGGATATGCTTTGATTTAATGATCAAACTATGGAGTAGATATAGTTTGCCAAAGCATTTAAATTGCATTAAAGAAAGACTCCTCACACATTTGAAGCAGAAACCTGAAGTGAGATGAGGGGAAGTTGGAAATGATGAGTTTTACATTGAAATGGCAGAGGAATGGAGGAAAGCACCCACAATGGTTTACATCATGAGCAAGAACAGAACCCTCCATGCTAATAAAGAGAGCAGCTCACACATTGAGAAATCAACGCATGGAGAAGGAAGTCTGCACTTGCAAAAAACATACGTCTGCACATCCAAAGAAGCAACATCCATGCATTAAACAGAAGAAGACACCATCAAGCAAGTCTGCAATCAGCACGAAGAAATGGTGATTGCCCCACGTAGAGAACAAAAGGATTAGTGAAGACACCCACACATTGCAAAAGGAGATACCAAGATGTGAGGGGCTCGGGCATGAAAATAGAGCTCCACGCTGTATGAGTCAAAGCCAAATACTGAGAAACAGTCGAGCACAAAAATCCCACATTGGGGGGACGACCGAGCCTTCCTCTATTTAAAAAACATTGCACTCGCATGACATTGTGAATTGAAGGCAGAGGCTTTTGAGAAGCCGCAAGTCAGAAGGTGGGTCCCGTTCATCCGGCCAGTTAGAAGATAAGTATAATTTTAAACAAATGCGCAGTCTAAGTTGGTGACATCAGCACAGTTTGAGGCAGTCTGAAAACTCAAGAATCCGGCGCCTCGCTACTTCGCCAGCCGAAAAATCTTGGCAACTCCGGCTACCGAGATAGCGAGGTCGTCGAAAAACCCCAAAATTTGGCGAGATTCAAAGTGTTATGTGGGTCCCGCGTGTAATGCCATCAGTGAATTAGGTGGTGACAAGTGGCAGCAACAAAATGATTAGATAATGATGTGGTGGGAAAAGCTCATAGTTCACCAGATGTTGACACGTGGATGATCTGACAGTTCTCACTAACTCGCCAAGCGGAAGATGCACGACAATTAACATAGCAAGTTAGCAAGAAGATGACATGTGGCAGATGGTGCAAATCAGGCAGGCCAATCAGCAAGTGACATGTGGCACTTGGTCAACAGCAGTTGACCATGATTAAAAGGGTGAGGGAAATATTGAAAAGTTAAAAATAATAATATTTTATTATTATTTTTGTTGAAAATGCTCACGTCAAGTTTTAAAATCAAATGGGACATTTTCTAAAGTTTATACTTTAGAATTTTTAAAATTTTATAAAAAATCAAAGGTGCAAGCATGAACCTTCTAGCAGAGGACTATTTTTTGAAATAAGATTCTGGAGGTTTTCGAGAGGCCAGATAGGCGATGTTATATATCGCCGAAATCGAGAGAAGACGAACTTTCCGATTCTGGAGTTGTTTTTTGTAGAGGTATCATTCAATTTGAGCTGCATGAGGTTTTCTATCAGGTACCTGAATTGTAACCATATTCAGACCAGGAAGTTTAGTTTTGATTTTTTGTCAAGTTAATGAACTGAATATTAGTAGAAGGCAGTGGAAATGCGGTTAGGGTTAAATTTGTTCAGATTTGCTCAGTAAAAACTCATTTTCACTGGCTTTTTCATGGGGCAATCAGATATTTTGGTGATTCAAAAATCATTAAGAAGAGATATTTTGCAAATCAATTGTAGATAATGATGAAACAAAATTAGATCAGATGGGATGAAAGAAAAAAGAGGTTACTCAGTTGCACAGGATTGAATTTCAAGTGGACACTTGTCGTCTTTAGAACAGATTCGAGAATTGTTTCTCTTCTATATCTTTCTTTCTTGCTTCAATTTGAGGGGTTCCAGTTTTTTGCACTGAGAAACCATTCTTCAGCATTTCTTCTTGTATTGAACAACATTTTTAGTTTTATGCAGATAGTTCTATTCTGTTAGGTGATCTATGAGTTATTTTTTGTACATTTCATGTATTTGATTTCAAGGAAAACAAATAAAGTGCAACAAAAATTTGAAGTTCAGTCTGAATCTTGTCTCTTGATTATGGCTCTGTTATTTCTTCTAATTTGTGATCAAAGAGCATGAATTAGGTTGCATTACATTTTTAAATGTATGTGGTTAAAATGTCTTGCTTATGGAACAAAGAACCATGTAATTGCTTGATATTTGTCATAGGGTTTGCAGATTTCATGATAGGATGTTCTGAGTATGAGATTCATTCTGTAGTAGATGTCTATTCACAAGGTGAAAGATAGATCAAGGATCTTGATGTAGAGATACGTCTGAGGTTTCCAGGAGATGTATGGTTATGATTCATTTAATTGCCCAACAGATAAGGCACTGGTCAGAGATAGGATCATTAAGTTTTGTTGCTCATACTTGGGTCTTGCTAATATCCACATATTAAATCAATTTTCCCTTTTATGTTGAAAGGTATTCAAAGTATAACCCGCACTTAGTTTTCCAGTTTCATGAGTCATGTCCTTAGCTATTTCATGCTTGTCATCTCCTGGTTAAGCATAGAAGAATTAGGGGTTTCATCTGCTTTTATAGATCCTGAATATGGTTATTGCACTAGTCACATAGTCAGATCTAAAGAGGTTCACCCGCCTAGGTTTTGCAGAGCCTGAAGAAGAAGAAGGGTCATGCCTTATAGTTGGCCTGGTGTCTGAATGGGCATGTTGAAAATGGGAGTTAGCTGCCCCTAGATATGTTTTGTTCTCATTAGGGTAATTGGAAACAGGTAACATTTTCAAACACCAACAGGTATTTTGGGGTTTGACAATTGTTTCTTCTGGTTTAGTTTTGTTCCTGCTCAAGATTGCAATAACAATATGGTGGAAGCCTGTGCAATTGAAAAAGCACTTTGAAGCCCAAGGAATCAGGGGTCCTCCAGACAAACTATTCCATGGGAATAACACAGATATATCTAGGCTCATCGATGAGCAGAGAGCGAAACCCATGCCTGCACTCTCACATGATATAGTCCCTCACGTTCCTCCCCATATTTACCAGTGGACCAAGACCTATGGTACACTTACTATTCTCCATTGAATAAAGAACATAATGCTGACATTACACATGAATTTTTAAACTAATATGCACTTTTAAGCATTGTTTCAATACAAAATGCCACATTGATTTAGAAGAAACCAAGTTTCTCCATAAGGAAGAATATTATTGCAAGTGGAAACTAAGAGGTATTGTTGAAATTAATAGGCATTTGCATAATCCCAATAGAGACGAATGGTGAGGTTTAAGTTACTCCTAGCAACCTATTATAAATGCTCACAAATAAAGTTGTACACATTCATTGGTTTCTTCTTCCTCCCAATTTATTGCAATCTCTTGGATTTTTTTATGTAATTTTTTTGTACTTATTAATGCACCTAACCTTAAAAACATTGTATCACACACTTGTTTTTTCTTGCAATGAACTCTGGCATCAACAATGTTAAAGATTTTAGTTGTGATAAAAATCTTTATCTCGGAATTTTGTCTATGTATTGAAATTGAGATAATACCTATGGATTCTGTTTATAGTTGGATATTTGAGATAATATTATATGAAGTGACATGTGTATATTTCTAATTAAAGATAGAAGGCTTCCACAATCCACATTGAATTCTGTAGTATGTTTCTGGAATTTGATTGTGTAACATTATTTTTATAATTAACGTTTCAAATCATACACCATGATCCAATTTTTGGTTCATTGAACTCTTTGATCCTGATGATGGATCATAGAGTATGATTCAGATGGTAGAAAGCATGTTTCAGAGCTAGAGGCTACTATCTTAGTAGTATGAATAGCAAAGCAGCTAGGAGCCAGAAAACTTCATGTTGAGGGTGATTCACAAATCATTGTAAATGTAATAATAAAAGGGACATGGCGGCTTAGCACTTGTAGAACTACATAGATCAAATTAATGCATAATTAGCTTCTCTAGATGACTCCAAATTATCACATTTGAGAAGACAAGGAAATAAAGAGGTCAACACCATGTTCGATTGGGCATTATCAACTTCATCCATTGTGATTATTTATTTCCTTTCTTTTATTGGCCACCACCAACTTCATCCATTTAATGAGGTATGTAGGCAACGATAGTGATGTGATGGGAGTTCTTGGCGATCCTTGCCAGAAGTGCCATGTAAGTACCATCAATTAGGTTGATAAGTATTGAGAATGTTTGTCTTGTGTGCCCCTAGAATTGAATCCTCGATACAAGCTGGATTTGGTAACCACATTGTTGTTTGAGAGGCTTTTTGCAATTGGAGTGATGGAAATTGCTTTCACTCTCACTTGCACCAAGCAACAAAATTCTTATCATGGGAAGAGTAAGAAGACTAGGGTTGATAAAATGTTCAATTTTATGGACAATAAATTAATGGAGAGTGTTTTTCTTTTATTGAGGGAGCTGTTCCACCAAGTTGAGAAACATCACAAAACAAACACCAACATCCATTCCAAGATCATGGTATGGGCTCTGCAGTTGGGCATTGGGTGGAATGGAGGAGCTTTTTGCAAAGTCCATTCCAAGAATTGGGGTAAATTTGGGTGAAAAGAAGAGTGGACTGTTGAGGATTAAGGCACCAAGTACATGCTATTTTTGGTGGTTTGATGAAAGATTCAGAAACAAGAGGTTTATAGAGGCCAAAAAGGGATAGTTTACAATGAAAATGGTAGTAAGGATCAAGTTCCTAGATGAAGATAGAGAGAGCTTTATTTTTCACTTTGTGTCACATTTTCCATATCATTCAGCATCCCTAAACTCTCAAGAATCAGTCCTCATAAATTATTATGAGATTAATCTAGAATTTGAAGATTCTTGAACGTAAACAACTTTGGTGAGAGAATGTTTTACAACTCATTAAAAGACAAGCTGAGAAATCATAACTCTACTAGTTCTCTAATCCAAATTGAGATACACCCCTAAATTTTGTTTTCTAAGTCAAATGCCTGAAGTTTTGTGCAATTTGCAATAGGAGGAGGAATAATATGATCTCCATCTTCACTGCCAGCCAGCCTTTCCTGGATTTTCTAAGCCTTTTGTTCTAGAATCTTCATCAAAACATAATACAAATGGTGAGTACTTTGTGGCCTCAATTTTCTCAAGGTCGCTGTACTTGTCCCCCAAATTTATTCCTAATTTTGAAATGGATTTTGCTAAGATTTCATCAAATCCTCCCAGTGCCTCCCTAGGAACAATTGTTTCCATAATTAGCCTTATGATGGCTTTATCTTCACCTAGCTGCAATGCCCAAGACATAATAATGAAGAAAACATTTGTGTTGGTTCTGTGTCTATCCTCAACTTGGTGGAACATTTCCCCCTGCAGAACCAAGATGATGTTTGTTGTTCACAAAATTGAACATGATTATCAAGTCTTAACCTTTTGCTTTGCTCATGGAATGAGTTTTTCTACTTGATGCAAGTGAGAGTAAAGGAAGTTTCCATCTCTTCAAGTTCCAGAGCACTTCACAATTGGGATTGAAAGAACCAAAAAAACACTCACAAAGTTTTTTCTTGAGGCACTCAAAACAATCATTCCCCATCATAATCAATCTACTTTCCAGTGATCACTTGTCATCGCAACATAGATCACAATGAACTTACATCACATCTTCGGTGTTACCAGCTACATTAAATGGCTGTAGTTATGTGTGGCCAAAAGAGGGGTGAAATTATCATGGAGGATTTCCCATATCCATTCTTAAAGCTTGGAAATCTTCTAGAATGATTTTGTGTACCTTGAGAGTTAAGGTCCAATTTGACAGTTTACCAGCTTCCTTATTGCCTTGCCTTCTTATTTATTTAGAGCATCTACACACACACACCAAACTACCAATCAGGGGTATCGATTCAACTTGTTTGCAAAGTTTTCTCCTTTCCCAATTCATCAACACCTTTCCCATTCAGGGCTTTCTAGGAATCTATCCTATTCTCCAATCCCCTCAACACATGCCCACTGACTCTTTAAACATATCTGATCCACTCTAACTCATGGCAACTTTTGATCCATCTATTCCTTCTAACTAAACACACATGTTCCCTCATGAAAATAATGGCTTCCTTGACTTCTTACAACACTAACTTGACTTTTGATTGGACTCATTTCATGGGCACTTTCCATTCCTTCACAAGACCTTACAAAATCTATAACTTTTCCAATACTCTGAATCGTTGGATTGATGACGACTGCTCCATCATACACTTTTGAAATTTACACCTTATATTTATCCTCACAAATTGGATTCTCAATTTATCACCCACACAAAGGACATTCCTATATCACTTGATTCATTAGCTTTCATAACCTTCAACAAACCAGCCAATCCAATCCTTTGATCCCACTTGAAACACATAACATATTTTCAATGTCAAACTATGATAGGCATGCATTATTCCATTGAGACAATCACAAAGTTGTTCAGAGACCCTCTAATTCCCATCCATTAGGATACAATTAGGATTCATCCTTGCATGCGCTTATAGCCATTATAACTTCAATAAATTCCCTATGTGAGCAAAATCATGACTGATTTATCATATCTCTATTTTATGCAATTTGAGACAACTTTTCATGGTTTTGTTTGATCAAATACACATGGATTCTTGTCCATGGGTTCCTACAAAGAAGAGGGAGTATAATACACCTTTTTCCCCACCATCTATTTGAATTTGGGGTCTTGGTCCACATTTTATATTACAGATTTATTTGTACAAAGTTACAGATAACCCTAGTAAGGGTTTGGACAGCTTACACAAAAAGTTGAATATCTTTTCATCCACATAATGAAATTGAGTGCTTCACAAACCAAAATAAAGTAGATTTGACCCTCTATCATCTACAACAAATGGATCGTCAGATGGGTACCAATATTGCCAGAAAAGGACACAGATGTGAGACTTCTTTTTTACTGATCAAAGTAAGGATTATGCAGGAAACCTTGTTTGCATTGATTGCCAAACTTCATGTATCAATTTGGGTCCCTTTGTTTTCTCATTACAATATTATTTAAAATTTGGCTTAAAAATATTTTTTCCATTACATCATTGGTCTAAATTATTGATGTAATTTATTATACTTATTATGCCCTGCTAGGAACTTAATTAGTTTTGGCCTTTAATCTAAGCTTGAGGTGTTCTTGCATGATACTCCCGAAGAGAAGAAGTCTAAAGCCCTCTTAGAGAAAAATTGATTCAAATCAATACATTTCTTCCTAATTTCTTCCTCTAGCATCCATGTGGCTTCCAAGTGTTATAGTCTGATCCATTATTAATTATTTTTTCCCATTACACCTTGTGCCTTGTCATTTTGGATTCTCTAGTATCCACAATAGCTTTAATCTATGTTTCCTTTATCAATGGTAATTCAGACACCTAGTCTTCGTCATTTAGAGTTGAATATGTTTGTTTAACACCTTCATCCATAAAATATTTGAACATGGTCAAATCTTAGATATTGAATATAGGAGAAAGACCTATATAAGGTGGTTACAACAACTTGTAAAAATTTCTCCATACTTTCCCAGGATCCTGTAGTGACTAGTATTTCCCATTATAATCTTACCCTAACTATCTTTGGAAATTCTCTCCCTATTCAAGTGTATCATTGTTGTATATCTTTTCTCCTAACATTTTGGTTAGTTGTAAACACTTCCATAAATTAGCTCTCACCTTTTCATGAACCTCTCTCATTGCTTCTACTATATCTTCAGCATGAGAACTCCTCTTATCCATACTCTTCATATCCCTCAATTTAAAATATCCTCTATCTTTTTTGATATACTATCTTAAAAGGACTAATACCATTTCTCTTATTTGTCCATTCATTATAGGCATATTTTTTCTATGGTATTAATGCATCCCATTCTTTCCCATGATCCTTTGTTGGACACCTTGACATGTTTTTGTTAAATAACTAAGGAGGGAGGGGGGCTTAATTTTCCTCGGCTATTGAATAGGGACTTAAAAAACTCTCAACATCTTAAAAACTTAAACTTTTCCTATATCAACTTGGTAACTATATTAAAAATTCATAATAATATCTAATTCATCCTTCACTAGTAAATTGTTAGCTTTCACCAAGTATCAGAGTAATAAACTTTTAACTATATACTTCATGTACTAAGTTACATCAACATGAAGTATACAAAAAATAAGAATAAAATAACATGTAACCCAATAATCCATTCATTTAAACACAATAATTTTTAACATGAAAACCCTATTAAGAGAAAAATCACCTATGACTGATCACATCAAATTTGTAGTATCAGATCTTCACTTCCTTTCCTTTACTGATTATTTTCTCCTTGTTATATATTCATTCATTTCTATCCCTTGTCAACAACGCATATGTATATTTTAGCTCTTCCTTAGCTTGTGTTCAGATGTTCTCTTATACCACAATCTTCCTTCCTTCCATACCTACATATTTCATGTTTAGATCTTCTCTCCCTTTGAAAAAAATGCCAAAAAAAAACTAAAAACTTTAATATAATGATAGTTGTACCTTGTACCTTACATGTGCTAATACATTTTTGTTTTAATAAATCTTTCTTTCTTTCATCTTCTTCACATATTTAGGACTACATAAAGAGTGAACTCCTTCTTCAACTCCAAATAGATATTCCTAGGGTATATTGGTTGTAGTGTTTCTTTATTAATTTTTGGCTCTAGTTTTAACAGTCCCAAGTATCTTTTTGTGTACTATTTTCTCTATTTGGTGTGTATGGTTAGCTTTGTGCCATGAATCTCCGACCATGAAACCCTAGTCTACCATAGAAAGCCTGCACTGCATTCGTAGTTCTACCAATAAAAAACACTGTAGATTTGCAATAAACCTGATGAACAGCTTCACAATTTCTGAAGCCAGATGACAATGCAGATTTTGAGCCACTTGATGAACAACTTCATAGTTTCTTGGATTTAAGAAAAAATCATATATATGCATGTTCTTGGGTCTAATGTCATATGTTGCATAGTAATTAATATCTCTTTTATAGATTACACTGATGTTGGTATATATTATGCTCTCTTTTGTATTAGAACATTCTAACCTTTTATTTATGGATATGGTGCTCGATTTGGTCACACTGTAATCTGTATCTGGTGTCTCATTTGTAATAGCTGGTTTAGTAACTACATAGATAAGATTAATGTGATTGTTATAAAAATATTGTTATGTAATGGTGTTTCATGTGCTGGCCAAGGCTGGTTTGAAGGCCACCCACTTCAATACCCTGCTAGCATTTATAGATACAGAGTTCTATAATATCATGAAAAACAATCAATATAAAAAAGCTCATTCTCTTTGTAACATTTTTGGCTTTCATTTTAATTTCATCTTTTATTCTATTGTGATAGGCAAGTTGGAGAGAAGTGCTATATTGAAGGCCATACGTGTAGGATTTAAAGAAACTACCAAACCGTCTAATTTGTTTGAGGGAGGTAGATTCCTGATTCTTTGCCTTAGAACACTATCATCTTCAAAATCCTATATGAAATCTATATGACCATTTCATTTCTTCAATATGCCCTATGGATGTCCCTATCTTACTATATATCTTTTAATTGTATATAATAACTAATTTATGTGCTTTTTCATGACTATGTTTGGCTCATATAATTGTGATCTCTCTAGCACTATGATGTCGTTTAATATGTCTTGCTAAAGCTTGTAAATTTTGTTCCTTTTTCCATGTCATGTAATATGTCTTGCCTTGTAGCTTATATTTTTTAAATTTTCTGTTAGGCCTTGTAGCTTGTATAATTTGATTGTTGGAGAGTTTCTACAGCTAAGCAAGAAGGCCGTTGCACGAGTTATAGCCGTGTGCTCGAGTATGAAAATTGTATATTTTTAAATCTAATGTATATTTTAACTATACTTTTAGCTTATATGTTTTGAAATTTATTTTAGTGGATTATTGTTGTAAGGTCTCTTGAAATAAGACCTTTAGATGGTTGGTCAAAGTTTTACAAATAATCTTATCCACAAATTTGCCTAGAGCAATTGACTGAATGTTATAAAAGGTGATTGGGTTAAATGTCTTAGGAATAAAGTCAAAGAAAGTATTTCTAAAATATTAAAGTATTTAGCTAGGTCTAAGAATATTTGTGTACTTTTGAAAGTTTTTCTTAGTTTTTGAAAGTTGTAGACCGAAGTTTTCATAGCCCAATTTTTGCTTCCTGCAAAGAACGACCATGTCAGATAATATAAGTGAAGAACAAAATAGGGAGACAATCGCTAGATTGTGGTATAACTTGAAAAGAAAAGGTGATGGAAAATGTTATTGTCCTTGCAAAATTTGTAAGGGCTTAAACCATAGAAGACTGCTAATCAAAACAATTAAGAGACATTGTTGGAAGAATGGTCACATTGAAGGGGAGAATGACTATCATCCACTGGTAAGTTGTTCATTATATCATTTTAACAATTTATATACATATGAAATCACTTGATGATGAGTTGATTATCATGGTTTATTTATGTTAATCAATTTTATATAGGTTGATCTCCACAGGGAAGTACATGATATGAACCATAACAATCCGAAGAATATGGTTTTTGAAGTGGAGGAACATGGAGGTGCGAATATCCAAGGTGAAGATAATGGTCCCATGGAAGATGACGATCATGTGCCAGAAAACACAATTGAAGATGATGGTATAAATACATTGATCCATGACACATTTAGTCCAAGTGTATCTGATCATGATGATGATGATAGCCTTGATGTACCTCTACTTGAGAAGGCATACAAGCCCCTATACAAAGACTCCCAAACAACTCTTCTCTCCATTGTATTGCTGTTGTTGAACTTGAAGGTTATGAATGGTTTATCCAACATAACAATGTCATGTATGTTAAGATATGTCATATATGTCTTTATAGTTAATAAAGGGTGAATAAGTTACCACTAATATTGTTTATATTAACAACTTATATTTTTCGCTGTAGATTGATAGGCGAGTTTCTGTTACCACCATCAAATATTCTACCTCACTCATATCGAGAATTACCTACTATTATGAAAGATATTGGAATGGAGTATGAAGCAATACATGCTTGTCCCAATGATCATATTATATATTATAAAGAACATGAATTTGCAACACAATGCCCTGTATTTCATATGAGTAGATATCGAACAGGTCGACTAACAAAAAAGGTACCTCAAAAGGTTCTTCGTTACATCTGTGTTATTCCACGGATGTGACAATTATTTAGGTGTAGTAGCTTGGCTCAATTTATGGATTATCATGCATGCAATAGAAGTTGAGATGACATTATTCGAATCCCTGTGGATGGTTCGACATTTATGCACATAGAGGAAAAGTGGCAACACTTCAAAGAAGAACCTCGTAATCTTAGGCTTTCATTGGCAGCAGACGGTGTCAATCCATTTGGAGAGATGAATCTATTTACTCGGTGTTGCCTATTTTTGTTATCAACAATAAAATTCCTCCGTGGATGTCAATAAAGAGGGAGCACATTATGTTGGCAATGATTGTTCCAGGTATCTTATCATTTGGTAGTTATTAATTTACATGTACTTACAAATCTTGTAGTAAAACAGTCACAATAATTATGTAATGTTACTGTTCATTCAAGTAGGTAAATATCAAGTAAAAGATATGAATGTATATATTGAGCCTCTTATCAATGAGTTGGTGGAGTTGTGGAATGGTGTCACTATTTATGACCTGTCTAGACCAATAGGACAAAGACAATTTCAATTCCATGCAATACTTGCATGGACAATACATGATGCCCCAGGGCTAACACATTTTTGTGGTATGTTATAGTGAATTCAAATTGCCCACGATAATTATAATTATAAAAATCAACATATTTAATAATCCAATTATAGCATTATCTCGTAGGTCTTCAAACAAAGGGAAAATTTGCATGTCTAGTTTGTGGTCCAAAGATAAAATCTCATCATTCAAAAAGTTTAGGAAGGTAGGTGTTTGATGAGTGTAGACATTTACTCCATAGGAATCATAAGTATCAAAGTATGAAAAAACATCTTTTCAATGGGAAAGAAGAGACTACATCAAAGCCACGAAGAATGACACCTCACCTATGGAAGTTGGAATATAATGAATTAATCGTCGAGGTAATGCCGTTCCACCTAATGGTTTATGTTTGTAATTTATATATTTCTATTGTGATGTTTGTTTATTAATTGTGTAATTGATGATCATGAAGGTCATCAAGGCAGTACTGACAACCTTCCAAAGGGACTAAAAAGCTATCCCAGACAATTTAGTAGGTTGCCCTACTACGAGCAGTTAAAAATAGTGCATTTGTTTCATACTATGCATATTGGAAATAATATAATAGAGACATTGTCGAAAATATTGGATGGAAGGTGTGACAAAGAAAGAATTGTCAAAATTTGTAATGACATTCATGAATCCAATCATGCATTGAATAATTTCATTCACTCATAGCAACAGAGATCATATTAATATAAGTGCCCTTCCTTGGTTATTAACGGAGCAGCAAAGTGATGCCATAAAAGAAGTCATACGAAAAATTCAATTTCCCACAGGATTTGCTGCGAACATAAACAATCTCACATAAAAAAAAAAGTGAATTTGGGCCAGGGCTCAAAACACATGATTGGCATACTTTCATCAAGGTAAGTTATGTTCTTCTATATTTACAATATATTCATAAACTATGTGTACTGTTCATTATGTTATGTTAGAAAACAATGAAATGATTGGTTTATAATTATTGTAGTATGTGCTTCCAGAGCACTTCAACAATAACATCAAACAAGTGATATAGAATCTTGGAAAATACATGAGGTAAGCAATAATATCCATTCAATTTGTTTTATATATTTATTATATTCGCGATTTGTTTTTTTTGCTATGTAATCTATTGTATATTATTTTGTAAAGTCTCGTATCTATATATTTTTTGTGACTTGAATCTCTTAATGTAGGTGGTTGTCATCTAAAGAAATCCATAAAGAAGATATAAACTATTGGAAGAGAAGAATTCCTCATTTACTGTGTGAAATGCAAAAGTGTCTACCTCCAACTTTTTTCAATGCACAGGAACACTACCTCGTACACTTAGTTGAGGAGATTGAATTGTGTGCACCTATACACACTAGGTCAATGTGGATGGTTGAGAGGTACTTGAAATCTTTGAAGGCTTTAGTTTGACAAAGAGCACATCTTGAGGGTTCTATGGTAGAGGGATATATGGTATACTAGACTATGGTGTACATTACTGAATATCTTCCTAAGTTTACATCAAATATCCATGTGGATCGCATTTGGGATCTCGAGCCTTTTAAAAATTTAGAATAGGAGTACTTGATGGGGAAAGGTACATTGAGGAAAGTGAGAGGTAATAAATTTAAGATGTTATTGTAATAAATTATTTCTTAATCTTCAAAATAAATCGGTTGTAAGTTGTCTATTTGTTTTTTGTACAGGTGCTCGAGAGTGGGATGCACTACATTTGTATATTGCAAACAATCTTGATTGGATGATGGTATGGATTGAATGATGTCAACATTCTGGTTGCACATTAACATGGGAAGGTGTATCTTCATTGGTTAAAGAAGCTCATCGTAATGGAGATTCCAATGTTACGCAAAGGGAAATAGATTTAGCACGTGGTTCAAGAGATTTCCAGGTATGTACAAATTTATTAATCACCCATATGTCTATCAACTCATGATACAATAATTTTGACATGTTTCACATATTATTGTAGGTTAAACACCACAAGGCTATGTTCTATAATGGTCAAAATTTTTGTGTCAAAGTGTTGGATGATACGAAGAAAAATTGTGATTCAAGAATAATTGCAGTCTTTCAAGTGACTAATATTTCATCTAGAAATGACTTACATCCTCAAGAGTCTAAAAATTGATACTATGACATTTTGGATGATATACTTGAGTGTGACTTTAGTTCCTTCAAATTAGTACTCTTCATTCTTAAATGGTATAGGCTACGACTTAATCCAAATGATCTTGATAGAACTGTTATTGAACATGATAATGGATTTACAATGGTTAATACAAGCTCGTTTGAGCTAGTTGGGGATGAGCCCTATGTTCTTTCAAGCCAATGTGAGTAGGTATTTTACTCAGAGGTTCCACATAAACTGGGTTGGTCATTTTTTGTTAGACATGAACTGAGAGGAAGACCAACAAAGTATAATGCGATGGAAGAAAAAGATACTGAAGAAGTAGAAGATGATGTAGATGGTGATCACGATCGATAGTTATTGGATGATGTTCCTGACACAAATTTTCATGAAGAAGAAGAAGAAGATGATGATTATGATGCTACTACTGATGATGATGATGATGTTGATGATGATGACAATGAGGACAATGACGACGATAATGATGACGACAATGATGGCGAGGATGATGATGATGATGATGATGATGAGGATGATGATGAGGATGATGATGATGATGATGATGATGATGATGAGGATGAGGATGATGATGATGAAATTTAGAGGTATGCCATCAATCCTTAATCTATTTAATATTCATTTCTTGATAGAAATATATTTGTCTTTTATGGTTACATAGTTTATTCATTATCTATTTAAAAGCTACAAGTTTCAACTACAAATAGAATACTGCTAATCTAAATTAACTATTAATCTAAATTAATTAAATAAAACTATTTAAAACACATATTGATGCGTGAATGTATTGAGCCTTATTTTCTTTCAGGTCAAAAGCATTTGTAAGTGTTTAGTTTAGAAAAGGGAATTCATTAAATATCTATAAAAGGGAGTTGTACCTAGAATAAAATTCATAGGGAAAACATAATATAAGAGCTTACCCAATTTTTTGGTTAATAATTCTACCTCTGTAGGTGATGCAGAGACCCTAGGTGGACTTGCAATCATTCATAACAAGAGGGACTTCCATAGTGTTCTCACAACACCAACCAAGCATCTTCATAAGATCCCTCTCCTTGATCCAAGCCAACTCCATAACCTATTAGAGTGCACCCCAAATCCTTATGCCACCTTAGGTTCTACATCTTTGGAATAATCCCATGAATGTCCCTCAGTCCATCCAATGGACTCATCCAAGCAATCTAATCAACAAACTATCAAATGCTCACAATGCCTCAATAGGCGCCAAACTTGACTTCACCTTAACTAGGTGTTTCCTCCACCTACACACACATCAAAAAACTTCAAATAGCATGTCCCCAAGGTGACTAAGCTCTCAACTCATCAATTGATACAAAAACCCAGTTTTAGCCCTTCACTAGGCCTACTTCCCTAGTAGGCTTATAATGTGAGCCTGATTTAAGTGTTATATTGTGTACCTTTTAATGTTTTTAATTTTTATGTGATGCTTATGATGGATGTGATTATGATTATGATGTGATTATGCTCACAATAATTGAATTACATTTGCAGGAAACTGAACCCCTTTCAGGAGCATCCCACACAGTCTCATGGATCAACAGGTATAAGTCAATACTCCTTATAGACAGTCTATTTAATACACTTATCAATAGTAAGATTAAAGTCTTCTAATATCTCTCCCATTTGTAGGTACCAGCGAATAGGTATTTTTCAGAAGTGTTTTCCTCGAGTGAGGGAAATATAGGAATAGAAGAGGAAAGTGAGACATGCAGTTTATCTAGAACAGGGAGATTAACTAGAGGTCAAAGCACTAGAAGGAAATTCAATAAATGCATGAAATTTTTCCTTGCTCAAGGGGGGTCATGTTCTTATGATGATGAGATGGAAGGCGACATTGAGGTGCCCTTGAGGTACCAACATCTACAAAAACATTGGGTACCCAAGGAACTTCCTCCAATAAACACTAATTTTTGTGTTAACAAGAGGATATATCGCATAGCACCATCATCATTACATGGTTTGGGCCTATTTTCTATGGATGGCATAAAGGTGTCTTACAATAAAGTTTCTGAATTGATGGAGTATGTTTGACCATGTTACGATTACAAAAGTTAGATGCATATTGTTCAATATAAAAAAAGTATGCGTAGGTATGCCCTCTCGGAAAATTATATACAACAGCAAGAAAATAATCAAAGTAAAAGTGTGGCTATATACATTGATGGAAGGCCAAAAGCAATAGAGAATATTGTGGGTTTTATAAATATTAAACAACCTAGGTCAACTATAAAGCAACCCAATTGCATATTTGAGGCACACAAGGGAAATCGTGTATTCATCTATGTGATAAAATCAATACATGTAGGGGAAGAGCTTCTTATTGATTACAATTTGAACTGCATAGATACAAATGAGGCTACTATCATGGGGGTGTCACATACTATTAAACCAACTTCTAATCAATGACTCCAACATGCCATTTAGTCAATAAATTTTTGGCTAACATTTTTATACTTGATCTTTGACATAGGGGCACAATATGGAGCAACTGCCCGGAGGGGATGCTGGCGATGTTCTTGGCTCATCTACAAATGAGGAGGTAAAACTCATTGTAATTGTGCAAACTAGATAGAAGCAAAATGCTATTTTTTTAATGTTGTTTTCTTCATTGTTTTGGAGTAATTTTGATAATACTAATACTATTGTTGTCACAGAGGGCCATAGGTCAAAGGGAGGGAAAGTAACCTATAGTCCCTGATCAACAGCCCCCCCCTGAGGAGGACCCTTTCTATATTGATTTAGTAGAGACCAATGACCCAATCGGTTCGATTAAAAAGTTGCTAAAGAAAATTGGCAAAGAAATTATATGTTTGGCAACCATAAAGTCTACTACTCAGGAAATAAAAGATAGGGGATCTGAATTGTTGCACACCTCTGAAACCTTAAAAGTAAGTATTAATGAAATTTTTAATTATAACAAGAGTTCAATAATGGTTTTTATGTTATGCTCTTTTATGGCATTAATTAAAATATGGATGCATTGTCTTTACAAAGTTTTTTGCGTGATTTCGAGCCCCATTCCCATGATGAGGGTGCTGCAGGTGGTTCAGGTAGATCACATGTTCCATTCCCCACTTATGTTTTCCATTGAATATATATAGGAATGATCCTAATCATTGACAATACAAACTCAAAAAATCCTTTTTTTTAATGCTCTAACAATCTTGTCCATGCTAGTCCATGAATTCTATATTTATGCATGCTCTAACAATTTTATTCTTCAGCTTCAAATCAATTGAATCCTATGACGACGCCGCCTCCATCTAAGACAACCAAAAATCTCTTTTTGACTACTGAGTTGACAACACGCAGCTTATAGGCATTGAATGTTGCACCATCTATTGGTACACAAATCCCTCTTTTCCTCTCTTATGACAACCAAAAACAGTTTTTTTTAACAACTTTTTAACATCAATTATCATTTGTTATTTTATACTTCATGATAAAGACTTATGAAACTTATGAAACTTTTTGCAATGGGAGCTACAACATCATTTCTTGGATGTTCCTATGTTCCTAGTACGGGAACTGTGAAGGATGTCATATTGATCGTCAGTGATGATGAAGGCATTCCATTAAAAGTAGCCAAAGTTTTAGGTACTTTAAAGTTATTATTATTCTATAGCGATATAATAGTAATTTAGTTTTTGATCACTCTTCATCGACTAATGATCCCATGATTTTTTTGTAGGGAATAATGTTTTTTTGAGAAAACTTGGTGATGAGTGTTTGTGAATATTCGGGCCCACCTTGTGTACCTGGTGGAACATCATATCCTAACAAAAACCCCAAACTACTATTTTGATTTCATATCATTGCTAGAATAGTTTTCCTTTTCATCCATTTCTTGAACTATATTAAAGGTAGCTTTACTTCATTTATGAGTCTAACATGTTTTTTTAAACTTAAAAGGTGCAATAACCAAGACAAACTATTGAAGGATGATCTTATAGAGAGCATGACCCAACTCTTTGGACCTCATGCATTTGAGAGAAACAAGCTACTTGAAAAAGTTGGTTTATGTTTGAAGTATATTAGGGACTAGTATAAAAAAAATTTACAGGATAACCCCAGGAACGAGCATCTGCCCTATGTTCTTGAGGCTGAGTGGTAGGCTCTGATTTTGGATGGAAAGTATAAAGCTGACAAGAAAAATAATATTACACCAGTGGAGAGTACAACAAGGTATGTGATACTGTTGAGAATCTAATTATGTACTAATTAACCTCTATATTTATACTATCTAACATATTTCAAACTTTTCATAGATTTCTTGACACATCAAAGGCAACAAAGGCAAGACTAGAAAAGCACGGGACACACAAGCTCAGCTCTGGTGGTTTTTCAAAACTTCAAGCAAGAGTTGTAAGTATTAGTGAATGAAAAATTGTATCAAATTTTTTATATAATGCGATGGGAAATGCTAGGATAGACTAGCTTGTCTATGCTTCTGATCCTCACCTTGGATCTCAGTGTTCCTCCACACCAATATATGATGCAGAGTAACATGCTTTGGAAGCACCAACAAACTCCTAGCACCTTGTAACAACTAAGCAATTCAAATTATCACCCCTATCCTCTATTCTCCATAAGAACATTCAAGGCTTGATTCACCTTCAAACAAGGAACTAATCTGCTGTTACAACTGCTCCTTTAATTCATCGACCCAACTCATCACATAAGGCTACATAATAGTTACTTCTCCCTTGTACCATTCAAGGCCTCATACACCCAACCTTGAAACCAAGTGTTTTGGACAGCTCCAACCCTCTAACATAAATGGAAACCAAAAAAAACATCAACACAACCCAAAAAAATTGAGGTCTAAGGCAAACTTGTTGTTACCAGTCATAGGGCAGATTGCAGCACTTGACCTTTATTCTACACACCCAACCAAGAGTGCAATTGGATCCTTTAGGACTCCCAAACACCAAAGATAGTTTAGAACAACTCCAACATGACCAAAATAAGGTGTAACAAGGGTTGGAAACCTTGCTAACTATTTACCATTTCTTTTTGATATTTTAACTACCCTCCATTGGTTGATGAAACAATGCAAGTAAAATTCACCATACCATGCAAAAATGTAGGGCTTAGAGTTCAAGAGATGCCTCACAGAAGAGGATAAGAGAATTGGCTTCCAACAAGGCTATAGAGCTATGGCTAAATGGCTATGAGCTGAAATCAGTGTGGAAGGTTCTAATAATGATGCATCTGCACCACAGGTAAATAAGCTAAATGAAATTTATTTCAAATTGAATACTTTACCAATTAGTTTATTTGATGTTAAGTTCCAATATAAAGTGAGTATATCTATTTTAAGCAAGCAATGATAACAATACATAGGATGTTGGAATGCAACCTGACAATCCTTCTACACAATCTGTAGATGCTGAAGATTAGCATGATGTGCATGCCAGTGGTGGAGGTATACATTTGCTATTAATTTTTTTATATGTAATTGCAATTGGTGTTTGGATTAATGTAACATTTTGTATAGCAGTTGTAGAGGATCAAGGGGTCGATGTTCATGAGCGTGTTGACATTGAGTCTAGACAAAATGATGTGGTCAGATCAGGTAAAGAGTGCCACAATTATGTTATTTAAAATAATTAAATACTTGTAATAATTATAATAAATTATTTTTAATTTAACTCTTTTATTTGTTATTGTAGAGGACCCCCCTTTGCAATAGCATAGAAATTTGAGATCATCAAGAAAAGAGAATAGAACAATTGATGAGGGGGGAATTGATGATGACATTGATGCTCCTCTTAGAGCTTACATAGAAAAAAGAAATAGAAAAAAAAAAAAAGATTTTCATCTACATACCTTAATTGATAATGATTGAATTTTATGTCTCAATGAATTTAATTATGTGCTAATGAATGTTCATGAATTATGTGTTAATGAAGAATATTGATGAATGTTGCATGTTAACGAATCTAATGTGTTAATGAATGCTATCATGTGATATTGATTGAATGTTATCATGTGATATTGATTGAATGTTACATTTTATTAATGGTTGAAAGAATGAATGAAAGTTAGATATTAATGGGGAATGTAGAGTGATGTTAGGGGAAGTGGGGTGGGGCCAAATGAGCTTCCACCTTCACGTGGTTGGCCCTGTTTAATAGAGAATATTAAACTATTCTCAAAGCAAAGTGAAGCTCAATAAGATACTAAATATTTCTCTATTTTGTCCTATGTTTAGACCTATAACACTGTGTCTTGCTAAGGCCCCTTTCAAGTGGAAGGACATGAGCATCTTTTACAGTGAAGAATGTAACCAGGAGCACCAAATTAAGACCCACACATGTCGGATATAATATATTCAAATAGGCTACTATGCTTGTAACCCTATTTTTTGGCGAGAGCTTCACTTTAGAAGAAAATAATGGATCTTGTAAGATTGACTTGCAAAACCAAACCCTTAGCTTTGCTTCCGTGTGGCAAAGATTTTAGGATTTCCTCCCTCAACTTGTTGATCGAGCATCAATTAAGTCCATGTGATAGTTTAGAGTCTACACAATGGCTTATGTCTAGCTTAATAGATCGACTCAATCTATTTCATACCTACCTCTAACTTTCCTTCACAAGTGGGAGCAAGATAGTGTAGTCTGATGCAATCTAATCTAATACATCTCCCAAAGAACACTTTTGTGTTCGGAGGGTTTCTTAAAAATCTATGCCCTATATTACATCTGCTATATCTTCTGCAATGAGTCAGTTTTAATCTTAAAGATAATGGTGATTATTTGTTATGTTTTACATCAAGTAAGTAAATCCTCCTCTTCATTAGTGCTCAATTTTGACAGAATGACTTTATCTGTCTCAATTTCTGTAACTGATGCTTTGTTGATTTGAGATTTTTGCAACTATGTCTGGGGTTATTTCTCTTTCATTTTTATTAGATGTTTCTTCTTGAGGCTATTAAGATATGGTTCTAATTGTTAAGTAATATTAAGAACTGTTGAATTCATAATGTGTCAAATGTTGGCTAGAATAGTTATAATTTTGTGAAAGCTGCTTTGAAAATAAGTTCGGTGTAGAATTGAATACTTTTTTTCATAGGACACAGAAGCTATGAAAGGCTAGTTTAATAGACAGTGGGAAACAAAGACAAATTATCACGATAGAGGAATGGTTAAGGAATGATGGATTGTTGGATTCTTCAATATATAAGTGTCTCCTCCATTAGTGTGCAATTCACTTATTTTCTTTTGGAAACTTAAGATAGCCATAACAATGGATTTTGTAGTTAGTTTTACCTAGAGGAGGAATACTCATGTCAAATGAGGCACAATAGCTTGGCAGTTAAGTGTGTGTGATACTGATTTTTTTTTGTTTCAATCTTTCTCAAACTGATTCCTAGCTCGATTAAAATTTAATATTGACAACACTTAAATAAAAAATCTCTCAAATGATAGGTAGAGCCTATGGTTACTATTTTGTGAAAGCAGCTTTTAAATAGACATTCCCTTGAATTTAGTTCAACCTAACTTTCATAAAATCAAAATCAATTTGGACATACAAGCTTCTTGTCTACCATTTCACTAACTAACCAAACTGAAACAAAGCTATTTATTGTTATTCTTTTGTGTAATATTAGGAAATCTTTTTTTAAGGTACATTGATTACAAAACTTGTTCAATGATAGCTAAAAAAGGGGTTCATGAGATTCTGAAACCTTCTTTTTAAAAAAAATTTAGCAGAGAAGCTTAAACTGTTGAACTTCAACATATTAGTATTGAATTATTACAAATGAATAATTAGTTTAAATATGACACAAATTAGTTCATGACATTCTATGTCCCATCATCAATATTTGTTTGGATTCATAACTCGTATGTCCATTATTTGCCTCAGTTTGTGGGTGCATAAAAGTGACATCTCTAGTCACAGATCTAATCCCTAAACATGTAAAACTAAATTTCACAGATCCAATCTCTAATCTCTAAACTTTTAAAATTTAATAAAATTCATATTCTAACTTGTTTATTATTTGACAAGTTGTTCCTGGAATCATGATTGTAACTTAGTTTCATCACAATGATCCTTATGAACTTACATGTACATTTACTAACCAGTAACTCTAGATGAAACTTTAAGTTTATTTATCACATTTCAACATTCTCACCAAAATTTGAACTACATTATCTCATGATTGTTGAAGAGTAAAACTGCTCACATGTGAAATAGGCATCTAGATTACTGAACCCTTCTTAAAATTAGTTTCATTGAATTAATATATGTTATGCTATCACTGGGTGTGTAATTTGAGCATGAGAATAATGTCATATCTATCTACATGTTTTGCCTAACAAATTTCTGAAATATAATTTCTATAAGTTTTTAAAATTAGAGTAGATGAATTATTCTATAGGAAAAGGTGTTGCATTTAGGCATTTATTGATAGGTTTGGACATGAATATTTTCTATGTCTAGTAGATTATAATGATGATAGTATTGGATTTTTTCCCATGTTTAATTTTTCTTGTGATTCTTGAACTTTCAGGTTGTTGCTTCACAAGATTGACCTAAACTTATAAAGGATGCAGGTTTGTTCTATGTATGCTCAAGCACATCGAAAAGAATTGACTAAAGGGATAGAAAGATCATGTGGAAGGCACTGTATTTGGGGGCATGATGAAGTATGTGTTGTCTTGTTTATCCATCCCTTGCAGGTTTTGACATAGCCTAAACATTTATTCTATATATAAATCGATTATAACATCTCAATATGTAATAACAGATAATATAAATATTTCCAAACTTCTAAGGTGTATAAAATGTTAAATTAGTATGAAATAATTGTTTAGAGTAGGTTACTATGTGTTAGTCTTTTGTGTTGTTTAAAGTGCTTCTATTGTATTGAATAAATGATGTACCTTTTTGATCCCACGATTTATAATAATAATAAAAAATGATGTGTGGGAGGAAGAGTAGAGGGAAGACAAATATGAGTCTTTTAACCATATGAATTACGATTATAGAAGACATTACAGTCTCCTTTCTTCTTGAGAATAGTAATAAAAAGTAAAACAACGTGTAATATGGCGTGGTTGCTGGGGGATTTTAATTTCCTTCTTAAACCAACCAACCAAAAAAAGTTGCTTATAGGAAGGTACAATTATTTAAAGCAGGTGAATACATTTTATTACTTCAAAACTTGTAAATGCTCTAGAGACTTGTTAGATGCACTACATGAAAACAACACAGCCATAGAGTAAGCTTTTCATACCAATTGTATATAGAAGCTATAGAATTTTACAATTTTTATAGTTTAATTTCCCTTTCTAAGTATGATAAAAATATTATTAGTATTCTAATTTAAAAAAATCCAAAATAATATAGTTATTTGTTTTCACTCCAGGATTTTCTAAGACAACTAATTATTTTATCTAACTACCTTTCAGCTTGCATAAACAACTACAAGATTATTATTTTATCGTAACTGTAATTTCTTACGATACCATCCTTATCTATTTGAAAATATTGTAGGTAACAATCGCTTCCTTGGCTTCAGTTTCTAATGAATATGCTCTAAAGAGCCAATTTGAGACAAGCATCTAACTTCAGGTGAGTAATTTGTAGTGATCTGATATCCTAGAGATCATTAACTGGTCTAATACAGGTTTGTCACTCTGGCATGCTTAGTAGAAATGAGGATTTTCTATTTTTCATAAAACCTAGTAAGCATATGATAGTATTTTCTATGATATTTATATTGAGTAGAAATTGTGTCCTTACTATTTGTGAAGTGATAAAATGTTTTTCAACAAACATGATTGGTTTCACCCTGAAAGCTTTAGGTTCCCCAAATAGGTTGGCTATCTAACACTGGAGGCATTTGTTCAATTCTTGGATGAGTTTCAGGAGGAGAAACCTGGGGATTTAGTCCTGGAAAAAAATGAACATGAGATTGGATGGCTTGAAGCTGGGAAGCCTTTCTATCCAACAATGTTTGATCTTGTACTTCAAATTTTTAGTCATGACCAACCACTTAGTTGTCTGGGAAAACCTAGGTATTTAATTGCATTTTATTAGATATGGTTTACATTTTTATCGAGATTCTATTACTACAAAAATGTTGTGCAGTCTGTAACTTCTAATTGTATGGTGTTTTAACATAATTTTTGTTTTAATTTGATTTAGTTAGATTGAAAAATGTCTACATAGTTACTGCTAGAAGCTCTTTCAATTTTCACTTGATGGAATGTAGAAATATCATGTCTTCAAATGTTTAATAGAATATGTATATGAATTTTGCTCACTTTCTTTTATTGCAGGTCAATTATTCAACTAATTTTTTGGGATCAACATTTGAACTTCCATTTTCAGAGGTTAGAAAGTTAGGCTTAGAAACTCAAGTTATGCTGAACCATGCTTGGACATTAATGTCTGGTTCAAATAATAGTAAATCTACATAAGAATCTCAATCTAAGAGCAGCTCTAAGGTATTCTTTTGGTCAATAAATAAGTTTTGTTCTTGAATTGTGTTCATTGTTGAGGTTGTACTGAGATTTGAAACGATCTATTGTTTTAAGTTCTTTCTATCAAGCTTTTGAGTTTTCTCTCCAATTCATGCCTTTTTGGATTTTTTCTCATAGCTAATAATTGAAAATAAATTTGTCATAATTGCATGACTAGCTTCTACCTCTCAGTTATAACTTATTGTCATGCAGTACATGCTTCTATGAAGAAATGGTACAAGTGAATTCATGTTTTCCATGGTGTTATATATACCATTTTCCAAGTTATTTTTGTTTGAGAAGTATCAAAATGAAATAGATTAGTTTCATAGATATGCTCTTTGATATTTGGTTATTGCTTGTTATGACTATATATTGGATCAGCATTTCAACACCTGAGTGATCAGATATGGTTTCTACATCGGTGTTCCAAGTGTGCACTATCAAACTACATTGCTTGTTGAATTTCTTTATTATTATTTTTCTTGTACAATAACTTGTTTATTGTTGTTGCATATTACAACTAGGCAATCTATACATCTAGTGTCATTGTCTGTACAACCTAAAAACAATGGATGTGGATGGTGACATTGAAGAAAATCTGTTTGATAGAGAATTGAATGATGACCAAGCAATTGTATGTGCAGAGAATTTGACCTGATAGACTCCAAACACGAATGAGAAAATAGTTGTTGTAGTACTTATCCTTCTTGTGTGCCACTATCATGCAAGGGTTCATTAAGAAAGAAAGGGATAATCTAAAAATAACACCATATCAAGATGAGAATAGTTTGACAGTTGACTTCAACTAAACACCAGACCTACTGATAACACACTTGCCCAGATTATTTACTGATGACTGGTTGATTGTAGAAGTCAAGAGAAAAGCCAAGCACAAATCTGCTACAGATGCTAGAATAAAATTTATCCATGAAAAGCTGAAAAAGAAATGTCATGAATGAAGGGAAGATGTGTCAGTTAATGCCCAAAGCTCTCAAAAAAGAAGGCAATGATGGGAGTCCCATTTTGTATGATTTATAGTAAGAAAAGCTGCATGTCTAAGGAAAAGGAGTATAACCAATGTGATGCACCTGGAGGTAGACATGAAACTTTTAACTTGAGAAGTTATTTCCTTAGAGAGCTAACATATCTCTTGACCTAGCTTCATGTATAGAGTTGTTTCTTAAGATGATCCCATGCTCTTGGGAGGTTTGTGCACCATTGCCTCCTAGGATCAATGATGGTCAAATTAGTTTGAGTCACCCCTCACATTACTGCAACAATATATACCCTCCCCCAACATCATTCATCTTTGCTTTTAACTGGTGGTGTTGAACACCTCTGCTAAAAGGCCTTGATGGAGTACCCTCATCTTGGTTATGATTTTTTCCCCTACAGGTCAAGTGCCTAGAGGTCCTTGTTCTCATCTGTCAGGGTAGTCCCTTTCCCTCCTTTTTCTGGAGAGAGTAAATCTTTTTAAATGATGTTAACTTCCTTAGAGATGTTTAGGGGGTTGGAGGAATGTTTGGGTTTTAGTTTCAATGACTTTTCTATAAGATGTCTCTAATATGGATAGGGTTGTTGCCACTCAAGAATTAGGGATGGTGCATGCAATTGAATTGGAAGGCCACATTGAAAGATAAATTAATTTTAAAGATATGGTCAAAATAGTGAGTAGATGTCATACATGAAACCCAAGGCGAGAGTGGTGACAGAGCTAGGACAATCAATTTTTGGATGATCAAATTGTTGAATCTTTAAAATCTGGTTCCAAGGCATATTCTCCCATGAATCTAGTTTATAAAACAATTTGAATCACTCAATTTTTATATCATATGACAAATTTGTGCCAACAATACCGACTGTCTATCCTAAATTTGCACTAGTAAAATTCACATTTCCTAATAGTTCACTGGCACATTTTTTCAACCAATTATTATTTTCTTCGAAACCCAGTTGTAGTGGAAATTAAAATTGGATCTACTATCCCCAATTTGAATCACCACAATCCATGATTAAATGAGAAATGGGTACTTAATGTTGTGATTGTTAGTCTAGGCAGGAATTTGAAAACAACAGTGGCACGAAAACTGTTCCTTAGCATATTTGAAATAAATTTTGAATATATTTTCAAAACCTATTTCTAGAAGAGATAGATATCTAGATGTGCTTTTCTATGGAATTTCAATCCATAAAAGAAGGATTAAAATGAATATTTTTCTACAAAGCATTGTCGAATAGTCAAAGGCAACTGTCACTTATCAACATCTTTGATTAATTATGAAAGTTGTGTTTTTGGTGATATTTTTTAAAGTAGCATTAGCAATGTCCAAAATTCATTAATTTCAAGGAAAAAATAATTGGTTCTAGTTTTTAGGATTGTAACAAGTCCAAGAAAGTCTACATTCCTCATTAATAGACTAATAGTTTATGTTAAATCTATTTATGCTAAAAACAAAAGGCTTCTAGGCACATCAATGTTACCTAAACTACATAGTATACTGATTGTTCCTACTTCAAAATATTTTATTATGATCTTTGAAGAAATTTAACAAGCTTAGATTACTTTTGTCAGTGAAGAAACACAACACACTAAAATTCTTTTCACCAAAGCTTAAGACATTCTAATTTCTTCAAGCATATCCACTAAATAAAAATTTCATTTTCCACAAGCCCAACTTAGCTATTTTTATTCTTCAGTTGTACTAATTTTTTAATCCCAAGCTCTTCAAACTCCAATGCAATTCTTTTAGGCCCATATCCACTAAATAAAAATTTCATTTTCCACAAGTTGAACTTAAGCTATTTTTATTCTTCAATTATCAAGTACATGAAAGGATACTTGATTTAAAGATTGCCACTCCACAAATTATTAGCTGATAGGCAATCCAGGGGATCCTCCATAAAAAATTATGCTATTTAGATCGAAAAAACAAAGCGGTGGTTCAATTGTCTTGTCCAAGTCAAAATCCAATTTTTGCAATGAAAAAAATATAATTTTTGATGCGGAAAAACATGCGATATAGAACTAGTGGGGAAAGTGTAAATGTGGGCACCAATAGCTTCTGTAGCCGCCTACTCTAGTTTGGCTTGGCTAGAAATTCACAAGGCATTTTATTCAACAATATTGTGCTCTATTCCTAAGCTCCCAACATGGTACAACAAAAAAAAAACTAGGGTAGGATGTTGAATCTAGCAAGTATTGTGGTTTTTATTCACACAGAGATTATATCAAATGCATGATCATTGTTACCTCTGAGAACAATACAAGCCCATCTCTATAACTATGTTAGCGGTCAATCAGTGAACAAAGGATTTCCAGTCCCTTCTTTACTCATATGTGGATATTTCCCAACAGAGGATAAATGAAACCTCACTGTAGGTGCATGTGCTCTATAGGTGCACATGCTTACATTCTCTATGTGGCTCACCCAAGGGATTGAGGCTATTTCTACTTTCCTTTACTTTTTGTTATTGGGATATGTCTGTTGGTGTCCTAAGTTAACAAATCATACATGAAAGAGAGAGTGACTTCTAGCCAGATTTCTTCCTCCTTATTTTTTTAATATAATTGTCTTGGTGCATATTGTTTTCCTCATTTGTAGGCTAATTGAATGAAAAGCTAGGTTTCACATATAAGAAGCAGCAATCAAATTGATAGCTTGATCCAATTTATCTTTATGAGGTGACAAAAGCCTTGTTAGGAGAGGCCTAGACCGAAGGAATTAGGTGATGATCATCTGAAGCAGGAGATAATCCGAATTAATTGGGTAGTAAATGACTTGAATATTAGAGTTCTCTATCCCCATCGACTTCTCTTTTTTCACTACATATCAGCCTATGTGTGGAATTTATTTATTGCAGGGTATTATGGTGAATTGAATGTAACTAAAATTAGATAAATAGTATGTTTTATGGCATTAAATTCGATCACCCCATTTTAGCATGAGATTAGCCCACCTTCCTAGAGTGGTCAAGGGCATGGACTCCTTGCTCTTTTAAAGAGATAGTGCTTTCAACACCACTTCCAAAGTACTAAGTCCAAGTTATCTCTCTTGGACTCTCTGGTTAGACCCATTGTTCTTTTTGGTGAGGTGGTTTGGGGGTTGTCTCTTCTTGATTCTGATTGGGTCTTGATCAAGTGGGTGTAGACCCTTTTCCTCCATCAAATTGTCCATTGCCACTGCTACACTCCAGATAGTATTGTTTTGGCTGAGTTTGGGGCTCACCCTTTCTGGCTTAGTGTCATTTTTGACTTGGTTTGGTCCATTCACCATCTCAGAGACTTTGCGGACTCGGCTGAGGGCTGACACAAATACTCATACCTTGCTTACCGTTCCTCTATGGACATTGCTAGCTTGGGAGGGATGACTAAGGCTCATTCCTAGTATACCTAGGCCACTATTTTATTGAGTTCGATCAGGATTGACATCGATCATCTTTCACCATACCAGTTCTCCTTGGATGCTCCCACCCATCTCCCTTCTTAGTAGGAATTGAATGGACATGTCAGACTCGACATTTATAGGTAGTACATCTTGAGGACTTGGATGATCCCTCCTGGTGGGTTACGCCCTTAGATGACCTTCTACTCGCAACACTTTCTGGAGACCTGTGATGGCATTATTGTCTGTCCCTCTTACCTGAGTTGATGTTGGAGCCATGCCCTCCACATTTCCCTAGAGTATTTTAGAGTTGGATCACTTCGACTTTGTTGCCAGACTGAACACCACTTGATTAGAGGGGAACGAGTGTGCCGTCTTTGCACCATATCCAAGATAAAGACTGAGACCCACTTTATCTTCAGGTGCCCAATCTACTATGAGATCAGAGGTAGGTTCCATTGCCTATTTAGAGATTACAGATCCCTCTTGACATCATCCACACTTGTCTCGTACTTTGACCATATAAAATTTCTAGATGTTTTGTAGAGATTGTTCCTAGTCTTTGAAGCAAGTCTTCCAACATTTCTTTCAACAAAGTCTATTCTTTCCTCATATATTTCTAAAATTTTGACAAAGGAGCTTTTCATAACATAGGAGACCATCATTTCATAATGAGAGGTGTGATAAGTATTCCTCATGTTATTCCCAATCAAAGAGTAATACCCCTAACCAAGCTTATTATGATCTATCTAGAAAAAATATAGTGTCAAGTCTCATAATTCTTGCATCACACCCCGTGAACCCCATCAACTAGATTTCAAGGTTATTCCAAGTTGTAGTGGCTAGGAATGTCTCCTCTTCTAGCTCAATGAACTTCGTGCCCAACAATAACTTGAATAGCTCAATGCTCTCTTGGAGTTGTTTGGAGTTTGGTAGATTCATGCATAGTGAGCTCTCCAAAGCAAAGACTTCCATATGCTAGGCCACATAATATCTTCTCAAGACTACTGCTCACCTAGGCACCATATTTGTTTAGGCATCAACTGTGTGAATGCTTTCAATCATGAATTACTATCATTGTCTCAAGTGGGTTTATACATTATTGTGGTAATCCCCATGGGCCAAGTGGAAATAATGACATTGATAAGGATTTTGTTTCTTAGTTGGTTCATGAAAACCTCTAAGATTGATGCAATAGGTCTCAATTCATTCATCTATTAGGGAGGTGGCTCAGATATCACTAGGATGGTCTATGGACTGAGTTTTGTGCTTTCCACACCAATACTAGGATTTAGATCCATGTCTTTCTTCTTCATTTTATTTTTGTTTTGATGTGTGGTGGGTGGCATGAAATGATGATGCACCTAAGGGTGGTATGCAAGATGATGTGATAGGAATTGCAAAGTGCAAGATGAGTTCTAAGACCTTTTAAAAATGAGATAACATATAATCTATGATGTAAAGTATTTATTGAGATCTAAAGACTTCTAAAAAATGCAAAGGAATGAACATGTGGTAATACAAAGGATGATGATGGAGGATTTTATCCCAAGGGATAAAACTGTGATGAGATGAGTGAAAAGTGTGTGAGGAAGAAGAAGGATCTAATTGTAATAGCTCTAAGTCATGAGTTGGATAAGACTAAAAATAACTCCACTTTTTGTCTTATGTTATCAATCTTGCACTCCAACTCTTCTTGTAATGTGTTTTTAGTGCCTTCTTTCTCAATTCAATCTAGCCTAGCAATCCTTGCCTATATGCAAAAATAATTGTATTGACAACTGATTGACAGGGGTGGTCAGTATGGGCAGGTATTGACAACTAAATATAACCAAGGAATTTTTTTTTTGTTTTCCTTTGTATCCGTCACAATTGTGATGTCCACCTCAAGAATTGCGATGGGGTTGTTGTAGCGGTGATGCCATCTTTCATCGCAATTGCCTGGGTGTCCATTGAAATTGCAACATCTACCACAAGAATTGCGACGATAGTTGCCGTCACAATTTTTGAGGTTTCTGTCATAATTGCGACATCGACCACAACAATTGTGACAGTGTTGATGTCACAATAAATTGGTCAACTACCATTGCAATTGCGATGTCAGCCACAAGAATTGTGACAGTGTTGATGTCACAATTAAGTGGTTGCATAGCGACAAATAGGCATCATAATTGCGATGGTATAGGATAGACATTGTAATTTGCAACTAAAAAACAATGATGTCTATTATTATCGCAGTGGTGACACATTTTTTTCATAATTGTGACACATAGCCGTCGCAAATCGATGCCAAATGTATTAGTGTAAGAAATGAATCATGTCGATTGAGTAAGATTGAACCCAAAATAGTGAAAGATGCACTCCAAGATGATAATTGGCATAAAGCTATGAAAGAAGAGATATATTAGATAAAGAAGAACAAAACCTAGACCTTAGTTCCAAGACTAACTGATAAGAATGTGATTGGTACCAAATGGGTATTTAGGAACAAGCTCGATGAGAATGGTGAGATCACAAGAAATAAGACTTGATTAGTCTACAAATGTTATGCAAAAGAAGGACTGGAGTATGGGGAAACATTTTCCCCTATTGCAAGGATGGAAGGAGTGAGAACACTACTTGCATATGTTGCCTACAAAGGTTTCAAAGTCTACCAAATGGATGTAAAATCTACCTTTCTGAATGGTATACTAGAAGAGGAAGTCTACATAGAACAAACAGAGAGATTTGTTGTTGACAACAACAAGGATATGGTTTGCAAATTGCATAAAGAACTCTATGGTTTGAAGCAAACACCTAGAGCATGGTATGAGAGATTGCAAAAATATCTTCTGAAGATAGGATTTGAGAGAAAAAATGACAAGAACCTGTATATCAAGGCAGAAAAACATAAGGATATTTTGATATTTGAAATCTTTGTTGATGACATAATATTTGGAGGAAAAGTTGTCCTATGCAAATATTTTGTTGATCAAATGAAACATAAGTTTGAAATATCAATGTTTGGAGAAATCAAATTCTTTGTTAAATTGCAAGTACATCAACTAAAGCATGGCATATTTGTGACCCAATCAAAATATATCAAGGAGATACTCAAGACATTTGGTTTAGAAGATTTAAAACTAGTCAGTACACCAATAGTAATAGGACATAAGTTATCCAAGAATGATGAGTCAGTTGAAGTAAATCAGACAATGTATAGAAAAATCATTGGAAAGTTGCATTAGTTGTTGGAATAGTTACAAGATTTTTTGCTAACCCAAGAGAAAATAATTTGATGAAAGTAAAAATAATATTGAGGTACCTAAAAGGAACAGATGACTTTGAATTGTACTACAAGAGGAGTGAAAAGTTTGAGTTAAAAGCCTACACTGATGTAGACTGGGGAGGTAATATTGATGATAGAAAAAACACCAGTGGAGGAGCACTTTTCTTAGGTAAGAGATTGGTTACTTGTACTAGAAAGAAAAAAAGTTGTACCTAATAGTCCACAATAGAAGTTGAGTATGTTGCTGCTACTATCAATTACACCAATATTGTATCGATCAAACATTTGCTACAAGGTATGAAGGAAGAGATAACTGCAAGAGGAGTTAAAAGCCTTCACTGATGCAGAATGGGGAGGTAATATTGATGATAGAAAAAGCACCAGTGGAGGAGCACTTTTCTTAGGTAAAAGATTAGTTACTTGGACTAGCAAAAAACAAAGTTGTACCTAACAGTCCACAACAAAAGTTGAGTATGTTGCTGCTACTATCAATTGCACCAATATTGTATGGATCAAACATTTTCTATAAGGTATGAAGGAAGAGATAACTAAACCTTTGATACTCTATTGTGATAACACAAGTTCCATCAACATATCAAAGAATCCAATGATGCATGCCAAAAAAAAGCATATTGCAATTAAGTATCACTATGTAAGAGAATTGGTTGAAGACAAGTAAGTAAGAATGGAATATGTCAGCTCAAAGGAAAAAATTGCTGACATCTTCAAAAAAGCACTACCTAAATATGCATTTGAGTATCTTAGTGGTAAGTTAGGGGCGATACCCCTATCCAAGGCTATTTAAGCAACAACAAGATTTCCCTACATCAAATGCATTGAATGATGAAATGTTATAAATTGATGTAGAGGATACTTACTTTAAGCTTTTGTCTAAAGTAACTAAAGTGCTGAAGTTCCAAATCAGTCACAAGCAAGGTGATATAGGGAGAAATTGGAGTACTTGAAAATGCTACACTTGCATGTTAAGATGTTAAAATAGTATGTCTTTGGCATTATTTTGAAAGAGGGAGAAATAACAGAAACTGATCAAATCTACAAAATCAAATGGACTAAGAGAGGAGTAGCTAACACTAGAATAGAAAAAACTAATCAATGCATATAGAGGAATAAATAATGTGTAGAGGGAGAAATGACACATTTAAAGGAACAAAATGTAAGAGGGAGAAATAGTAGTTAAGAAGAGAAAAGTTGATCAAAGTGGTAAGCTACACAAAAGTGGGATTCATACAGGAATTGATCAGACATACAAAGGGATAAGGAATAGTAGAAAGGAAGGAAAAAGGAAATATTAGCTAAGAGGGAGAAGCAGAAGGAAAGAAATTAGTTTAGAAGATCAGAGAGGGAGATGTGAAAATAGAAATGGTAACACAATTTCCTTTTTTGGCATTTTTTTTTTACTGTTTTAACCTAGTTAGCATTTTGATAACTTGGTTGATCAGTTTGGTTTTCCATCAATGCTATAGAGGGAGATTATTGGAAATCTGATTGAAAAGATCATTATTGAAGAAGGTAGATTATATGCAGAGAGGTAGATTGTTGATAAAGAATGTTTTCAATCATTGTTTGGTCATTGATGTCAAACCTACTATTTGCTAGAATGACAATTACTTATAAGATTCAAGTACTATCACTTAGTTAATTGATGAAGAGGATTTAATCAAAAAGATGTAACAAAAATACCTAAGGTTGAGTTATGGTTTTATAATGAAGTGCAAGGATCAGTTAAGACAATGATAAAATGATGTATTCATAATACACTTGCAGATACAGAGGTTGGTCACACTTAGAAACTTTAGAAGTATAAGTTGTAACAAGGTTGTCTGTAAAGCTTGACTAAGTTAATTAGTGAGTGTTGAGAAATCTAGTTCATGCCAAGTAGATTTTCAGTTAGTGCCAAGAAAATGCAAAATCTAGTGTGTGCCAAGTGAAATAGAAGGAGCTAAGCAAGTAATAGGTGTTGAGCATCAAAAAAACTTAGTGGATGTCAAGTGAATCCATAGTTGGTGTCGAGCATCAATAGAACGTAGTTGGTGTCAAGTAAAATAGTATGTGCCAAGCACCAAAATTATAATAGTGCTGAGCTATTGCATTATTTGAAAAGTTAAAGATTTGCTAGATTTGAGCTGACAAGTTTTTTGCCTTGAATTTTGTGAACTAGATGGAGCAAAAGGATGATGAGCTAGTGACACAAAATTTTAGGTAAACCATTTTTGGGTGAATTTAGGAGGGTTCTTCATGATGTTTATAGAAGAAAAAAAATGGGGTAGATTCATTGAATTCTACCTAAACCATTTGAACTGAAATTAAAAGAAAAAAATTCAACCAGGAAAATTATTTCTAGAATTCTATTTAAGGAGTCACAGGCCAAGAAGAAAGAGTGGTTGGGGTGTCAAGTTGTGAAGTTGTTGAAGGGTGTCAAGGAGAAGGCATTGAGAAGGAAGAATAGAGCACAAAGACTCTGCTTCAATAAGTGGCCATATAGGAGATTGCACTGGTACATCAAGCATGAAGACTCAAGGAGAAAAAGCTTGAAAGGAGGACAAGCTATCAGAGTTGAAGAGATGGAAAGCCAGGCAATATTATGAGCTAAATAGAGATCTAAAATTTGCAAGTTAAGTTGTGAGTTGTATCAGGTCAAAAGCCTTTGTTGTTACTCTTTAACAATGGTATCAGTTAGGGTAAAATCCTATGGACTTAGGTTGGTTTAACAACCATTTACAAATCCTTTAATAGGATGGCATTCCAAGTGAATGTTCTAAAGTCCTATAACCAGACCCACTTCTAAGAGGGTGGTTAAATCCTTTAACCAGGTCACATTTAACAGTGTGTTGTAGCCTTTAATAGGGCAGGCCTTTCACAGGGCATCACTTTAGAAGAGTGAGAATTGAGTAGTATGTTACTAGTGGTTTTTCCCAAATTGGGTTTCCACATAAATCACTGTGTTATGTATTGATTCTTCATGTGTTGTTTTTCCATGTTGATTTTACAGTAACTTGTTGAGTAGGAAAGTTTAAGCTTGGATGCATGAATAGTTTAATCGGCTCACTTTACTTGATGAAAAAGTTTTATTAGGACGTTTGGACCTTGAATAACTGATTCACCCCCCCCTCTCAGTTATTCTAAAGCATTTCTAACACCACCTACTTGTTAGTTTGAGCATTCATTCCCCCTATGTTCTTAGTTAAATAAAAACTAAATTTCAAATGGGTCATTATCTAATGTTGTCACCTATCAAGAAATTAAAAAAATCAAATAATGTTTTAGATGACAAAAAACTCTTCCTTGACAAGTTTATGTTCCAACAATACTTTTAGCCACATATAATGATAGATAGTATCATCTTTGGGAGATAGTAAATGAGATGAGTGGATATGGTATTGGAGAAATAGTTGATGCTAATTTTTATGTTATTGGTAGATTATTTGATTCATCTTGGTTTGGATCAATTTTTCAAGAGACATGCTCAAATACTTTCAGTGTTCTTACACGATTTGTGTACAATCTTGGAGCAAGTAGGTTAGACATACAAACACCCTTAATATTTTCTTCTAATCTCTTTTACAAGTTATGGTTAAGTAAAAATATTTTTGTGTTGCTTAGGTGTGGATAAGAATTTGGAAGTGAAGATATTGGATCCATCAATTCTTAACAAAGAAGCTATAAAATTTAGAAGAAGAATGCAAATCATTGTGCATAAATATGGACTTTGGACAAGTTCTTGGGTTGGCGAAGTAGGTGGAGCCTTTAATGGTGGACATGATCTTGATTCATATGCTTTCATAAATAATTTTTGGCAAGATTTCTGATAATCTTTTTGGCTACACTTGGAAATATAAAGACCTTCAGAGAGTTCTAAAAACTTCACCATTTGATAAAACAATTGGTATCTATAGAACATAATCTTGAATTTAAGTAGTCTTCTTTTATCAACCTCTTTGTCTACTCTTTTTGTGTTAGTTTTCTTACGTGCTTTGCCAACACTCTTACAATTTTACTTCTTGATGAAGATTATAAATCCTTAATAAGGGAACTTGCAAAATGATTTATGAACTTTGTAATAAACAGGTTTTTAGATCAGCTTGGCATGTCTACCACATTCGATACTAAAGTCTATTCCATACAAATCTTGATAGGTGGTAATGGTGCTCTTTTAAACACCACTACTTTTGAACCAAATTCTGATTATTAAAGGTTAGTAGTGCAAATTATACTCTGTTATTATATTTTCTACTTTGTAACTTCAATCTAGTTTATCTGCAAACTTCATGCCTCATTAAAAAAATTGGGATCACTTTTCAAAACTATTAAAATTATCATCTAGATAAAACATAACAAAAGCTTCAAGATACTAATTGTTTCTTTTATTATTATTATTATTATTATTATTATGATCCACTACTCTCTATTTCCACTTTTTAATGGGAAGGATTGTCCTTTGCATTGATTTCTAATTTTACAATACCAACATGTTTGTGGTCATATACTCATTGTGCCAAGATTGGTGTAAGTATGATACAAATTTTTTATTTTTAGGTTAGCCTTTAACAAGAATATATGATATATTCTTTTAAATTTTGGGCATCCTTGCAATTCTATAAATATACTAGTTTAATTGCCTTTAGTGTTTTGGAGGAAAAAGGTAAAAGTCTCAAGGCTAGGGACAGTAGTATGCACTTGTATTTACACAAACTTTAAAGGCCAGGATTTATTAAGCTACTATCACTATTCCATTAATGTGCAAGGTAAATTATACATTTATGGCTTTAACTTCATGTAGCACATAGAAGCCAATTTCTTGAAGCCTAGAAAGCTGGTTAGACTCAGTGAGCTACAACTTGTAGATTGTGACCATGAGGTTTTTTCTCTTCTAAAATAGTTGATATTTTTAGAATTTTATCTTAAAAATAGACTATGGTAGTTAATTTAGATTTTCCATTTGGAATTGGCATTGTAATCCTTCAAAACTAGATGACTATGACTCAAGTTACAATGGTGGGCCTGGTTGCATAGCGACTATATCCTTGATGAGATCCCTCTCCACCATTAGTACGTGATTTTGGTCTGATGGAAAAAAGGGCTTGAGGGACTTGAACTGGTAACCTGGCTCTGATACCATGTAGAGTTGGATTATCAACATGGTATGTAGTGGGTGCAAATGCCACATGATAAAAAGGTTGTATCCAGATCCATTGTGTGGGGAGGTGTTGGTGTAGTGACTATATCCCCAATGAGATCCCTCTCCACCATCAGTACATGATTTTGGTGTGATGGAAAAATCTATAGGGCCTATGTTAACTTCCTATGAGTATGCCTTGAAAGATGGTGGGCTATAGGTTGAAGAAGACTATCCATACACTGGAGTTAATGAGAGCTCCAAGTTTAACAAAACCAAAGTTGTAGCCAAGGTTACTGAATTTGTTGTCTCCATTGATGAAGATATAATTGTAGTGAATTTGGTCAAGAATGATCGATTAGTAGGTGAGAATTAACAAGCTTAATTCTCTTATAACTACAAAGGTAAGTTATACTCTAGTGATAAATATCCATTATTAATCTAGTGGGTATAAGTGTTGCTTCTTGCCCCAATGTTTGTAGCAAAGGAAATCTAGATCATGAAGTACTACTTGTAGGATATGGCCTATCAGGTAATGCCTTGAGTAGAATGAAGGAGAAGCCATACTGGATCATCAAGAATTCATGGGATCCTGACTAGACTGAACATGGTTACTATGAATTCTGTAGAGAATACAATGTCTATGGAATCAACCCATTGTTGCCACAACCATAATCAATGATAAATAGACAAAAATTTGTCTATCAAACTTTGCTTATATTTACAGAGTCAAGTTTATTTAAATTTCCTTAATGTAATACACATTTAAGGTTGAATTCTTCAGCCAAAAATGCCTACACCCTCTGAATAGTGTCAAGGGTAGTACACACTATGACATGAAAGTTTCAATACTATAAAATTTTCCAAGTCATATTGCTCACAGAATTTTGCTTCATAGATTTGAGGAATTAAAAATGATATCTTCAATGCCTACTCAATATAATTAATCACTTTCACAACTCACATAGTAACACAATTTCTTCACTCCACCTTAACTATATTCTCATCTTACCACATCTTAACCAAAAAGCATCAAACTGTAGGCAAGAACTTTGATGCTTGTGTCCCTTGTTATTTACAGATTAGATTAATAAATATCAATTTTTTATGTTTTATTTGATTAATAAATTTAAATTTTCAGTATATTTTGGAAACTTGTTATTGCAAAAGTATTTCATTTAACTTTCTAAATCAAAAGTTAAATTTACTTAAAGAACAATGTAAGAAGGTTGCATTCATTTGATTTCAGGAGTTAATGTTTTTGTTTTTGTTTTTGGTTGACATCTTTTTACTAAGTGATATTAGATTTCTACAATCCATGATAATGAATTCTTGTTTCTATGTTTGATTGTGTAGTCATTTTTTACCATCAATGTTTCAGATCATACTACATGATCTGTCTTAGGATGCAAGAGAACCAAGGAAACCAAAAAGGCACTCCTTAAGTTTATTAAAACTTTGTAAATAATTCTATTATCATTTGCAAATTAGATTAATAAATATTATATTTATTAACTTATTTTATTAATAAATTTAATATTTCAATATCTTTTTAAAACTCATTATTATTTTTGGTTTGAAATTAAAATTTGTAAAGACTCATTGCAAAATCTAAGAAACATGCATCAAATTTTAAGCATAGAAATATTATTTTATTATAATTTATTAGTAAAATATGGTTGTTAATGGACCAATGAGAGTTCAACTTCCTCTATCTATAACTAGGCAAGAATCTTGGAAGCCTCTTTAGCAAGGGTGGATCAAAGTTGATTTTGATGACATGTCAATAGGAAATCCTAGACTAGTAGGAGTTGAATGTGTTGCTAGAGATAATTAAGGGAATATCCACATGATAGGAGAAAAAATAATTCCAATGAGAACCAAAAATGAAGCAAAAAGTGTGGTGGCTCTACTAGCTATTAGGATGGCCATGAAGATGCAAGTAAGAAAATTACACTTGGAAGTGGATTCACAAATCATACTTAATAATATTACTAAAGGTGAATATGAGGTCTTATATTTGAATAAGCACACATGGGGGACAAAATTGTTGATTGAAATATTTGAGGAATATACAATCTCATGTGTGTGTGTTGAGGGAGGTAAATGTAGTAGTAGGAAATTTTATTAGTTTTCTGGATTTGATTGTGTAAGCATTTTTATCATCAACATGTCAAATCACACTCTATGATTCATCATCAAAATGCAAGAGAGATGCCAGAGAAGAAAGGAGAAAGGATGCGAGAGGGATTTGTTTCTCCTTTCTTCTATTGCATCTTTTTTGCATCCTAATGATGGATCACAACGTGTGATCTAAGACATTGATGATAAAAATTCTTATAAAATGAAATGTTGAAAAAATGGGCCTATTTTTTTGGCTAATCTTTTGGCAAAAAGCTTGTATAAAATGGGGCTAGGGATTTAATGTGTTATAATAATTTAGTATCTTCTTGCATTGATATTCAACTAAAAGGGATTTTTAGATTATAATCAAGTTGTAATCACTGGATAGTAAGAATATTGGACTCATTGTTTGGTGGACGTAGCCCAAAGATTGGGTGAACAAGGTTAATTTTTTTGTTTCTTGTGCTCTCTTTTGAGTGGTTTATTATTTTCCAATATTGGTTATATGTGTATGCAAGTGTTATTTTTCTCAATATAATCCTAGCAATAGGGATATTTCACCCCTTTCAAAATATAATATAGGTTTTCAAGCTATAAAATATGGGAGCTTAATCCCTAAGTCTTAAGAAACCTATCACCAAGGAAAGCCCCAAAATGTTATCAAACAATAATAATTGTCAAATAATAATAGACCATCTATCATGTAGCTTAGAAAAATAATGGAAAGAAAAGGGTATTTTGACCAACTAATTACAATCATCAAAGGGGAGATTTCACTGCAATAGTTATTAAAAGCTCAATAATGGAGGCCAAAAGAAGTTGAGATCCAAAATTGTAGTTTATTTTGATGATGGGATTAAATTTAGAGGCCAAAAGAAGTTAAAGTAAGGTCTAGGAGATAGAATGAATTTTGAGATTCGAGTGAACATAGGAGGATGTCAAGATATTTAGATCCTATCTTGATTTTGCACAAGTTAGAGAGATTAAAGGACCCATATTTGAATTTGGTACACATCAAGTGCAATTATGAAGTCCTGGAATGAAAATAAATAATCATTAAATTATAGAACACACAAGTGCTTATAATTTAGGATGATACATATTCATAAACAACAAAGAAGATAAGAGCATATCCAACAAAGCATCATTAAGACTAGATTTATATTCAAATCACTAGTTCATTTGCACTTGTTTTTCTACCAAAATTTTTGACCAAAGCTATCATTCCTTCTTCTTTATTATTTTCATTCCCATGTTGGTTGAAAATAAAAAATTTATGCCCGCTTTGGTCAAAATTTTGACCAACTTATGTTTTCATTTTGACCAACTTTAAAACCACATTATGTTATAACAAAAAAAGAAAAACTTTTATAATGCTATGTCGCATCATATTACTAAAGCTTTGTATGAGTGTGGGTAGCAAAAAAATTGGGGCTTCATTCATGCATTAGGTATGGTCTAAAAATATCGAGGTCTCAATATTTCTTTCAATGGTGAAAGACCTATCAACATTAAACATTGAAAGCAAGCATTTGCTTTTTCCACCCTTACATTTCTTATCTTCTTGAACCAGATCCTTCTACCCCTCAATCATATCATTATAATTACATGAATGTTTCATATCCATTGAAAAATTCACCTATGTATTACATCTTTTCCCATTTTGGCTTTGCACAGATCAACCGACATATGTTGAGTCCTAGGCATAGAGCTAAGAAATTCCTCTATTTTTGGTTCTTCTTCTCTTCCAAGGCTCAATGAATACATTTGTGCTTTTAGATCTTCAGCTTTGGAGTTTTTTAGTTGATTTGTATTTTGGTGTCATGTAGTTTGGATTGGGAAAGAGCAAAAGCAACAAGAAGGGATTGCCATGATGAAACCTCCTCTTAATCCAAGCATGGCAAGATGATCCCATTTATCTTTCATCTTATTATTTCTAAACTTCACTTGCTATTTTCAATAACTTTTCTTGGTTTCCTGGTAGTTTTCTCTTAGGTTTTATTCTCAAGGCCCATCCTATTCTGAAGGTTGTGAAATATTAAAACCGTTAATGGTGTTGTTTACTATTCTTCTAAAAATCATGGTGAATTTGTATACCCATGCTTGATTTAACCTGTCGAAGGACTCTCCATTTATTAGACTTGGAATTATTTTTTATGGAGAAGACTAGCTTGAACAATGTATATGTGACAATCTTGACCCTAAATGCAGAGGACACTGCTAAGAATTTGTCTCGTGTCATGGTATTGTCCTAGCTTGTCTTTAGTAGCTCAATATGTTAAATTTTTTTCTTTGTTGTGAGCTCAATCATATGATTGGAAAATGATAGACTTGAGGTAATAATAAGATCCTCAGTGATCTTTAAATAATCTTGCATTACCTCAAGATGAGGTAGCAGTAATGCTTGAATTTCATTAATCTCATCCCTTAATCAACTTTTCTCTTGTAAGAGATTATGTTGATATCTATCACTCGTGAGTAATGTAATGATGAAGTACAAATATCAACCTTTAGCATCTTTTCACTTTCTTTTCAATCTTCACTCACTTTCTACATTTTGTCTTTAATTTTATTGGTAAGAAATGGAATAACACACAACTTATTGAACAATGTTAAAACATTTTGCACAATTGTTTCTAACTAGGTAACTTGGGTAGACAAACCCATTTGTTGTATAGCAACCTTTCTTGCAATCATTTCCAACACTTAATGTTTTAATTTCTTCTTATATGTTTCCATCAACTTAGATTTGGTATCCACATTAGGTTCATTGATCTTTTCAACAGTTGCACCAATTTCTTCAAGATTGGAGTCTTCTCATTCAATGTACTATTAGGCACAATTTCTATCAATATGTCTTCGACATCATCAAACATTCTTTCTTATCTTTTCTAGCACATAATTCACTTCATAGAACCATGGCATCTGTATCCAAAGTGTTTGGATTGTAATCAGTTATAATTATCACTTCATCATGAAAGAATTGAATTGGGAAAGTTGGATAAATGTTTTGAAAGAAAGAGCCAACAAGACTTGTACAAGTAATTGAGAATGGAGAAGTGGTAGATGGAATGGAGGAACAACTAGTTGGAGAGTGCATAATCAACCATGCTAGCCCCACCACTATGAGGCTTACAAGTGAAGTAGTGAGAACCTAGCTAGGAAGCAATGACATTGCAAAGATTTTTTTCCTTACCAATTCTCACTATCTCTACATACCATAAAAGCTTGTCTCTTAGAAGTCATTTATGTGAAACTTCTTGATCAATAAACATTTGATAGCTCCTCATCTTCACTCCCTCTCATTTAGAAATACAAAGGTTTCAACATTCCTTTCAAATATCTTCAATATCTTGATAGTTTATATGTTTAAACTATCAAAATCACCATATTTAAGAGCAAGGCTACTTAATTCCTAGAAATATGTTTTTACCTTGCATACCAAAGTTGTTCATGAGTGTTAGTGTAAATAATTACTATTTACACTTTACTTAAGTTTACTTAGGATAAATACATTATTTTATTATTTAGACACCTAGGAGTTTGCATACTCATATGAGTTGTCATGTTGACAATACAAGAGTTAGCAACTCTATTTTAGCACATGGTGTCTACAACATAATTTTAGGTGACACACCTTTGTAGGCTTATCCTCTCATTATCACACTAACTTCTGTGCTTAATGGAGGATAATCCACTCTTGGTGGACATGTGCTTAGTTGTGAGGCTTATCATATTGCTAACTCCTAGACATTCTAGAAGCATTCTAGAGGCCTTTATATATAGACACTTCTAGTGTACTTGTACATCAATACAACATCAACTAAATATCATATTGTTATTCTAATCATACTCTATTGGTCTATTTTGTGCTAGTTGTTGAGCTTCTTGGTCTTGGGTGATTTAACCCTAAGGAAAATTCTAACATGGTATCAGAGCCATAGGAGTGTCATTTCATAGCCATTGGAGACCATTTTTGCTTCACCTCTTAAAGGACCTCAATTTAGATTCAGAGCATTTGTAGCTATTGGGAGCATTTAGAGCCAAAGAGGACCTCACCATTGTGTCCAGAGCATTGATTTGGTGAATTTTGACTATAAATTTTCCTACCCTAAGCCATAATCAAAATTGAGGCAATTTTTTTTTTGCAAATCGGAACCCAAAGGCCTGATTTGCAAAATTGGTATGATCTCATCAAATCTATGCAATTAATTTTTAGATCTACATTTTTTATTTGCATCTCTATAATTTTTTTGGATCCACATTATTTTTTGGAAAATTTTTGGCCATCAAGCTAGTAGGAGAGATTTTTTGCAAGTGAAGATTGGAGCTTGCCAGTGCAAATCAGATATTGGCATCATATTTAGAAGGTCAAAAAACCCCCAAATCGGCTTTTGTTTCATCAATATCAGACATCTAAGGTGAAATTTAGAGTCAATTGATTTTTGGAGGTACAACGGTGGTGATTCAGGAAAAATAATTACATAGGTGATTTTTAAACAACAATATTTCCCTCATACAGACTCCTTTTTCAAGTTTTTTTTTTTTTTTTGGGGTAGAATTTCGTGATCTACACATTGTGTAGGTTGTTTGATATCTCTATTCCTAAATTTGTTTGCAACTCACAAATCTCAATTTTTGCAACCTCAAAGGCTCCGTATGGGCTCATCTGGAAACATTTTTAGGTTTCATTTTTTTTGAAAGTGCATATTTTTTCATTGACTTTCCAAATCTACAATTAGATTATAGGCTTGTGAGGAAAAAAATACCAATTTTAGAAACAGGTCCTTAATTGCATTGTATTGCTTTAAAATTGTTGTATTTTTGAGCTACATTGTAAAGTTCCAGATTTGAACTCCAAGAAGAGGTTGTAAATAGAAAAATCATACATAAGAGTGGGGGTTCATTGATTATATTTTCATTTTGGGGGGTGCATACATTATTTTATCTCATGGAGTCTTGTCACATATGTTAGTTTGGTATAAGATCAAGGTTGACAACAAGGACCTATCACAAATGGAGTTCTTTAATCATTGATCATCTAAGAGAGCATAAGGAAGTGTTTCCTTATCTATATTCAAAGATATTTCCACTTAATCCTAACTGGGAACATATTTCTAATCTTCTTTGCTTCATGTATAATAGTATGAGTAAGGAATCTTTTGCTTCTCTTAGTATGGCGAGTTTTCCTCATGACTTTTGGATGTGTCTTTGGGAAGCATATGGAGATCCATGAATCCCTTCATTCCCAAAGGACATTCTACCTCCAATCACTTTGGTTACGGAACCTTCAACTCCAATTGAGATCCTACCTCCTGATGCTCCCGTTGCTTCTATTGATCCAGTTCCAGCCACAGATCTTCCTAATTTAGTATAGTAGGGGGTAAAAGCATAGATCTGTGTCACCGTTTGTGATACAAAAACCTGTTTTGGTCAAATCTCATTTCTCTATCAAAACTCAATTTAAAAAAAAAACTAAAAATACCCTTTTATAGATTTCAGATTCAATATCATCATTATATAAATTTTTGAGTGTTTTGATTAGTTATAATATGTTATAATCTAAAAATATTATAAGTCGATATTTCAACATTTCAGAAGATGCTCTCTCAAAAAATGAAAAAAAATAGTAAATCATATCAACAAAAAAAAAAAAAAAATATTTATCACTAGAGGAGAGAATCCTCTTCATGAATATGTAATTTTTTTTCAAGAAGGTATAGATTTGATAGGGAAGTTTTGATGGGAGAAAAAACTGTTGGATTCTAACAAGGTCGAACTTGAGTACTTATAACAAAAAAAATATACATCAAAAATAATTATTTCTTTTTTTGTGCACTAGCTATACATGTCATCTATAAAATATTTTCAAATCATAACAAAAAAAGATGATTTGCACATACTTGTTTGATGGGAACTACATCTTATATTTTTTACAGTTAAAAAAGGGACTTCAAAATAAAATAAAATGAATAAATTCTTAGTCAAAAAAATAATAAAAATTATAGGCATAAAATTCATACAATTTTACACATTTCATCAGTTTACATCATCTTCATATTTTAAATGCAAATAACATTTTTTTTGTCATTAATGTTGAACTGTCACATTCTGATATCACTTTTCTTTATAAAAGGTGACACAGGTTTGTACTTTTACCCTAGGAAATACCATGTCTTCCTATTTTAGCTTCATGGGATGACTTCCTTCCAAACATTGTAGTGTTTTTTGTGGAGTCTCACATTGAAGATGTGGGAGACATCATTGATGATATCTATCTTCTCTTTGTTGAGGAGACTTCTTGTTCACTTGTTGTGAGGGCACACTCTAACCCTCGACCACATGACCTTTCTAACATGATTGTGGACACTTCTTTACAACAGATGGAGAAGGACTCTTTTACTTTAGAGGAGGCACATCAATCTTTGGAGATTGTATTCTAGACATAAAATCTTCTAAGGATTCTTCCTACTAGTTGGGGAGCATTCTCTACTACACCTATGACACCATTTCTTCCTACAAGGAGGAACATCATTCAGCTTTCATGGTGTAGCTTCTTTAGTCATCAAGGAGCTTCTTTCATGGGTGTGCATCCATCATTGAGGGGAGGCTACATTGCTTCTCTTCCTACATCTTCCTATCAAGATGCTTCATCATTTTTGGAGGTTGATTTTGTTTTATCCATGGACATGTTACCTTGTTTACCACCTTATTTTGGGCATCCACTAGATTGGTTTGTGGTATCTACATTCATCAAGGACTTGTCAACATATGAGTAGACTTCAAAGGTAGCATCCATAGCATACTACATATGGATCCCTCCTCCACCTTCCTATCCATAGTGGGAAGCATATTTGCACCTATACTTGGTGTATCTTCTTCCTAAAGGGAGAAATGTTGTTTGTAGGAATTGGAATTTCTTTTTTCTTTAAGCTCTCATCATTAGGAGATCCTTCACTAAGGGGGGATTTCATGGAGAGATTCTCTATTGTATATGCATGATGTATTTCATAATAGGGGGGTCTTGATTACTCCATCAATTCATGCATCTTCTTTATTGTACTTATCTCTCTTTTTGGGGGAGGGTTTTTCCCATGAGGTTTTCCCTCTTTCCCCATTTTCAAAGAGATTGCATTGCATTTCATTGCATCGTACATGGGTACCTAACATGGCCTAGTAGTTAGGACCCATCATGCCTTTTCATCATAGCTTTTGTGAGCTTAAGTGCATTCCCCTAAGTTGCACTTAAGGGGGATGTTAGTGTAAATAATTATGATTTACACTTTACTTAAGTTTACTTAGGATAAATTCATCACTTTATTATTTAGACACCTAGGAGTTTGCATAGTCATATGATTTGTCATGTTGACAACACAAGAGTTAACAACTCTATTTTAGTACATGGTGTCTACGACACTAGAGTTTGCATAATTTACTAAGTTGTCATGTAGACAACATAGTTATTCACACTCTTATTTAAGCACATGGTGTCTACAACATAATTTTATGTGACACAACTTTGTAGGCTTATCCTCTCATCATCACACTAACTCCTATGCTTAATAAAGGATAATCCACTCTTGGTGGACATGTGCTTAGTTGTGAGGTTTATAATATTGCTAACTTGTAGACATTCTAGAAGCATTCTAGAGGCCTTTATATATAGGAACTTCTAGTGTACTTGTACATCAATACAACATCAATTGAATATAATATTGTTATTTTGATCATACTCTATTGGTCCATTTTGTGCTAGTTGTTGAGCTTCTTGGTCTTGGGTGATTTTTCCCTAAGGAAAATTCTTACAATGAGTACTGAAACCAATGCTTAGCCGTATTTGTACCGAGAAGCCTAATCATTGTGCAAGGAAAAACAATATAATAAGATAAAGTGGCTGGAGCGCAAGTGTCTTCTAGTTTCATAGGTTTTATCAAGAAATATTCATCAATTTTAAAAGTAAAATAATTGTTAGAAAACTATCTCAGTTATTACTTTAGCATTTTACTTGCATTTTTAATTTTCCATTGCAAATTGGATTTTCTTCATCTTGTTTTTGTAGCTTGCATTTTATTTTTAAGTACATCACTTATTGTTGTTAAATCACTTGATAGTATAATAGACAATGTTGAATGACAATTTGTTCCACATGTCAGAACTGCACGACAACTTTGGTGTTCCCATTCTAGGGTCCTCATGTTTAACTATTATCAATTATTAGAAGTGTTGTATAGATGTACGCTATTAATAATTGAATTATCAATTTTTTGTATAGTGTTCCATTCACATCTCTCTCAAACCTAGTTAAACATGAGGATCCCAGAATGGGAACACCAAAGTTTTCATGCAATTCTGACATGTGGAACAAATTGTCATTCAATTGTACCAGATCAAGATTATTTTCTACATTTTCTTGCTAGGTTTTTTGAGATCTCAACTGGGTTGTTGTCCATTTTTTTGGTGCCTTAATTTTTGACCCTAGTGGGTAGAGTTTTAGTTTAGGGATAGATCTTGTGACTCTTGTTTACCCTGAGTATCATTCTATTTTGACATATCTTAGAATTGGTGATGTTGAGGAAGTAAAATGAGATTTTGATAGGCTATTTGCATGGAGTTGTGGGCCCCATTGACCTAGACAATCCAAAGACCACTCTTGCTTCAACATTAGAGAGGAGAGATGAGGGGAGTGTACAAATAGATTCATTTTTGGGTGCATATCATAAATGGCATGACAATTTTGAGGATAAAGGTGTATAGATTATACAGGCTAATTTGAACCTATTGCCCCATGTCCAATCTAGTTCGGAAAAGCTAGTGTCTATATTGAACCAGGATTTTGGGCTTATGGATGAGGTACATACTTGGTAAAAAGACCTTTAAGTACTTCAATTAATAAAAGGTTAAAGGTATTATACGCTCATGGAGGTGCACTCAACTAAAGAGCTTGATAAATTAGAGGATTGCATAGAGAAAATTGCAGCTAGTAATAAAGTAATGGAGAAATTACATGAGGGGATATAGAAGCTGAAGGATCAAACACATGAGCAAATTTTGGAAGCTGAGAAGTATTACAATCTTGCCTGCCTTGACACTATTGAAGTTGATTTGAAGGAAAAACTCATTTTAGTGCCACTAGTTGTCCAATAGTTTCAAAAAACCTTTGAAGATGCTTTTTCAAAAGAAGATATGCTTTGTGGTAGGGAATACCAAGTGGATGTTATGTTTTTCATGCATTCTCTCCCCCATTTGCCTCCAGTTTACTTAATCATAGAATTACAGGGACGGATGTAATTAGATACCTTCAATTATTTTTTGGAACCATATGGATCATAAGGCCCTTAAATTTCTCAGTAAATAAGGTCCATTTTGTGTCTGCCTTGGAAGATTATCCTAGGGGATAGTTATTGACCTACAGTAATATCTTCAATAATTGGTCTAGAATTCTATGTCTACCTTGGAAGATTATCCTAGGGGATAGTTTTTTACTACTTCAACAGTAAAATCACATTGCTGATATATTCATAGCAATGACATTCCATATTTTTTTATCTTGATTACTTCCTCATAGCATTCAAAAACCATTCTTTTCATTACTCTTTCTCTACTTGAGTGTGCCTTATTTCTCTTATTTATCTGATCCGATATTGAGGAAACCATCAAATCTTTAATTAAAAGGAAATGTCTTCTCACGTTTACTTCACCTTCCTTCATTGATTCTTACAAAAATTCTCTTTGTCCCTTAGCATTCTCTCTTCTCGTCATGTTGCTCACTTCATTTCTTCATCTTTCTCCAACTCCATTTCTTTTCAATAATTCTTTTTATACAATGCCCAACTCTTTTTTTGCATTTGATAATTGACATCTTCCTACCCCTCTTATTTCTTATTAGACACATTATGCTAATCTTGATTTTGGAACTCAATTTAATGGGTCTGGTTTATTTTTAATTAGGTTTACTATTCACATTATCAAACTCAACCAAGCCAAAGGCATATTCACATAATATCTAATAGCTTGATTCCTTGTATTCATTGAAGAACACACATATTATCTACTTGGCTATCCACAATACTGATACAAGTAATGGTGGAGATGATACTTGTTTGTTAATATAAAAACTCTCAAACTAGGCTAGGCTTCTTCCAACCTACCTAAGCATAACATATGCTATCCCCTTCAAATCTCTAAGGTTAGAGACAAGGTGAATGGTGTATTCCTTGTCCCACTTTTACCTATTCTAGTTTTCCATACCTATACCTTCAAAAAAAATCATGCAACAACCTCTCACACCTCACCACACAACACCTTTGTCACCTCGCACCTCCAAGATCTTTATCAACACCATATCCCTATAAGCTTCCAAAGGAATTGACTCATTTCCAATACACTACCTTCACTATTCATAAGGTTCTAGACACCTTAGAGGCTTCACAACACCAATACAAATTGCTCTACCTTATAGCTTCCCTTGGAAGGTAGATTAAGAACTCAAATTCTCCAAAACACCTCTCAAACTAAAGGTAGATTGAGATATCTCTTACTGATATTGACATAATTCCAAGACTATGGATTCCCACTATTCAGTCAAATAAATAATCTACAGGTTGAGTCTAAATAGAGAAGCCTAACAACGCATCTATTCTTTCTAACCTCAATTACTCTCCAAAAACAACAACACAAAAACTTCCAAATAACATTACCTTGTCAAATTCAATATCTAGCTTCTGACTTTCAGGCTTCCACTCATTGGTAGATGACAAAATTCACAAACTTGTGTAATTGTGAAGATTTCCTTATTGAATAAGGTAACTACCCCCATGACTCCATTTCTTTTCTTCTCTACTCTCCTCAAGGTTCCTTTGTACTCTAAGAATGTATAGTAGTCTTCATATGGGCAACTCCAACCAAAACACTGTCATGGTTTTTTTGCAGAATGTTGATTCAAAGTTTTTTTATTACACATGAAAACAATTAATATGCATATTCACAACTTAAGGAATCAATATAAGGTGCCTAATTAATGGGAGGGAAATCTAAAACATCCAATTTATTCTTGTAATTTAAATATGACAAAGTAATGTTAATGAATAAAAATCTAACACTATCCTCTACATTCTCTGCTACCCAAATTTCATGCTAAGGTAATATTTCTTGGTTGTGCATAAGATACCTTTGTTGTAACATATATTTTGATCTCTAAGGATCCAATAATAGTTCTTTTCATAGTGGTTGCTTACTTTACTTGGAAATTCTTTCAACATTTTGGCTTTCAAACATTTTGTTAGAAGATCATTTTCAGATTATTGTTCTACTCCCTTTTCATGCTTAATCCAATTCCATACAATGATACATAGATTGTCATGGATCTTGAATTCTATCATATTATTGTTCCATCCTATGCATACTTTTGGTGCAATTCCTCTTGACATTGTGATACCCTAGTATTTCAAATTCTACAATCACTTGTCTTAATCTTTTGCATTTAAACACTCAAGATGTACCATGTTATTTCATCTAATTAGAATACTATCATTTTAAATATGAACCCCATGTATCTTGAAAAACATCATGTTTTTGTTTCCATCATGTTGTTGTTTCCATCATGTATACACATTCATTATTGCTTCTAATCTGATGACTCACAAATGAAGCACCTCCACTTATAAGCTTATAGTGATATTCATGCAACATCTAAGAAAACCCTTTAAATGTTGTACATTTTGTAGATGCTTTATTCTATTTGTAATACATATGTTCACTCCAAAAATCTTGTGTGCTAAAATCTACTGAAAATGTCATTTACGTGCAAAATTATTTCTTCATGTTGACCATTTTCTCATATTAGACATGCATGTCGTTCAAACTGATTTGTACCTTCATATGTGATTTTCTTTGATCTGTTGAGCATTGCTTTTTAATATTTTGTTGCTAGAGATGTTGAAAAAAGATATTTCCTTGAATTTATGACTCTTTTAATCATGAATACTGATCATCAATGTTGCAATGATGGTAATTATTATCATTTCTTTAACCACTCTTTCCATTGCATAAGAATATCACACCCTTTGAAAACTCTTGCAATCATCCTTCATTATGCTTCTAGTAAGCCTACTAAAATGAACTTGTATTTGATTATAAAAACTTCCATTCAATGAAATATTTGATGTTGAAGTACATATATCATCATATGACATATTATCAGTGCAATGAAATATATTTTCCTTTTAATTTAACACTATATGTAAGGCTTCATTAATCATCTGGTAGCATAATTAATGTTTTATTTTCCTATTTTGTATCTAAATCTCTCCTAATAACAAAAATATTTTCTTTGTCATATATGAGACAAATCCTTTAGAAATTTAAGGTTAGCCAACCACATTCCCACAATTAATTGGTTCATTAGGAACTCTCACTTCTTACTGCATAGTCTTTTAACTTTTCCTGATGGATATAATTAGTTGGAGGCTTATGATATCAGATTTGAATTAAATGTTATACATTATAAAAAATGAGGATTGTTAAAAATATGAATAAGAATTTAAATTAATCCATTTTTCTTTCACTTAAGACCTAAAATGGTAGTTTGATCTTTTATCAAATTGACCCATCTTAGGGGAAAACTTGTATTTTTTATTAGAATCTTGAGGTATAAGTTAGTAAAAATGCTTAATGTGATTTTTTTATGTCCCATTTTGTTTGAGCTTATAGTGATACCATGATTTTTTCTTCCCAATATAACTATATGGATATGCAAATGTATAAATGGTATCACTTATAGGGATATGATGCCGATTCTTTTAGGACTATGTGGTTGCAATGATGGTAGATGGTGTTGTTTTTTATTTGACTTGATATGCTTACAAAAATGGTGGTACTTTCTCTAATACTAAACTTATATGCAATTGGGGTCTTGACACAAGGCCAAAATGCTCAAATTGAGTTATCCAAATAGGATATGTATTGAAGAGGTTAAACTAATTTGATCATGATCTCTTGGAAGTGATATTGAAGCTTATTAAGCATTTTGGTCTCAAATTTGGATGAGTGTCTCTCTTGTTTACTACTTTAGTATTGATCTCTTCCTTACATCCACTAACTTACTAACTTTAGTGACCTCATGAAGCTTGAGAATGAAAAGAAGATTCATCTACTTTTAGTAATCTTTCTTTGGCATAGTGAAAAGTCATCATATTATAATCCTAACTTATATTTCAATACTATGGTGGGATACACTTTTCTTCATCCATTGGAGTAGTAAATGGAAGAAGTATTGGATGTTAATGTTAGAGACTGATTATTACAAGTTATCATCATCTAGATTCACTTTTTTACCAATTCATGACTATAGCAAGGTTACCCCAAATTTATGGGACAGGTACAATAGGGGTTGGGGGGATCTATTTTTGGGATAACAATTTTCTTTTTCCAATTTTGGGGATGGCTAGGGGATGGCTATGTAACAATAGGGAAAATTAAAATATATAGAGAAACTTAAAATATTCTTTTGACAATATAGATAAAACATGCATGTATACATTATAGAACCTTATATTATAAGAATTAGTAGAATTCATGTAATAACTCTAACAGATTCTAACTTCACCATTATAATATCCCTTGCATTTATACTTTTATATTTTTAGTTCTGTATCAAATAGATTTTGTAAAATAGTTGGTGTGCAAAGTTTGAACTAAATTTACTGATCTTTCTTGTGTGAAATCTTGTTATAAAACATGAACTCTTTGCAAAGTAATTTCTTCATACACTTGACATACAAAATTAATAACATAACTTCATTATGCTACCATAAGGAACATACTAGTAAGATATCTAAAGCTTGAAATCATTGAAGATGAGTCATAGGAATAAAACCAAATAGTTGGCATGCAAACCTCTATTTAATCAAAGTATTAATATGCATACAAATGCCAAGTATGATATATTGAAAAGATATTATAGAATTAAAGAGAACCTGATAATGTCAACACAATGGTTTGTTTACAATTTCTTAAATATTTTATAAAATTTAAATCTTTTCTTTTCATTTAGCATAAAACATTGTTATAATAATCTTACCGACTTCTTTCTTTTGATTTATGGATAAACATTTGTGAATAAAAGAGAGGTAGATGAATTTTAGGAAAATATAGTTCTATGTTGAAATTTAGCCAACTTAAGATTTTTGAAAGCTGACAAGGAGATGGCTTTGGAGAGTTTATTTCCTCGAAAGCAAGTTGAGAGAGTGGTGAATCAGTCTAGTCAATCTATAGAAGAGAAACTTCCTGAATTGAAAGAAATGATAGATTATATTTGTAAGTACAAGCCAAAGGTTTAGATGCCAATGGAAGTTGGAGAATGCAATATTTTATTCCCAACATAAATGTATGTAGCTATGATAAGATTTCTATAGAAATTTTATGAGGCTGAATTAGATCAAGCTTTTATTAGAGAGTAGTAAAAGAGATATTCTATTGAATGATGCTACAATGATGTCATTTTTCTTGTTGCTTGAGCATGCTATGTCATATGAAGGATCTATAGAGTTGCATGCAACTACATAAAAGGGATTGCTAAATATTGTCTCATAATAAAAAAGTTGAATACTTAAAACCATTCTCCAACTATAGTGAACACTATTGTTTTACTATTTTGATCTCTAAATTTATAAAATGTAAAATTAAATGAAGTTGCTAACACATTTGAGCTGTTATTTTTTTCTTGAGGTGAAGATACTTGCATCAAGATATGTTGAATGCCTTCCATGGATGAAATAATATATAAGTCACATAGACATGGACACTCATGAGTCTATAGCTCATTTAGTGGGGATCACATGCTTAGCCTTATCTTCTTGTTCATCATCTATTCTTATTCAGGAATTTTGTTCTAAGTTTAAAGTTTAACAAAGGAAGGTTTGTGAACTTATAAGGAGTATTCTTTGTTGTCTCTCAAATTCTGATATTAAAACTAGGATTCAATGGCATAGGTTTTAGAGGTAAACTCCTTAGACCCATGTTTTATTAGTGGTATTTCATTCATTCTCACTAAAATAAAAGTCATTTAGTTGGACCATATCTCACAGGATGAGAACGAATGGTCTACTACAATGAGTTGACTAAGAACCTATGTACTTGAATCTTGATGTGAATATCATAAGGTTTGTGTATGTTTCTTTTGTAGGATATCTATTATTTCTCCTTGTTATTTAGAATTGAATACTATTGATCTTCTAAAAGGTGGCCTTTAGTGTTTAGTAGTGGTTTATTCTCTTTTGAAAATTTGAAGATAGTCATGGAGCTATCTGTGCTATTGGTTAAGTGCTAGCGCAATGTATGAGAAAAACTCCTCCTGTAAGTGCTTTCTTGTCTATGTATATAATATGGCCATTTCATTTTTTGAAATTTTGCCCATGTTTATAGTTTGCATCCATTCTTTTATTAAGAGTACAACATTCTAAATTAACTGGTTAGGCCATGTTTCTGATTTTGTTTGTATATATATAGATAATGATGCTTCTAGGAGTTCTTCTATGAACACCTAGACAAATAATTTTGCTAAAGTAGGTTTGAATTTTCTTTCCTATTTAGTTTTTAGATAATAAATAAATTAATAATGCTTTTTCTCTATTTTGATGTGACTAATTCTCTACAAAAAATGCATAGGATATAGATGTGAACATGCATGATACTGATTGTAGGATAGAAGTTTGAGTTCACTAGGACATCTATGACATATCTATGCAATTTGCATCAAGAAAGTCAAAATAAAAACCTTTCTATCATATTGCAATTGTTTGTATTTGGCCATTTGGTCCTCAAGATGCTATTGTCAGTCTTTGACGTCATAAAAATGCTACCTTTGGAGTATTTTTTCCATGAAACTATTTTTTGGAGTTAGTACTTGGACCATTATCTAGATCATTAGATAGTTGCATTCTAGGATAATATGTTTGTGGTTGACACTGACCATAGTACTCATGTTGCCACTTGGATTTTTTGTCAAACTAAACATTGAAACAAGTTACTTGATTTGTGGTTGAAAAGGCTTTAGTGGTGGTTTCTGTGGTATTCTCTACTCATGCATTAGGTTGTAATCTACTAGTTAGGGAAGCTCTAAGTTTTGATCCTAGCATGCATGGGCTCAAATAAGTTAGCAATATGTACATACTACATAGTCATGTGATGCCCCCTTGTTTGCATTAGAATCATAGTTGCCTTATGGATTTGCAATACATCATGCAGGGATGACCAAGATAGATCGAACTCTAGTAGAAGAGCTTTCTGTTGATAGGCATAAACAGGTTTTGGTATCAACTACCACACTTGCATGGGGAGTAAATCTCCCTGCACATAATGTTATTATAAAAATAACTCAAATTTACAATCTTGAGAAAGGTATGTGGACCGAGCTTAGTTTTTTAGATGTTATGCAGATGCTTGGTCGAGCTAGAAGGCCATAGTATAATTCCCATGGTGAAGGAATACTATTAATAGGTCACAATGAGATGCAATATTATCTATTCCTTATGAATTAACAATTACCAATTGAGAGCCAATTTATCTCAAAATTAGAAATTCATTTAAATGCAAAAATTGTTCTAGGTACAGTTCAAAATGCAAGGGAGGCATGCACATGGTTGGGATACACTTATCTTTACATTTTCACGCTTCAAAATCTAATTCTATATGGTCTATCTGCTAATGCTTTAGATAAAGACAATATCTTTGAAGAAAGAAGGGTAGACTTGGTAAGCATAATGGTGGTTTTTAATTTTTGAGAGTAATTTTTTGGTATAATATTGTTAGACACATAGGACTAGTCATTTTACTTCAATGCTATTTTTTAATGCTTCTAATAATTGAACTATTTATGTTAATAGATACATTTAGCTACAACTATCTTGGACAAAAATAATTTAGTGAAATATGATTGTAAAAGTGGATATTTCCAAGTTACTGATCTTGGATAGATAACTAGTTATTATTACATAACTCATGGGACAATTGCTACTTAAAATGAGCTCTTTCAATGTTGAACCCCATTGGACATTAATTATACAGGGATATGTTTAAATAGTGTAAAAGCTCTAGTATTAGTTATAATAATATTTGGTGATTGAGCCCCACACATCAAAATATTCAAAGGTTTAATTTCCAGCTTATTTTCCAAATGTGATAGTAATAAATTTTAATTTCTCTATGGTTGCCCACTTATTGATGAAGAAGCATGTATGGGATGAGTTGACATATGGGATGGGAGCATTTATAGCAATAACATAACAAAACCAAGGGAAGGTTTTGTAGCATAGAATGGAGAATAATTACATGTCTCAGAGGTTCCCCACTTAGCAACCCTTCCTATTGGGTGTCATGAGAGGACACACTTAAACTAAAACTTGATGCAACTTGCAAATTTGAAAGCTTTCTAAATTTTGGTGCCCCAAATTAGTCTCCTTTTGTAAAGATTTATAGACAGATGGTACATGTTTATAGTCAGGTAAGGTTTGAAGTTTATCATATTAACATGTTTATAGTAACAAGTATGGATAGAGATGGATACTTTGCATGGGTAGGTCATCTTATGTTTATATTCTTATAATAGAAAATATAGGGTAGATGAAACTGTTGTGGGCAATGTTGGTCTCAGATTGGTTTTAACAATTGAGTTTCAACACACAACCAATTCTCAAGATGATGCCAAGTATAATATAGATGTTGAGCTATAGTGTGTGTTGAGCCAAAGATTCAATAGGTGCCGAGTGAATTTTAAGTGTCGAGTGATAAGTGATACCGAGTCACTATAGGTGCCGAGAAAAGTATAGATGCCAAGTGAAACAAAATTCCTATATGTGCTGAGCATCAGCAACTAGTAAGTGCTGAGTGTTGGCGCTCAAAATTGTAGCCCGAATTTTGAGCAATTTTGAGAAATTGAGCCCTATAAATGCTTTTTTGATGCACATGCACCCGACTATCAGTTTGAGGCCTAAGAGGTGCTCAATGCTTCTAGCACCTTTCATTCAGCCTATCTAAGTGTTCCATGATGATAAATTGACATTCTGAGCTATTTTGTAAGATCTTGTTTTGAGCAATTGTTAAATCTGCATTTTTACCGTGTCAAACAATGACAGGAGGCCATGTTTGCGATTGAATATCTCGCACCCAAAAATGTTTTAGGACTCACCACTTTGGGAGTGTCTAGTGTCCATACCCAAGAACCTATGTTTTAGGTTTTGAGTCTTTTCAAATCTGTTTGACTAGGTTTTGAATCCCTCAAAGTTGGTAGCTTATTGTTTTCACACATTTGCAAATTGCACACATTTCTAGGAAGCCCTATTTGACTTGTAATAACTTTTGACCCATTGATCAAAATGCTGAAATTCCTTTTGCATTGTATTGTAGAGGTCAGAGACTTGTTATGTTTCAAGTTTCAGCTTATCACAAATCTGTTTGATCAGTTTTCAAATGTGATTCCAAACACAATTTCTATCTTTTTACTGGTGTCGGCATTTGTAGATTTTTCAGGACCCCTATTTGTGATGTTATATCTCTTGATCCATGATTGGTAAGATCAAATGGATTGTACCCCTGTGTTGTCCTCTAAAAATACTTTAAGTGTGCCAGTTTGCAAATCTTGATGAATCCATTTGCAAACTTTTCCAGGTTATTTCCATTTGCAAAAACCGTTATCTTGTCAATGTTTCTAGTCAGCAATTCTGAGTAGCCCACTTTGACCACTTGCCATTTGTATCTTGTTATTCATAATGAGCCCAAATCATAGATCTATACTCTCCTCATGACAGAGAACCAATGTCCCAGTTTTCATTTTCCCATATGCTCATTTGCCCAATTTTCCAAGCCAAATCCAAACCTAGTTTATTATTTTTTGATGTGTTTTCTTGCAGGTAGTTTTGAAAGGTCAACTTTGACAGCAAAAATATTTTGACCCCAAATTCTTCATGAGACAAGATTTGATGGGGTGCAAGTGTGTGGAATAGAGAATCGATGTGCCAGTTTTCAAAGCCTAGTCAAGTGCTTGGATAAGTTTTTAAGGCTAGTCAAAAGACCTCCTGGCACCAAATTCACAGTTTGCAAAAAGTGGGTTAATGATTTTTTAATGGTCAAATTAATGCTCCAAATGAATTTCATTCAATTCAAGATGATCAATAGATCAATTCAGCAGTTCAATTCGAAAATTAAATTTTTTTAGCCGAACCCACTTTGGGGCCCGACTAATTTCCATCAGATTCATGACACTTGAAAGGATTAGTGTTGTTTTAAAAAGGATTAATTTTATTAATGTTGACTTTATAAAGTTTTTGAGGTATGCATATTGTTATGTGAAATTGGATGGTAATGGTGGAGAATATTATTGTTGTACCTATATCTACATATGAAGAGCTTGAAGCTATTGTGTCTAAAGAGATAGAAAGGCGACAAACTTCTGGAGCCCAGATGAATATCAAAAGTTCAAGATCACACTTAATACTTTCTATTATAATAAAGAGCACAAATCTTCACACTTAGGTCCAAGTTAAATGAAAGATAAGTTTTGTTGATCTTGCTAGATCTGAGAGGGTAAAGAAATCAGAATTAACAGGGAATAAATTGAAAGAGGCTCAAAATATAAACAAATATCTTTTAGCTTAGGGTGATGTGATTAGTGCATTGACTTCTAAAGAGCATGATATACCATACATGAATCACACTGGATAAGAGAGCTTTATGCATGAGTAAAAGGAAAAATACAAATGAATGAAGGCTTGAACAAAAAGCCACCAATAGAAAGATCACCCACGTTAAAAGAAAGGAGGCTCCAGTCAGAGCAGGTCGTTGATTATCAAAGAAAAGTTCCACCAGGCAGTACCATCCACAAAAACATAGCACCCACAAGCATGGAAGAGATCCATGTATAAGGAGTCGCTTGCAACATTTTAAGAGGGATCTCCATGCCATGAATGTAGCTCATGTTGAGAGGGAGAGGAACTCCAAACAGTGACACCAAAAAGCTACCCACGTGCTTCAATGACAATCTACGGCAGGGGAAAATGGAGGTGAAGCCATAGACAAAGGGGAGCCAGAAATAAAAATATAAAGAGGCAGTCCACATTCAGGGAGCAACCTGTAGCAACATCAGAAGGTGTTTTGAGTTTGTGCATCCACCACAGCGGCAAAGGATAGGAGTAGGGGCACCCATGTCTGTAGTAGAGTTTCATGTCATTTTATCCCACATTGGGCACTTGGCAAAATTGTTGAGTCTTTAAAAAACTCGTTCCACAAATGACAAGTGTCTTTGAGACACATTTCTTGGGAAGTTGCTGCTCATGTGAGGAGGGGCCCGCCCACAGGGTCAACAGGCCTTTGATTTCCTAGTCAGGAGGTTGGGAGGAAATTTTTGATGACTGCTGATGATACGATGAATCATAGGAGCATAAAGGAGGATGACGTCAACAATAGCCTAATCGCTGGAAAAGGTAGAAAATTAGGTGATTCACTATCTCGCCATTGGAAAATGGCGAGGTTTTTCGATGGTGATATAGCGACCCGTCAGAAAACCTTGAAATTCAGTAGGATAATATGGGTCCCATGTGGTAGTGATGTGGCGGTGACAGCGAGGTGTTGAGTTACAAGTGGTAATCAACAGGGGTGTATAGCGTGATGTGGCAATGATGTGGAACTCTTGACCAACCACAAGGTGCCACATGGCATGAATTTTGAGGTAGGATGATATGGTGATAGGTATCTCAGATGAACCAGATGGTGACATGTGGCGAATCGTGTGGATATTGCTATGTCACTAACCGAAGTTACTCATCGATTAATCATAACAACATAGCGAGTATGATGTGGTATCTAGGTGGTGCAATGATGTGGTGATGACAAGGATGAATGAGGTGATGCCATGTGGCACCAGCAGTGCAGGTTCGAGCCAATCACGTCTTGACACTTGTCACTAGGTTGGTCAAACCAAGTTTGACCTAGATGGAAGAGTGAAGGAGATTTCAAAGTTAAAATTATTGTTTTTATTTTTGTCCTCTGAGATGCACGTACTTGCTCTTTTTAAATAAAGTTTGAACTTATAACATAGTTTAGACTTTATAATATGTCAAATTTTTGAATTTTTTGCAAAATATTATGTGCAAACCTGAGACAAAGGTATGAACTTCAGAGAGCCATATCTAGGGCAATTTTTATCGAAAATGGGCACTTTAATATACCATCATAATCGAGAAGAGACAAACTTTTGAAATTTGAAGTCAATTTTTGCATAGGTGCTCACTGGTTTAGTATGTAGATCAATTTGTGTTTCTCAGGGCATTGGTGGTAGAATGAGCAGATTTCAATATTGGTCATTAGAATTGGTTGGAGGGCAGTTATGAAGACTATTTGAATCCAGAATGTGAAAAAAATGACTTTGAGAAGATTGTATTGCATTTTGGGGGTCTTTTAACTAATTTTTGGCTTAACCATGATTCAAAATCTGGCATCAAAAGCAGTTATGATGATGAACCAAATATCTCAGATATTTCTTCCTTGTAGAGACCAAATGATGAGATTTGATTTTCAGTTACAGAGAGAAGGTAGAGGAGGTTTTTTTTGCTTCTTGGGAAGGAAATCTGAAGGGACACTTGTCATCTCCTGATCAGATCTGAGATTTTCTTCTTCCTATATCTATCTTTTTCTTTCTCATCAAAAGGGTTCCAGTTTTGAGAAAAAACCACTCACTACTGAGACACCATTCTTCAGCATTTCTTCTTGTATGAACAACAATTAAGTTTTATGCAGATAGTTCTTGTCTGTTAGGTGACTTGTGAGTTATTTTTCTGTATGTCTTTCATGTATTTGGTTTCAAGGAAAACAAATAAAGTGTAGCAAAGGGTTTTAAATTTAGTCTGAATCTTGTCTCTTGTTCATGGATGTGTAATTTCTTCTAATTTGTGAACGAAGAGCATGAATTAGGTTACATTTCATTTTGGAATGTATGTGGTTAAAATGTCTTATAGATGGAACAAAGAGCCATGTAATTGCTTGGTGTTTATCACAAGGTTTGCAGATTTCATGATGGGATAATTTGAGTATGAGATTCAAATCTGAAATAGATATCTGTTCACAAGGTGAAGGATAGATCAGGGATCTTGATGTAGAGACACGTCTGAGATTTCCAGAAGATGTATGGTTATAATTCATTTAATTTCCCAATAGATAAGGCACTAATCATAGATAAGATCATTAGGTTCTGTTGCTTATATTTGGGTCTTGTTGAATTCAACATTATTAATCAAATGTTTTTTCCCTTTCATGTTGAAGAACCGAAATGTGATGTGCTCACTCAGCTCCTAAGATTCATAGATCTACATTTAGCTACCATAGATCTGTGTCTTTTCATGAGTCATTAGAAGAAATAAGGGTTTTATCTGCTTCATATTAGATTCAGTGTATGCTTTGATAACTGGTACCATATAAAGAATCTATAGGTCCACCTGCCTAGATCTAGCAAATCCTGAAGTGTAGAAGGAATGTAGCCTTATAGTTGGCCCAGGTTCATGGTGAATTGTGTCCATTATTGGAGATAGCTTCCCATAGACACATTCTTGCTTTGCATACTTGGTTGTTTAAATACTGTTAAATTAGGAGCCAACACCGAGTAACACAAAATCAGCATATGAGTTTGTATCTTCACAAACTCATATCTAAACCATTTTTTGAGCTAATTCTAGATTAATCTCGAAGAATCTTGAAGATAGATCGAATCTTTTGCATTACCTATGTAATTAGCATGCAGCCAATAAGTAAAATGGAGAAGGCATGCAACCAATAGGAAAAATGAAAGAATTGAGTGGGAAATGAAGAATTAATATTGATCATAGATTCATACCTAACCCTAAGTTTTCAAAGCCTTTAAAAGGAGGACGAAACCCCATTATGTGAGCACATGTGAGAAATGTATGGGTGAATTATAACAAAGTGCAGAAGGGTGTAAAGGCTTAGAAAGAACAAAACAACATTGCAAAATTTAGTTGATCAAGGATAGAGTATCAAAATTTCGAGAAGAGACATATCAGATCAAGCAAGGATCAGAATAGATAGAGCAGAACGAGGATCTGGAATCAGCAATTGAGTCATCAGGTCAAGATTTTCTAATACTCTCTAGCAATTGTATTAAGAATGAAAATTCTATGATGATAGGTTGGTTTAATAACCATGTTGTAAGCATTTAAACAAGGTGCTAAATCCTTTAACAGGGTAACATTCCAAGTGAGTGTTTGTAAATCCTTTAACCAAACCACTTTTAACAGGGTGTAAAGCCTTTAACAGGATAGGCCTTTCATAGGGTAGACCATTGTAAGTGGTCAAACATTTTAACCTTGAATAGTTACATATTTTTGTAGTGATACTTTGTGGGTGTCATCCCCACCCCAATTTTACCTTCTCATGTTGGAGGGTTTCTAGGTTACCAAATTTTTGTGTTATATGTTTTCATACTTTCATGTTTATTAGAATTAGATGCATGTGAATGATTTTAGCTATAAGGGTTTTGAAAAGGTTAAAGTTAGTTACTTCTAATTCACTGCCCAACCCCCCCCACCCTTCTCAGAAGTAAATCTTCCCACTTGTAAATTCCAACAATTGGTATCAAAGCCAAGTTCTCACAAGGAGGAGCCTTACAACTTGGAGAAAAGATCTAGAAATGGAAGTCTACAAACTTGGGAAGATCATAGAGAATTAGGCAATTGACATACAACTTGCTTTGCATGCTTTGGAAGAAGCTAGAGAAGAACTAAGAAAATCCTTAAAGAGAAGAAGAGAGATTGCCATAGCTAAGAATGATACACAATACAAGGAGATTGACACCTCAAAATTATTTGCAAATGGAGATTGCAAAGAATTTGATGAAGCAATAGCCGACATTATGGAGAAGAATAGAGCCCAAGTAGAAGAAATTAGAACACTGAAGCTTGAACAAGAGTCACAAACCATGATGCTCTATGAGGTGACTGAACAGAAGAAAAGAGCCATTGAAGATAAGGCTATTCTAGAAGAAGACAAGAGAAATCTTGCCAATAGACTGGAAGAAAATTGAATTGAACTTGCAAGAATTTCAAACATGCAGCTAGACACCCTAAGCCAGATGATGAATGCACACCATGAACTGAATGTCAAGGATATTGAGATCTCTACACTAAAGATGTAAAATGAACAACTGAAAAATAACTTGAAAAGAGAGAAGGAGATTTTAGAGAGCTTCAACAAACCCAATGAGGCCATCAAGCACTTTGAGTAGCTACTGAAATCACCAAGGGCTAGAAATGATACTTTAGGACTAGGATACACCAATAGTGAACAAGGAGAATCATCCAAGACTACAAAAGAAAGGAGTAACAAAGGTAAGAACACCAAACCTACTTCTCATTTATATGGTAGAAAGGGACATACCTCTGATGTATGTAGGAGAAAGAATGCTCATTAGCATGACAAACCTAAGAATGTGAGTCACTATCATAAGTGCAACAAGCAAGGACATCAAGCACATAACTGCAGGACTAGGACTATCAAAACACCAAGATTTGAAGGTCACTACTACAATTGCAAAAAGTATGGACATAGATCTTTTGAGTGCAAATCAAAGCCTATGTGGAAATCTAATCTACCAACAAGGGGAAATAACCATGGACATCACTAAAATTGGGACTATAACAATAGGTATAGCTATCATTACTATCAAGAATATGGACACATTCTTGAAAATTGCATAAGAACACATTTTAGTGGAAACTACAGTAGATGGTTGAGTCAAACCACATATTTCAATTGCTTGAAGACTAATCATATTAGTAGGAATTGCCCAACAAGGTCAAAGAAATCCAACTCCAAGAACAAAAAAGGTAAAGAGAAGGTAGATGTTGAACACATCAAAGGAGAAATGAATAATACATGGAAGAAGAAAGATGGAAGTAGCACATCAAATGAAGGGATCACTTCACCTAAGAGGTCAAGTCATCACACTTCATCAAACTAAGCAAAGAGAAGGCATGAGGGACTAATTCACAAAGCTTTATCATACATCAGTTCCTAAACAAGCAAGTACTAAAAACAAGAGATCAGCATGATTAGAGATACAAAGTCAAAACTTCAAGATTTCATAAGTGTTGACTGAGTTGCCCTCAAATGTCAAGTAGGATCTTAGTACATTTTTTATCTTAGTACATGCCAAGTTGACTATCAAAATTAGTAGAAGCTGAATGATTAGTTGTAGCCGAGTTGATAGTAGAAGTCAAGTAAAGAGAAATCTCAGTTGAAGCCAAGTAAGGGGATACTCGTATGGATGCCGAGTGGTTGAAAATCAATGGAAGCCGAGGAATACAAAAATCCTTAAGAAGCTGAGTGGATAGCTATAAATGTACTAAGCATTAAATGCTATGAAAATAGGGTATATTATCGCATTTTCAATCATTTTTCTTCATTACAAACAAAGAGAAAAGACGAAAAAGAGTGAAAAAAAACTTGAAAGCAGAGAACCTAGAATTTAAGTAGATTTCAACAACAATTCAACATAATTTCATCAATTTTGTGGTATTTATGTTCGTGCTGAGTTATGTAGTTTCATATTATCTTCGTGTACAAACCCTAGATTGCACAAATGACTTCTAGCTCTAGGAAAACACAAAAGAAAGAGCCTTTTGAGGTTCAACTAGTGTCCAATGAAGTGAAACAACTAGATTTCTAGCCAACACCTAAAGTGGCATATACAAACGACCTAGCTGGAGCCCTATTTGTCACACCCCCTAAGGTAGTTATTGTTTAAAATGTTAGGAGATGTTACAATTAAAAAATTGGGGCCATAGGAGACATGGAAATAAGGGAATCTTATGAGAAATTGTGTGAAAATGGAGTTTTAAAGGAAGAGTACCAAATTGTTGAGAAGAAGGGTTTGACACATGTCCTAAAATTCACTATGGTTTCAAAACTAAATGGATTAGGATAGTAATCAGCAGTATACATGATGGAAGCTTATGGTTGGAGGATGGTCCAGTGAAAATCACAAAGAGAATTATACATATAGTGATAGGGTACCCAACCCTAGATCGGCCAAAGACCCTTAGGAGTGATTGTAAGGAAGCAATTGAGAAGAACACTGGTGCTTAGTGGAAGAAGAGAGGAATGACAATTGAAACCATTCAAGACCCTCTTGTTGACTTTGCTATTAGGGTTATTGCACACAAATTCTACCAATCTAGTAGACTTAATAGTGTGCCTTGCATTGCAGTGGGTGTGGGTTAAAAATTGTTGAAAAAGGATCATACTTATGATCTTGTAGAACTACAACTACAACAAATTAATGAAAATTTAGTAGCGATAAGGAGAACCAAGGGAGCACAGTGCAAGTTTGGTGCTATTTTGATTTCTATATTCTTCTATGTTTAGAATGAGTTTCCTTCTTTTGAAAAAGTTGTGTGGAAAGTAAATAGGTCAATAATAGCTCAAGTTAATTAATATATAGAGCAAATGGGAGCTAATTTTGAGACCCTTATGACTAGCTATTTTGAAGACTTCAAGAAGACCATGAAGCAAAGGCTAAGAATACTAGTTTCATTGGTAGAGAAGTATGTAAATGATGTATGCTTTCTTGTAGATATCAATTATACTTATATACAAGCTACCATACCAAGAGTTAGATGGTTCAGACCTCTTGGCTATGAAATAAATATAGATGAGGCATCAACAACTATAACTGCACTACTAGCAGAGGAAGTAGACAAGAGTTGACCACATTTTGGAACCTATGATGTGGTAAATTCAAAGGTGGATATGGAGCTAAAGACTACCTCCACACTGAAGAAGAAAGATAAACTTGTAAAGAAACCTAAAGCCAAATTTGGTGAAGACACGACAGAAGAAGAAGAGGAAGGTTAAGAAGAAAATGATGATGAGGAAGAATAAGGACAGGAAACACTTGCTTTGACCTAAGGCATGGGGGAGGATGTAGAAGAAGAGGAAGGTTCTAAGAAAGAACCACCCAAGGCTGAGCCAAAGAAGAGAAAAGAACAAAAATAACTAGTTGCACAACCCAAGGGGAAGAAGAAGGCAACAAAGCCAAGCCCAACCAAGCTAACTGCAAGGGCAGATACTAGGGCAACAACCCAAGTGGTGAAGGGATAGGAGAAGAAAAAAGCCACAGAGCAAGGAGGGCCTGTAGAAAAAAAGAAGAGAAGAAAATATATTGGACCTCTAGAATCAGACGAAGAAAAGACAGAGTCTGATAATGATCAATTCATATTGGTAAGGCATTCTACCAAGTCTAAATTGGAAAATGTTTGCAATAACATTAGAGATAATGTAGATTTAACTAGTTTGAAGACTGTTGATTTCAATAAATTGTCAAGGGAAGAAAAAAAACATAGTGAAAGAGTCCATCTACACTATGATGGCTAAGTTCAAGACCATCCCACTTGAACTAGACAATTCTATGCCTAAAGAGCTAAGCTCATTAGTTGAAAATAAATGGCATTAATACCTTAAAATGGAAAAGGAAATAAGAGAGTCAACATTGGCTCATGTAATGCCTTACCTAACTAAAGGTCAAATAAGCAAGGCTAACAAGAAACATGGGAGCAAGTTTGCACCTAAATGCAGAGCCTTTAGAATTTTACAAAATCAAATTGAAGATGTTGTGCAAAAGTCCACACAAATGTACAAATTAATTTATGGATTAACTACTTTCAAGGAAGGGCAAGAAGATCCCTTTGAGGGAAGAAATGATGAGGAAGAAGAGGATAATGAAAAAGATGAGGAAGGATAGAAAGAGAAAGAAGAGGCAACAGTGGAGAAGACACAAGGTGAAGAGACAGCATATGAAGAGCAACAACCAAAATAGAGTGTCCAAGACACCCAAATGCCACCACCAAGTCCTCCACATACAACACCTATAGAAACTGTAATCGTCAAGGATGTTCTTGACACCTTAGGTCAGAACATTAATCCATTGAGTGTAGAGGATCTCAAAAAGATCCTTCACCAAACCACATTACAATCACAACTGTGCACAAATCCTATTTTGGTGAGTGTGCAAGAATTGCAAAAGGTTGTAGCAGAAATCACTAGGGAGAAGGTGAACACACAAGAACCACCTTCACAACCTCCCATAGCTATAGAAGATCAACCTAAAGATCAAGCAACATAGGATACAACTGCTAAGGTTGATCATATAGTCATAACAACAACAACTATCGAGGAGCTAGCAAAGAAACAAATAGGACATGATGTTCCTACAACACAAAGCCAACTTGCACCTCCTCAAATCATTAGCATTGATCAAGGTAGTAGAGAAGAAGAGAAGGAAGAGGAGAAAAACCCTAAGGAAAGAGAGCAAGAGGCAATACATACACTGGTGAACTTTCCTACCTTAGGGACTCCTACCAAAAAGTTGAGCACTGATGCAGTACCACTGCAAATTTCAGCACCAGGCTCAAGCTCCACCAAGGTAGCAAGGGTACTTCACTATGGAGACCCTACACTTGATGAGGAAATAGTCATACCAATTTATGACTCCAAAAAAATGAACCTAGCACACATAAATGAAGTGCAAGAGGCATTAGAGAGAAGGAAGAAATAAGAGATACTTAGAACTGAGTATAGATAGAAACAAGTAGTTGTGAAAATCAAAGACATATTCCTTGATGCATTTAGCCTGCTAGTACCTAATGAAACCAAGCCTATCATGGAGCAATTGTCCAACATAATGGAATAGGTACAAAATGAAGACCTTGATACAAATGTTAAGTTATTAGAATGGTTTGAAAAGAAATTTCAAATGAAAGTTAGTGAGAAGATATCTAGTGAAATGACACTTTCATAAGTGGAATTGGCTAAGAAGGTTGAGCAAGTGAAAACAATACTTGAGAATATATTCTCATTATACTCAAAATTTTGTGACTCATTATTCTTCACACAAGAAACTAGCCAAAGGATACTAAACTTGGAACGTAATCTTAAGATTTCTAGCACACAACTACCCAAAGATCTAGCTCAAAGTGAGAAGCATTTTGCAACAACACTTCACACCCATAAGGAGTTAGTTATATTGATAGTAGAAGAGGCCAATGTCAAGGCAAAATTGATACAGATTCAATCTACTATTACCCCACACCTAGAAGTACTCCATAAGGAAATAGCCTACACAAAAAATGTTTTAAAGAAAGATCCTAATCTTTCTACCCTAAAAGGCCTAGTACATCTTGCAACAAAGATAGCCATCCAACACAAGTCATTGGAAATTGCCTTAGACAATTAGGATGCTTCTTTGAAGATGATAATGGAGGTAAAAAAAAATATGTTTGCCTAAATATTCTATTCATTCTTAGGACCCTTTGACATAAGTGTCAAAAAGGGGGAGATAAGCATTATGTAAATAAAAGGGAGAGAAATTTGGAGATATATTCATTATTGTATATAATAAGAATGGGGAGATAATACATTCTTTAATGGAGGTAATAAAGAATATCCAAAGGGGGAGATATTCAAATTCACATTTTGAGGAAGTAATAAGGGAATAAAACAAAAAGGATGCAAAAACTACACAAAGATGTGAAAGGGGGAGCAAAAACAAAGGGAGAGTACAAATAAAGTAGAAACAAGGTACACAGAAATAGAGGCAAAAGAATGAGAAGGCAAAAAATATTAGACACATTAGCATAAGAAAAAATTAGCTTAAGCGTCTCTGGTTATAGGAATGAAATTTTGATTATATAAATGGCAAATTAGCTCAGGGGGAGTTACAAATTTTTTGAGGTATATAGAATTTTGAACAAATTTTTGAAATCTTTTACATATGCTGAATAGAATGTATAGTATACTCATAGAGATCATATTCATAATGTTTAGTTAAGTTTTTTTTCCACTCATGTCAAAGGGGAGAGATTGTTAGTCTCAGATTGGTTTTGAAAAGTGAGTGTCAACACACTTAACCAATTCTCAAGATGATGCCGAGTATAATACAAATATCAAGCTACAGTGTGTGCCGAGCCAGAGATTCAATAGGTGTCGAGTGAAGTTCAAGTGCTGACTGATAAGTGATGCCAAGTCATTATAGATGCTAAGAAAACTATAGATGTCGAGCAAAATAGAATTCCTATATCTGAGGAGCAAAATAGAATTCCTATATTTGTTGAGCATCAATAACTAGTAAGTGTCGAGTAACATGGAATCAACATATGAGTTTGTATCTTCACAAACTCAGATGTAAACTATTTTTTTAGCCGACTTAGGATGAATCTCAAAGAATCTTGAAGATAAGATCAAATATTTTGCATTACCTATTGTTAGTAAATAGTTTTGTCCTTCGGATAGAAATGCAAACAATAAGTTAATATGCTTCAAAAGAAGAGAAAAATGAACTAACAAATGGATAGATTATCATTCAATTGATAATCATCCTCTGAATTGAAATGTACAGCTCCCTCATAAAAGATATATAATGAATGCAATAAATTGATTATGTCTTTAACATGAAGACATGAAGGGTTTTCTGACATTCATCCATCAATATGGAATGAATGTGATTATCAAATTAACACATAAAGAGAAAGCAAATAAATAACCATATGATCATCTATTTTACTTTTTGCATTACAAAAAAGACAGGGAAAGTTGCAAATATCATTATGCAAAAGGGTGAATAGATAACCACAAGACTACATATATCATGTTCAACATAGTAATAAAGGACTGTATCTATAACAGAAATAAAAGGACTCAAAATCCTTCTAGATCAAAAACACAAATGCATACGACTGCAAAATCAAACAAACTTATGTCCCTCTTTATTCTAGAAGCATGATAAAACAACAATAATATTGCTCTATCCCCCTATTACAATGAATCTGTATAAGACAAAGCTCCTTCCCCTGTCACAAAACTGAACTGTCTTTTCCCTTGTTGTAGCAGCTATAGAACTCTTGCACCAGAAAAGAAGAAGAACCCCTTATTTAATTCACTATGTCTTCTTATTACTTGGCTATTCCCATAAAATTTTAGTTATACTTGTAACCAATTCTTGGTAATATCATGACTTTTCTCCTCCAATCTTCCATTTCCTTTTAATTATATATATGAGGGATTTCCTTTTCCAATTCACAAATTAAAAATGTTATAAACTTTGATAATTATTTATAACTTGTGAATGCGAGATCCCCATAATGTATATAAATTAAAAATGTTATAAACTTTGATAATTATTTATAACTTGTGAATGCGAGATCCCCATAATGTATATAAATTAAAAATGTTATAAACTTTGATAATTATTTATAACTTGTGAATGCGAGATCCCCATAATGTATATATATATTGACAGGTGGCAATTTATTTTAATGACTAATTGTATCCTGAATTTGGGATTTTATGTGTATATGGAGGCATCGACCAAGGGTGTTCTGTATAAAACTTGAGCCATGTGGTTTTAACTTTGTAGATGTCAACTGCTTCACATTGCTCCAATTGGTGTTTACCGATTCCACATACATAGCTGCCATGTAGGTATCTCATATATATGGCTTTCCAAACCAGAGATACCTGATCCCATATTTAAATTTTGGTGTAGGGAGACTGAGTTGAAATGCCATCAAAATGATACTTCCAACATCTTTACGAGCCTAGAAACACCTTCAGCTATCATCAGTGCTTATATTGCTCTTTTTAGGAAATGCAAACAAAATCGTGTTCACGTCTTCCTCTATATCAAGACTAAAAATCTCCTCAAATGCCTTTTTCCATTCTTGAAATGGTCACCTTGTGAATTGTTGCTGACTGTGAAACCAAATTCAGAATGAAAATTTCTTCAATGCAAAGGGACTCTTCTGCATTTCTTAGGAATGATTCTTCCACAAAACTTGAATGTGGATAGCTCAAACCAGCACTTAAATCATTAGAGTTTACATTAATAATAAGAACATGCACACCTTTGCTATTTTTCATTTCCATATTGCATTGATTAGAACTTGCGAATAAACTATCAGGCTGAGCTAGTATTTTGAAAACTTTGCCATTTCTTTAACCTTCTTTGAGATTCGTAGATATCACCCTTTCATCTATAGCTGCACAGGAACCTTTACCAACACCCACGGTCCTGCGTTCATGGACTGGGAATGGGGAATAATCGAGTATCAAGCAGGGGACATTACGTGCTGTTAGCCCAACATGCTTCGAAACTCCGTAATGTTACGTCCATCTGTGGTCTTAGTGATCTTTTTCTATGCTGACTTATTAGAAGATTTTCAAGATCTACCAGTTCCTGCCGATTGGCTCATTTGGCAAGTCAAACTTTTTAAAGTATCTCACAACTTTTAAGGTTCACGGTTTCCTGGGAGCATCGTGGACTTAGATGGAATATGTGATGCTCTTAGAACACGACCACATATGAGTTGGAGATGTTATGTGATAAGCATACATATCTTATTTTTAAGCAGAGTTGGCTTTCACAGAGGCATCCAAATCTTTTTTTAATGGATTATCTTGCTTATCCTTGGGATCATCATAAGTTTGTCCCATTCTAGAAATTAGATTACCCAACATAGAAACATGGAAAATTTTCTTTAGGATGATGAATAGATGAACTATGGAAGTGAATTGATTACCATGGCTAACCCAGAATCCTTTATTGTCACTTCATGTTTATAACTGGCTTAGTCCTTTTCTTCCTTGTTGATGCCTGATGGGTATATGCTTGTGCAAGGAAAAGGGAATACTTATGAACTACTTCTTCACCCATAGATTCATTATGGGACTTATAATGTCCTCATTACATGCTTGATTTGAAAACATTGAACCTTTTTCAACTCAATTGAGATATGGGATTTGATGCTTTTTAAGACCTGACACATGAGTAGATTCTACATTTTGAACTAGTGATCTGTAACTATAAGCCTTGGGAAACTACAAGTCAGGGCTTGAAAGCATCTCGAATTCAAACTTTGACCCTTTAATGGTGTGCTCCTACTGAATCTAGATTCTAAAACTAAAATTCTAGAGCTACCTTGAATAGTAAACATTCATTTTCAATTTTGAACTAGTGAAACTGAAACTCAAACCTTAAGTTGAACTTTGACTCTGTAGACTCAAGCATGCACTTGAAGGTTAAGTTAAATTTTAAAATTTTGGTTCAAGTTCAAGTTTAATTTAGTCTCAAAACATTGCCTTTTTCACAAATCAATCTTTTACAAGGACAATGTTAGTTATAGAAATTCACAAGGTATCAAAGAAATTGGAGGATCTTTTCCCACAAGACTATCTTTTTAAAGTTTGAAATTTGGGAGTTGAAAGTAGGCTAACACTTATGTAATTAGCATGCAACCAATAATAAAAATGGAGAAGGCATGAAACCAATAGGAAAAGTGAAAGAATTGAGTGAGAAATGAAGAATGAATATTGATCATAGATTCATACCTAACCCTAAGTCTTCGAAGCCTTTAAAAGGAGGATGAAACCCCATTATGTGAGTGCATGGGAGAAGTGTATGGGTGAATTATAGTGAAGTGCAAAAGGGTGTAAAGACATAGAAAGAATAGAACAACATTGCAGAACTCAGTTGATCAAGAAGAGAGTGTCAGAATTTTGGGAAGAGACATATCAAATCAAGATGTTGGTTTGATTTTTTGCAGAATAAATTCCCTTAAAGTATTGGTCAAAAAATTAGATTTGAGTCCTTGGTTAAAATCAAGGTTTTTTGAGCTTTTGTTTCGCAGGTTTGAAAAACCTTGAAAACCCTCAATAAACCTAGGTCTCCTTTGTTTATTTAAATTCGGCCATGAACATTTTAAATTTCTAAATATTCCCTTATGTTCTAGGCTTTCACGCCTTGCATCACTTTTTCCTTTTTAAGGAGCACTGCCCGATCATGGCAAGATCGAGGGTTGTCGCTTTATCGTTATGATAAGATGTAAGTGAAATAACCATCATGGCATAGTGACTACCGTTAAACTAAGTTGTTGTGCCTGGATAGATGGAGGCGATGACCGAAAAGGTTTCGCATTCCATTTTTCAATTGCATGTACTGTATTGTTGCTATCTAAGCCAAAAAAGGAACCAAGGATCCCAAAAATATTTTAGACACTAGTAGTCACATCGTCGCTATCAAACAAATCAAGCTTCTTGCTAATAGCAAGGTAGCGATCAAGTCAAAAACCCATATCATGACAACCACCAAACTTCCCAGTGGTCATTAAGAGTTCCAAGTGGCATAATAAATGATGATATCATTGCTGTGTCAAAACCATGAAGTGGGTAATTATGATGTGACATGCTTTTACTTTCCAGCGCCAAGATAAAATAAGTCACTGGAGGTCATGTTATTTGTATCAAGAAATTTGTAAACTTCACTGTCAGTGACATAGTGACTTGACGGAAGGTCATCAGGTGGCGACATTCTCAGGAGATGGGTCCCAAGCACTTACTTTGTTAGATATCAATCACAGGACACATGGCATCTCGTAGGACATGTGAAGGCACTAAGAAATTTCAAGGCACAGTGGGACCCAAGTGAATTGGCAACACAACTAGGACCCAAATTTGTTTTTATATGCCAGTTGTGCAGTTGTCAATGCCTCATCAATGACCTGGTTCTATTTCCATTTGTATGATAGATTTTGATTGACAGATCAAACATGGATCAACAATACTCGCTATCTCGCTATGGAAAAATGCATGAAGATTATGTATAGCAAGGTAGCGAGTAGGGGACTCACCACAGCTTAAAATATTCATGCAGTTTCCATGCCCTCAGATCAATTTTTAATATACAGTCGTCACTATCTCGCTATGAAGAGTGGCATGAAGATTATGTATAGTGAGATAGTGAGTAAGGGACCCACCATATTTCTTGTAAGAGTTGTATCAAATATCTGCCATGTGATCAAAGCAAAATTGATGGTTATTGCTATCTCACTATAGCAAGATGCTGGAAATTTATGTGTAGCAAGGTAGTGACCTATTGACATGTGTCCTCAGTCACTAGTGGATCTAGATGAAAATGCCAACATTGAAGGAACTATACATGTGGTTAGTTCTAATTGGGTTGACTAGCCAAATTGTCAAGTGAATGCTTCTCACCTTTTTCACATCCCTTGATCATAAGATTTTTAAAGGATTGATGGTACAAATTTAAACACAAAGGTGGTGCCACTCTATATATTAATTAGATATGAAAGCTTCGTGTGTAAAAAAAAAGTATAACATAGAATATTTTCTCAATTCCACCTTGTACAAACAAAGAATTTGAGTTTTTCTGAGCAGAAATAATTACTGAGAAGATTGTATTGATTTTGGCAAGTATGTGAAGCAGTTTGTTCGAGGAGAAGTTACAAAATTATAGAAAGGAATAAGAAAGAATTTCAAGTAAGTAACTATACTATAATTTCTATTTTGCTCTAGTCTTGCAAGATATAGTCAAAAAATGCCTCCAATGGACTCATTAAATCCTAGGTTGTGGATAGCATAGGGATTGCTTAATGAAGGTAATTAGGTCCGGGATGCTAATACCTTGCAAACTAGTTTAAATTTGTTCAAAAGATGGTTTGTAGAGAGGAAGTTATTTTCCCCACATGCCAATATATGGAATTTTGACCAAGGAAAACTAGTAACCCTAAGTGTTTTTTATGGATTATGATCTCAAGACTGTGGCAAAGAGTTGTGATCAAGCCACTAAGGTAGTGAGAAGAGCAATGGGTGAACTCTGCAAAATTAGAATCCTGCCAACAATAACATAATTCTCTAAAGAATTTTTCAAGAAAGCATACTTCAATGCCAGAGAATTAAAGATATATAGGACCCTGTGCAGAGTTTTTGCAGAGGGTGAAGAAGATTTTATACCCATGAGTTTCATGTGTATAGTTACTCTTACTTTTTGTTAATGCACACCTTTCTTTTTAAGGGGGTGACATATTTTGGTGGAGAAATGGTTTTGAATGTAGATATGACTGGGGAAGCAAAAAATGCCCATTTTATTATATTTGATAGCCACATTACCTCCAAGATCAGATGCTTCACATTAAGCAATAATCCCATAACCCTAGGATGTTGATCTAACCAAGGAAGAGTGAAAGGCAAAAGTGACTCTTACAGTACAATATAATGATGGTGAAACCCACAGTTGAGGTTAGTTACCAATCATCATAACAGATTTCATCATTGGTAGGCTTAGTAGTTGCATACATGAAGGAATCAGAGTAGCAGCCAAATCAACATAAAGAGATGTAACATAAAGGACCCGAAAAAGAATTTTTGATCTGCATGTCTTTCCGTTATTTACATTTTTGTAATTTTTTGATAGGTGTATGAGAATATCTCTTGTCAAGACACCTATCAATTCTCTTAGCCTAATGCTTGTTGCATCTCACATTATATAAGTGAGATTCCAAGGCTAGAGAGTGGTCCAATTTCTAATGCTTTTAGTCATATACTTAGTTTTTTCTCAGTCCAGTAATTTGGAGCAAGTCTTATGATATATTTTCTCTACAAGTTTTATAAGAATACATGAATATAGAATGATCTCTGTGTTTCTTTCTAAGGTCATTCTTAGTTTATTGCAAATATATACAATCTTCAAGAAAAAATCAATACAAAGTATGAGCTGTCCCCATATTAGTTCTTTCTGAATTTTGTCTCCTTTTGATTACTTAGTGATCTTGATGTTGTATGAGTAAAGCTTGTGCAATTGAATGCAATCCTTATAGGTTGTTTTTCTTTTCATCACTACTGTTAGTTCAATGAATTAAGTAAAAGCTTTGATGAATTTGATGAGGTTTCTATAGTAATAGGAAGGATGTATTGAATGATAAAGTCCAGTAAGAATTGCTTATGATATTTGTTGTAAGGCAACAAATTAGATCCATGGAATTGCAGTAGACTCTAAACTCCAATGGATTAAGCACTAGTCAAATTAATTTAGTTGGAAGAGAAATAGATCATAGATGGGTATCAAATGCAAAATTATAATCAATTTTACTTTTCTTTCCTAAAGATTTTCAAAGTTGGTCAATACTTATTTGCATGGATTATTTTAGCCTTAACCACTATTGGTGAAACCAATTGCAAATTTACAAAAGAATTTATGACCAAATCTATTGTAAGGGATGTGTTTATTTAAAATATCAAAATCATGCATGTATTTGAGGATTTAAGATCAAAATCAAAATGAAACTAAAATAATTCGCATACAGTATCTTCTAGTCTTGAATCATCCCTGGGTATACCCACCTTGGTTTTGTAGAGCCTAAAGAGTAGAAAACCACCCTTGGTTTTTTTTGAAATTGGGTCTGAATGGTTTACACATGTAATTGCTAATAGGAAGTGGATAATCCTCAGGTTATGTGAGTACTATCCATTTGGTATTGAATCTTTTTTGTTCGGTAGTTTTAAAACTCCAACAAAATGGTGACTCTATCAGGGAGTTGTCCAACACATCTGTAAAAAGTGTTGCAGTTTCTTTGGTCCTGTTGTGTACATGGGTGTCAGATGGTTTAGTTTTTCTTGTGGTTATAAGGGGGTTTTTTAGTGAAAAACCTTGAGATTTTAAAAAGAAAGAAAGAAAAACCCAAAATACCACAGAGATACATTGACGTATCCAGCCTCTCCAAGTGTCTTATCTAACAAGCAATAGCTGGAGTCTTATAATCTCAGTAATTGGTCCATTTGATATTTATATTTCCATTTGTTTTTTTTCCTTGAAGTTAGAAATAATTGTAATTGTGCATTTTCCCAAGAAAAGGGTGGCAACTCAGTCAAGGTTTTGAAGCTAGTGCTTACTTAGTATATAGTGAAATGACTGACAAAAGAAAAAATACAAGAGATTACACAAGATCCCATCCTGATGAACCAATGTATACTGATTTACCTAAAGGTGGTAGGAAGAACCTAAATAAGAAAAGGACAAATCGAGATCCCACTTGCAAACCTAGAGGCAGTGTATCCATCAATTCCCAATATCAACTAGTGATAGGGAGAGAGTCTTCTTCACTTAGTTCTAAATCAGAAATGACAAGACTCTTAGGAGGGATATTTACTACCCTAGTACCAGATGAAAGAACATATCAAGATAAGGATATGTCACCAGTAGGGAATATATTCCCTAGACAAGATCTCATAGCTAAAATCATTGTGGGTTAGAACTCAAGAGTTCTTTTGAAGATCCTTCTAATCCTACAATAGTCCCATGTACTGAACCAAATCTCATAGATATGGATGACCTTACTGATTCAGAAGCTACTTCTGTAGATCCTATAGAAGTACAATTAGAGATAGGATTTTTGAAGAAATGGCTTGCTGAGGAAGAAGCTAAGTGTATTTGGATTGAAAAGGAGAAGGAGCAAGCAACCTTGGATGCTATAATAGAAAGGGATACTCTACTTAGAAGGATAGTTGCTTTGAAAGAATAGAACAAAAACTTAGAAGAGAAAACTACAACTCTCCATATTGATGTTTTTGGAGATGTAAATAGTCTGAGAGCTAAAGAACAAGAAAAATGCCTAAACCAAAAACAAGAGCTAGTCATTACTCAAGTCCAAGCTTACAAGCCTATCCAAGTAGATCCTTTGGAACCCACTATGAAGCCTACAGATAAGGGAAAGAGAAAAGCTGCAGGGATCCAAATAAATGAACCCCAAGTTCTACCAAGAAAATCCTTAAAACCTTTCATATCAAAATTAGATTTAGATCTAGAGAAGGCTAGAAAGGAGAAGGAAGATCTTGCAAAAGAGCTTGAGAAGGTGGAGAATGAAGCTCAAGCTGTAGAAACCAAAAGAAAAATTTAGTTCATTAAGTCTAATTCTGCATTAGCCTCATGGCCAAACTTAACCACCCCACCTTTAGTTTCTGCACCTCCTTGTGGACCAGTAGTTTCAATTCAAGGAATATATCAATTTGCTCTTGCCTCATCATCCACCACTCATACTCAAGCTCCTATTGTCCAACTTCAACAATCCCAGAGTGTTCCCCTTAACCAAGAAAATGTAGTGATCACTTCAAATATTTCTGGTTTTCAGAAGAAACCTGTATACATGGAAAAGTATAGACAAATATCATTTGTAGGTATTCTTGGTGCCCCACATCCCATATCTTTTGATTTAAGAGATAAAGTGGTTAAGTTTTCTAGAAATAACACTATTATTGGTGAAGAACATTTGAGAATTTTCATAGACATGTTAAATGATTATGAAGTTGAACATGAAGATGTGGTCATGAAGTTGTTTGTGCATTCACTAACTGACGATGCAAGGGATTGGTTCAGAAGGTTGCCTAATGATAGTATTACCTCTTGGAGTGACTTGGAAAAGTTGTTCAAGGAGCAATATGGATACAACACTAATACATGATTCATGTTAAATGAATTCAATAACATCAAGAAGAATCCCAATGAGTCCACATTTTACTTCAATGTAAGAATCTAGAAAGGTATGTACAAACTATTTCAAGTTATGAGGTTGAATGAGGATGTTTGTCTCACAACATATTTTAATGCTTTTGATAGAAAAATGGCTTATTAGTTAAGGGATAAGGATCCTAAAACTTTAAGGGATTCCTATAAAGTTGCAGTAAATATAGAGAATAATAGAAAGGCATCTAGAAAATTAGGTAGGAGAGATGATACAAATCTTTTTAATCCCAAGAATAACAACAAAAGGGAGGGTGATAAAAATTTTGTAGGAAAGAAGCTAGAAGAGCCTACAATAGGCCAGGTGTTGGAATTGCTAAAGAAGATGAATCCCACTAGCTTCAATAAGCCAAGTGTTGTTAAGAAAACCACTATGAATAATAGCAATTTCAATAGACAACCTAGAATGCAGAATTACCCCTATACAACTCAGTGGAAAGATGACAGGCCAATCCCTAACTAGACTCAAAATGTAAAAGATAAGGGTACACCAGATCCTCTACAAAGGAGTTTAGTAAATATGAATGATAATGTACCATGGTGTATTATTTGCCAGTCATCTCACTCTGTAGAATATTGTGCAGTTTCTCAGTCATTTACTTCTGATCACAGTTTACAAACTGAGGAGGAAGAAGAAAAGAGTCATGATGATGTAAGTTGTAACATGGTAAACATGTGTAGTGACTGTGTTGATTCTGATTTAGAAAAAACATAGAGTGGTCTGGATAATAAGAAAATTGCTTATCAATTACATCACTAACAAGTTTTTTCAAATAATGAAGGCTATGATGAAGATCAGGTATGTGTTACATCTTCTAAAGTGGGTCATGTAAGTTTAAGAATGCCTTCCAAAGAAGAAATTGATAGGATCACTGTAGAAATGATTTCCAAGTACATAGCAATTATAATTTGAGAAACAAAATAGTTAACAATGAAATTGGGAAGCCTTCTGGTATATTCATAAAAGATATCACCCATAAGATGAAAGATGAAGACAAGAAGGCTAGTATAGAGACAGTCAAGGTTAAAGATGTTAAAACTAAGAAGTGGGAACCTAAGAACCCAAATCACTATTAAGGTACCTTTGTCTAAACTTTTTAGAATTGAAGAGCATAAGAGTAAATCCTTGTCATGGTTGGGAAGGATAGAAAAAAGTAATAACAATGTAGAACAAATTGTTACCCAATAGCTCCCCTTAGTAATAGAAGATAGTGGTATCATGTCCCAAATTCCCCAAATATTCTTGGATGACTTATTAGTAGCATACATAGAAGATATTGACCCCTTCTTTCTTAGTCTAATTATAAAAGGGAAGACCCTTAAAAATTGCATGATAGACTCAGAGCCTCTAACACCATAATGCCATTCAAAGTAATGGAAACCCTAGGTCTAAAAGTAGATACTAAGAAAGGAAGATGTAGGGGCATGGATGCTAGAGAGGTTCCAGTTATAGGTACTATAAATGCTCTATCATTTAGGTTAGATGCATATCCTAAGGTAGAATTGACCATGTCAGTTCTTGTAGTGGATATCCCTCTACACTATGGAATGTTAATATCTAGAAAGTGGAGTGCTACTATGGGGGGTAGTCTACAATGTGACTTAACCTATGCTACCTTTCATACTTGAGATAAAGTTGTTAAGGTAAACAGAGAGCCAAGGGTCAGTCACATTTTGGGAGAAGAAATTGACAAAGATGCCACTTGCTTCTTAGATACTGGTGTGAATGCATTTTGAGCTGAATTGATCATTCAAGAAGTTGAGAAGCTTCTTGCTATTATTGAACATGAGGTTGAATGTTGTTTGGATTCACCATTACTATGGACCATGCTTTTTGATGGGGCTAGTTCTAAAGAAGGTGTAGGAGCAGGGGTAGTTTTTGTTTCTCCAAAGAAAAACACTTTTAGATATTCTTTTACCTTGAATTTTGCATGCACTAATAATATAGCTAAGTATGAAGCCTTGTTGTTAGGGTTGAAAGTTGCTACTGATCATTGAATCAAGAAGTTACATGTCATAGGTGATTCTGAGTTGATTATCTCACAGATAAAGGGAACATATGCTTCTAAAAATAGAAGGTTGAAATAGTATAGAAATGTTTTTTGGGATCAGATTGAATTTTTTGATGCATTTGGTATATCATGGAGAGATAGAACTCAGAATAAGATGGCTAACCTATTAGAAAATATAGTAATTAAGCCACAGGAAATGTCATTTGTAGGAATCTCACAGATTGATGTTTAGAATAGACCCTTAGTAACTGATAACATTGAACATTGGCAAGTATTTTAAGATGATAAAGATATTGTCAATTTCTTGTTAAATGAAGATAAGTATCATAGTCAGGAGATGGATTACAGTGACTTGGTTGAGACCATAGATGGGAGGGAAATAATTTTTGGCCAAGAAGTTATACAATTGAAGACTAATAAAGTACCTAAAGGTCTAGTTGTCTTGGAGAATATGTTTGATAACCAGGATAGGGTAAGACATGGAACTAAGGACTGCAAGCCTCAAGAGCTAGAGGAGATAAATTTGGGTAAAAATGAGGCCCCAAAGAAGGTCTACATTGGTTAGAATTTATCAACTAAAATTAAGAAGCCTTTGATTGACCTATTAAGAAAATACAGACATGTTTTTTCCTGGTCATATGATGACTTGAAATCCTACAAAGAAGATCTCTTTCAACATGTTATACCATTGAAAGATAGTGTAAAATAAAAGGCCAGTCAATCCAACCCTAGCCCCTAAAATGCAAGAGAAATTGATGAAGTTAAGAGATGGGGGAATAATAAAGCCTATTTGACATTCCACCTGGGTTTCAAACTTAGTTCCTATTAGAAAAAAGAATGGAGATATCAGATTCTATGTAGATTTCAGAAATCTGAACATTGCTTCCTTGAAAGATAATTATGGGTTACCTAATATGGAAGCCATGCTATAGTAAGTAACAAGGTTTGAACTTATGTCAATGATGGATGGATTCTCAAGATATAACCAGGTCCTGGTGAAGGAAGAAGAACAATTCAAGAGAACATTTACAACTCCTTGGGGGACTTATGTATATGTAAGGATGCCTTTTGAATTGATTAATCTTGGTGCCACATTCCAAAGAGCCATGGATGTGGTTTTTCATGAATATATAAAAAAATTTATGATGGTATATCAAGATGACCTCACAACTTATTCTAAGAAGGCTGAACACCATTGTGGACATCTAGAAAGGATTTTCATTAAAGCATTGGAATATGGAGTGTCATTAAACCCTAAGAAATGTGCATTCGGGGTAATTGAAAGTAAGTTATTAGGGCATATAGTATCAAAGGATGGAGTAAAGATAGATCCTAAGAGAGCAGTAGCTATTGATGAAGTCCCTAAGCCAAAGAATGTAAAAGGAATTCAATCCTTCTTTGGACAAGTTAATTTTTTGAGAAGGTTTGTTACTGACTTTGCTGAAATTAGTAGACCTATTTCAAAGATGCTCAAGAAAGGAGCTACTATAGATTGGAATGGTGAGCCTTCACAAGAATTCCAAGATATTAAAACTACAATAAAAAATGCTCCAGTATTGAGAACTCCTAACTACACAAAGCCCATGCACATATTTTCTTTTGCTTCTTTTCATACTGTAGCTGTAGTCTTGTTGCAAAAAAATAATGAAGGATATGAGCAACCAATTGCATTCTTTAGTAAGTCATTACAGCCATCTAAGTTAAAATATGAAATAAATGAAAAGCAAGCATATGCTTTGGTAAAAGCTACAAAGGCTTTTAGATGCTACTTGGTAGGTGCTATTGTCATTGCATTTGTGCCTAGCACTACTGTGAAAGATATATTTTCTCAATAGGAAGTGTCTGGAAGAAGATGTAGGTGGATCAACAGGGTCCAAGAATTTAACATTGAGATACAGATAACAAAGTTGGTAAGAGGTTAGGGTTTAACTAAACTCATGGCTCAATCTAATTTGGATGCTAACTAGATCAATATGGTAACAGATGACCTTAGATCTAATTCATGTGATATGAGCCATTATGAGTGGTATATCAATGTTATTTACTATCTACAACACATAAAGGTTCCATCTCACTTAACTAAAAATGAGAAGAGGAGCACAAAATTGCAAGCCATTAGGTACATAATTGTCAAACGCAGTTTGTGGTGAAGAAATTTTTAAGGGATATTACTTAAATGTGTTGATCAAGAAAGAGCCCAAGAAATTCTAAATGAGAGGCATACTGGAGTGTGTGTGGGACATTATATGGCTAAGACTACTGCACACAAGGTAATGGGAGATGGATTCTGGTGGCCATCCCTCTTTAAAGATGCTCAAATTTTGGTTAGGAAATGTGACTTTTGTCAAAGGTTTGCTGGAAAAATTTAAAAAATTAGGTAATACTCCTTTAGTGCCACTGTAGGTTTGATTTTTTACAAAATAAATTTCCTTAAAATCTTGGTAAAAAAATTAGATTTGAGTCCCTAGTTAAAATCAGGGTTTCTGAGCTTTTCATTCGCAGGTTTAAAAAACCTTGAAAAGTCTAAGTAAACCCTAGGTCTCCTTTGTTTATTTAAACTCAGGTGCAAACATTTTAAATTTCTAAATATTCCCTTATGTTTTTAGGCTTTTGCACCCTACATCACTTTTTCCTTTTTAAGGAGCACCGCCTGATCATGGCAAGATCGAGGGTTGTCTCTTTGTCATTATGATAAGATGTGAGTGAAATAACCATAATGACATAGCAACTACCATTAAACTAAGTTTTTGTGCCTGAATAGATGGAGGCGGTGATAGGAAAGGTTTCATGCTGGATTTTTCAATCGCGTGTACTTTATTTTTGCTACCTGAGCCGAAAAAGGAACCAAGGATCCCAAAAATATTTCAGGCACTGGTAGTCACATCATCACTGTTAGGAAAATCAAGCTTCTTTCTGATAGTGAGGTAGTGATCAACCTAGAAGCCCATATCACAGTGGCCGCCAAACTTCCCGGTGGTCATTAAGAGTTCCAAGTGGCATAATAAATGATGATATCATTGTCATGTCAAAACCATGAAGTGGGTAATTATGATGTGACATGCTTTTACTTTCCAGTGCCAAGATAAAATAAGTCACCGGAGGTTTCTTTGTTACTATCGAGAAATTTGTAAACTTCATTGTCAATGACATAGCAACTTGACAGAAGGTCATTAGGCAGCAACATTCTCAGGAGATGGGTCCCAAGCACTTTCTTTGTTAGATATCAGTTGTGAGACACATGGCATCTCATAGGACGTGTGAAGGCACTGGGAAATGTCAAGGCACAGATGGACCCAAGTGACTTGGTAGCACAACTAGGACCAAAATATGTTTTTATATGCTAGTTGTGCAATTATTAGTGCCTCATTAATGACTTGGTCCTATTTCCATTTGTATGACAGATTCTAATCAACAAATCAAGCATGGATCAACGAAACTTGCTATCTCACTATGGAAAAATGAATGAAGATTATGTATAGCAAGGTAGTGAGTAAGGAACCCACCACAACTTAAAAGATACATGCAATTTCCATGCCCTCAGATCAACTTCCAATCTATGGTCGTCGCTATCTTGCTATGAAGAGTTGCATGAAGATTATGTATAGTGAGATAGTGAGTAAGGGACCCACCATATTTCTCATAAGAGTTGTACCAAATATCTACCATGAGATCAAAGCAGAATCGATGGTTATCGCTATCTCACTATAGAAAGATGCTCAAAGTTTATGTGTAGCGAGGTAGTGACCTGTTGACACATGTCCTCAATCACCAGTGGATCTAGATGAAAATGCCAACATTGAAGGAACTGTACACATGATTAGTTCTAATTGGGTTGACTAGCCAAATTGTCAAGTGGAATGCTTGTCACCTTTTTCACATCCCTTGATCATAAGATTTTGAAAGGATTGACGATACAAATTTAAACACAAAGGTGGTACCACTCTATGTATTAATGAGATAGGAAAGCTTCACATGTAAAAAAAGGAATATAACACAAAATATTTTCTCAGTTCCACCTTGTGTGAACAAAGATTTTGACTTTTTCTTAGCAAAAATAATTACTAAGAAAATTGTATTGATTTTGGCAAGTGTGTCGAGCAGTTTTTTCAAGGAGAAGTTGAAGAATTACAGAAAGGAATAAGAAAGAATTTCAAGTAAGTAACTATACTGTAATTCCTATTGTGCTCTAGTCCTGCAAGATATAGTCAAAAAATGCTTCCAATGGACTCATTAAATCCTAGGTTGTGGATAGCAGAGGGATTTCTTAATGAAGGTAATTGGGTCTGGGATGCTAATACCTCGCAAACTGGTTTAAATTTGTTCAAAAGATGGTTTGCAGAGAGGAAGTTGTTTTCCCCACATGCCAGTATATGGAATTTTGATCGAGGAAAATTAGTAACCCTAAGTGTTTTTATGGATTATGATCTCCTTAAGACTATGGAAAAGAGCTATGATCAAGCCACTAAGGTAGTGAGAAGAGAAAAGGGTGAACTTGGCAAAATTAGAACCCTGCCAACAATAACATAATTCTCTAAAGAATTTTTCAAGAAAGCATACTTCAATGCCAGGGACATAGAGATATATAGGACCCTATGCAAAGTTTTTGGAGAGGGTGAAGAAGATTTTATACCCATGAGTTTCATGTGTATAGTTACTCTTACTTTTTGTTAATGCATGTCTTTCTTTTTAAGGGGGTGACATATTTTGGTAGAGAAATGGTTTTGAATGCATATATGACTAGGGAAGTAGAAAATGCCCATTTTGTTATATTTGATAGCCATATTACATCCAAGCTCAGATGCTTCACATTAAGCGATAATCCCATAACCCTAGGATGCTGATCTAACCAAGGAAGAGTGAAAGGTAAAAGTGACTCTTATAGTACAATATAATGATGGTGAAACACACGGTTGAGGTTAGTTAGCAATCATCATAACAAATTTCATCATTGGTAGGCTTAGTAATTGCATACACGGAGGAATCATAGTAGAAGCCAAATCAGCATAAAGAGATGTAACAGAAAGGGACCCAAAAAAGAATTTTTGATCTGCATGTCTTTTTGTTATTTACATTTTTGTCATTTTGTGATAGGTGTATGAGAATATCTCTTGTCAAGACACCTCTTAATTCTCTTAGCCTAAAGCTTGTTGCATATCACATTATATAAGTGAGATTCCAAGGCTAGAGAGTGGTCCAATTTCTAATGCTTTTAGTCATATACTTCGTTTGTTTTCAGTCCAGTAATTTGGAGCAAATTTTATGATATATTTTCTCTTCAATTTTTATGAGAATACATGAATATAGAATGATCTTTGTGTTTCTTTCTAAGGTCATTTTGAGTTTACTGCAAATATATACAATCTTCAAGAAAAAATCAATACAAAGTATGAGTTGTCCCCATATTAGTTCTTTCTGAATTTTGTCTCCTTTTGATTACTTAGTGATCTTGATGTTGTATGAGTAAAGCTTGTGCAATTGAATGCAATCCTTATAGGTTGTATGTCTTTTCATCATTGTTGTTAGTTCAATAAATTAAGTAAAAGCTTTAATGAATTTGATGAGGTTGTTTTAGTAATATGAAGGATGTATTGAATGATAAAGTCCGGTAAGAATTCCTGATGATATTTGTTGTAAGGCAACAAATCAGATCCATGGAATTGCAATCGACTCTGAACCCCAATGGATTAGGCATTGGTCAAATTAATTCAGTTGGAAGACAAATAGATCATAGATGGGTATCAAATGAAAAATTATAATCAATTTTACTTTTCTTTCCTAAAGATTTTCAAAGTTGGTCAATACTTATTTGCATGGAATATTTTAGCCTTAGTTAGCCACTATTGCTAAAACCAATTGCAAATTTACAAAAGAATTTATGACCAAATTTGTCATAAGGGATGTGTTTATTTAAAATATTAGAATCGTGCATGTATTTGAGGATTTAAGATGAAAATTAGAATGAAACTAAAATAATTCTCATACAGTATCTTCCAGTCTTGAATCATCCCTGGGTATACCCACCCTGGTTTTGCAGAGGCTAAAGAGTAGAAAACCACCCTTGGTTTTGTTGAAGTTGGGTCTGAATGGTTTACACATGTAATTGCTAATAGGAAGTGCTAATCCTTACGTTATGTGAGTACTATCGATTTGGTATTGAATCTTTGTTGTTTAGTAGTTTTAAAACTCCAACACAAGCAAGGATCAGAATAGACAGAGTAGAATGAGGATCTAGAATCAGCAATTGAAGATTGCAAGTCATCAGGTCAAGACTTTCTCATACTCTCTAGCAATTATATTAGGAATGAAAATCCTATGATGATAGGTTGGTTTAATAACTATGTTGTAAGCCTTTAAACAAGGTGCTAAATCCTATAACAAGGTAACATTCCGAGTGTTTGTAAATCCTTTAACCAAGTCAGTTTTAACAAGGTGTAAAGTTTTTAACAAGACATGCCTCTCATAGGGCAGACCATTGGAAGTGGTCAAACTTTGTAACCTTGAATAGTTACATATTTTTGCAGTGATACTTTGTGGATGTCATCTTCACCCTAGTTTTACCTTCTCATTTTGGAGGGTTTTTGGGTTACCAAATTCTTATGTTATCTATTTTCATGAATGTCTTTACTTTTATGTTTATTAGAATTAGATGCATGTAAATGATTTCAGCTATAAGGGTTTTGAAAAGGTTAAAGTTAGTTACTTTTGATTCACCCCCTCCCCTCTTAGAAGTAAATCTTCCCACTTGTAACTTCCAATGGGCAAGCTACTAGTTTATAGAGATCTAGGGTGTTTACAAGAATTCTTAGTGATCCTAAACCAAAAAATTTTAATCATCTATTTGGTTAATCTTATTTGTAAAATATTAAATAAAATCAATATTTATCAATCAAAAACAATTGTTGTATAACATCCAGCCCATTCAGCTAATTGGCTTGATTATGAAGATGAACTACAATTCTATAGCACTTTCAAAATACTTCTCCAATTAGAAATAGCTAAAGGAGGGCCAAGTTAAAATGGGCAAATGCCCCACAATAATCTTCTCGTTTTCCCCTATAGTGATAACAACACCCTCCACCTCCCCTAGGCATTGCTCTATGTGGTTCAACATATTACTTGGATTTGTGTGTCATTTATGCTTTCAATTTGGACCAAAATCTACATCTTTTTGCATTCTTTTTGTGGTCCACACATTACCAATAAAAATGAAAATGAAAAACTTCCAATTGAGGGACTCAACTAGAGATCACCTCTTCAAACCTTTCCTACCTCTCTCAAGTAGACCATACAAATTTAGCGAAGGTAATTTGGATGGCTTCTTAATAGCCTTATAAGGCTTGAAATATATACATTCTAGCTTATAGCTAAAAACCAAACAACAACAAAAAAATGTTCAATTTACAAGAACTTGTTTCTTTGCTCAAATTGGGGATCTCCCAATGCATAGAAGTGTGTCATTTTAATTTTATTTTTTACTCACTTATACAAAGAACAATTGGTTTTTAAAGGAACAGTAAACTAGCCAATCCATCCCACTACCACAACACATGAAACACACACATGTAAAATTATAAATTCAGAATAGCTCATAAATGTACAAAGCTTCAAATCATATTCATGTAGACTATTGTCAAATAGTACACAGTTTGTTAGATGCAAAACAAAAACTACTTAAGTAGAACTACTGAAATACAACTCCACAAAACCTTCTTTCAGGAGCTTCATTGTAGAAGAACTCCATTGTTCCTACCAAAAACAAAAGATTAGAAATTCCAAAAACAAACTACTAAAATCCCAACCAAAATACACTCATTGGAATAGGTGGCATAACTACTGGTATTGCATCTATCATTCCATTATCTTTTACTACATGTTTTCTGAATTATCTAAATTATCCTCTCAATTTATCTAAATGTACAAGGCAACACAAGTAATGTATGCATATGTTTCTTGGACTGTATTTTCTTTATATCGTTTTCTTCTTAAATTAATCATGATTTTGAATTTTATTTTTTCTATACAAAGAGTTATGGTATTACTACTATATTTTAAATGGGAAATACAAGAAGCTTGGGGTAGTTTAAGCAAAGTCTAAGGTTTTTAAAGATAGTGTAGAAGATGGATCCAATATCATGATCATCGTGGGATCTGAAGAGAAAATGAACATAATTATTTGGTTGTGGTAGAGCATATGCTCAACTGTTAGTATCCATGTCTTTTTTTTTTGTTTATTGTGTCTATGTGTCTGTGTGTATACAAATCATTAGCTACAAAAGTTTCTTTTATAGGCCTTAGTGTCCTTTATAGGGAATACTTATTTAATCATTTGGTTTTACAAGCCATGGTGGTAGTGATTGGTTGCATGGATATGTACCATCACTGGATCAGGTTGTTAAAGGCATGGTATGCATAAACTAAGTTTCCATATTTTAAAAAAATATATGAAGATATTATTATAATCATGCAATAATATATTATACCACCTTATCCTATAGAAAATGTTTCTACAAAAAGTAAGATCAAAGAACCCAAGAGCGCCATACTTTTTATTTGGCCACTCAATAGGAGGGGAAATTATCTTAAAGTAGTATTCTTTCCTCTTGATTTAATGGTTCCAATTATTATGATCCTACTTGGAAAATTCCTTGGTTGATGTGATTTTGATAAATAAGTTAGACTTACTACTCCTATTTTTCAATCTTGAAGTAATTAAACACATTACTTTTCTACCTCTTGTCATTTATTTATTGTGAATATGATTAGTAAATGTTTCTAGCACCTACTCACCTTGACTTTCATATAATACATGTTTGGAGGCAACATTAGATCCTAATGTCAAGAAAATGGTATGAGGAATTGTCACAACTTCTCCAGCATTGTGTGTGTGGACTGCATATCCAATTTTTGTGGTAAGACACTAAATTTTTTGAACTAGATTTGTTTTTAAGAGCATCTAACCTATATTATACTATTCAAAGATGATTTAAGAAGTATGAAATTCATAACTGAGTACTATGACGTTAGGGATATCTAGCAATATAGGTCGGGGGATCAATACATTAATCTCTGCACTTATACATAAATCAATTTCTTTAAAAAATAATTAAGAAGTTGCTAACATTAAAAAATAAAAATAAAGGGTTCAAACTAGCTTTAAGACAGAGCAATTTTGAATAAGATTTTAGTAATTTAGTAAATGCAACAGATATGGCATCAACATGCGATGGTCTAATTTTGAATTGAACAATGATTGGACATTTTATAAAGCAAAACTATTTTGAAATGGCCACTATTTTAAAGAAAAACACCTAATAATATATCTTATATTTCACATTTAATCAGACCTTTCCTTCATTAATTGTTATTTAATATTGTTAATGTATGTTAATTGCTGCCCTCTTTGTTCACAAGAGTTGTTATTCAAGATTTCCATTAACCCTCTTTGTTCACAAGAGTTTTTATTCAGATGATTAAATGCTGATTATAACAAGCTTGAATTAGATTAGTGAGATCCTGATCCCAAATATGTCTATTGCTTATGGTTCCTTTTTCGCCGATTGCTCTTCTTATCTTTGATGCCCTATGACAATTGATAGTATATCAATATAAATCCTCTAAGAGGGGCACATAGATGTCCTTTTCTATGACTAAGAATTTCTTGAAGAGAGGTATCTCTTCAAATATTTAAGTTTTCAAGTAATTGCCCGTTGAGAACAAGTTTAATGGTAGTTATCTAAATGGTTGATTACAATTCTTAGTAAACAACAACTACCATCCAAAGTGCTCTGTCTTTAACATATCTCCATAACCATTATATTCCATATGTCCAATTTAAAGATGTAAGTGCTCTCATGCTCCATTATTAGAAATGATGTAACCTCCCCCACAATGACAACCACTACTGAATCATTCTGCAAATTGTGCCAAAGGAGTTGCATAGAGACAACTTTGGGGAGCCCTTGCATAGCAATTAGGATGCTTCATAGCCCTCCAATAGAAAGGATGCTAATGTCACTATTTGAAATCCAAAAAATGTGTCTTTCTTGAACACCAACACTAATTCTATTAGAGGGTCATTGGGAGCTTTCATTATCAAATCTTCCATTACCCATGATAGGTTCAAAACAAATTGCTAGAGCGCCAAGCAACCACCTAATGCTAGACAAGGGCTCACCATTAGATCAACTTCAAAATCATTGAACATACGTGTTATAGAATGCCAACCACTATCAAGCCTCTTTTGAAATTGCATTGGACAAGTGATCAAAGAAGATGATCTAAGAGAGAGTCCATAGGTAGGCATTCATTGGGGGATTCACCCACTCTATTTATTTTTTTAAACAACTTAGTTTGGTCAAAATTTTGACCATCTTCTCATGATTTTCCACCAAGAATTGGTTAAAATTTTGACCAACCCATTGGTCGCGACCATGGCATCCTTGTTGTGGGATGGGCTAGAATTGGTCAAAATTTTGACCAATTCTTGAAATTTTTTGACCAAGAATTGGTGGAAATTTTGACCAATTCTTGCTAGTTTTCTACCAAGAATTGATCAAAATTTCCACCAATTCTTGAAAGTTTTCGACCAAACATTGGTGGAAATTTTGACCAATTCCTAAAAGTTTTCTACCAAGAATTGGTCAAAATTTTGACCAATTCTTGAAATTTTTCTACCAAACATTGGTGGAATTTTTGACCAATTCTTGAAAGTTTTCTACCAAGAATTGGTCAAAATTTTGATAATTTATTGACATTTTTTTACCAATATTTGATCAAAATTTTGACTAAAAATGGCAAATTGGAGTTAGCAAAGATAAAAACTTTTAGACAGATGTATTTTTCAAAATTTTAACCAACCTACAAGTTGGTTGAAATTTTGACAAGAAAAATTGGCACAAACTACTTGGTCAAAATTTTGACCAAAATTTGTCAAAAATTGAGTTCAAATTTACTAGTGAATGAAAGCTATATATCAAATTATATAATAGAAATATTGAATAATCCATGGTAGAATCATTGTAACCTCTATGCAATTAAGTTAATGACCATTCATGAGCCTCATGAATGTGTTACTTACACCTGAATCCCTTATTACAATCATTCCAATAAATATGGCAAGAAGAAACACAATAACTATGATTATAATATTTCTTAGAATTACTATACAATGCCATCAAAGCATACCAATATAGATGTTGTACATGAAAAAACCTTCCTGCACTTATACAAGATATATCCCTTTTTCATAACTCAATTTTTTAATGCAACATGAAGCAATACTTATATATGTACTAAATTCATAACCTCACTACCCATGAGAATGATTAATTTTCACATACCTTTGGAGTATCTATACATTTATTTGGTTACCCTCATCAGTATTCACCAGTTGTGCATCATTTACTTCTTCATCTATCTTTGATATTATATTTGGTTCCATTGATTCAATGTAAACAAACTTCTTGTCTTCTTCATTTTTATCAAACAATCTTGACATTTACACTCTCAATCATGTTGACATTTACCTTTCTCGAGGTTTACTCTATTCAAAGTATAAAAAATAGTACTACTTTCTTCTCTTGAGAATATTTGTGCCACTCTATTTTATTTCAAGAATTTCCTTACACATTCAACTATGGATTTGCTTCTTCTCTTTGTAACTCCATTTTGGTTTGGTGTTCTTGGTGTTGTTAGTTTCCTCTTGATTCCATGCTCTTTACAAAATATAGTGAATTCATGTGAAGTGAATTCTTTACCTTTATTAGATCTAAGAAACTTGAGAGGTTACTTATTTCCTTTTCAATTCTTGCTTTATACATCTTGAACATGTGAACTACATCAGACTCGACTTTAAAAAATGACTGATATCATCCTTGAATAATCACCAATAAACAATATAAATTATTTATCACCATAATAGGTCTCTGGTCAAATGGATTCACATAGACGAGTATGTACCAAATCAAGAATGTTCTCTAAAGAATTAACTTTATTGGTAAAGTTATAACTTGTCATCCCAATTGATAGTCTTATACATACCATTTCGATGTTTAACTAATGTAGGCATACTTCTTACACATTTTTCTTATGAACCTTTATCAGATTATCAAAATTGACATGAAAAAGCCTTTTACGCCACAATCAACATTCCTCAACTTTAGTTCTCAAATAATGTCAATTAGTAGTTTTCAATCAGAATAGGTTACATTTTGTCTATTCACCAATAACAATCATTTCACCATATTTTTTTGATATCTTGAAAATTCCATTACTAAATTCAAATATGGAACCTTTATTATTCAAGTAAGAAATACTTAATAGGTTATATTTAAGTCTATCTTCCCAATAGACATCACCACAAGTAATGTTATCATTAAGTTCTATTGAACATTTACCTCTTATCACATATGGAGATCCATTACCAAATTTGACTATCTCCATCACATTCTTAAATTGAGATAAACTAGTTCTTATTGTTGGAGTTGAGGAAAGCCAACTCCGAAGACGCCAAGATCACCTGCATGCGAAACCTGTCAAAGAGAAGCCATAGAAGGGGAGGAGCATGGAGCATGGGCAAAACCCTAAACGGACATGAGAGACACCATGAATGCAAACACAAGAAGAAATGTATTTATAATAAGAAATGATGTGATGTTGTGATGTGAAAATACAATGAGAGAGAGCCCGAATATAAAGAGCTCATGGAAGCTTGTAGAACAAGCTGGAAGGTGGTAGAAGATAAGGATGACAACAAGAAGGGAACAAACTCTCGTGTTGTCAACAACTAACCACTACAAGCATTAAATACTAAATATTAAATAAATGCATGACCTAAGTAAGCTTAAGAAATAGAATAAATAATTAATAATTAATTATTTACTCTAACACCCCCCCCCTTAAGTGCAACTTATGAAAATGCCTTAAGCTCACAAAACTAAGATGAAATGCAAAATGGGTCCCAGCAACGAGGCCATGTTAGGTACCCAAGTAAAATGCAAGAGATGCAACCTCTGTAAACGGGGAAAGAGAGAAAACCACGTGGGAAAAACCCTCCCCCAAAAAGAGGTAAGAACCTAGTGAAGAGCTAAAGAAGTCTCCAACTAGGGAAATTGTCCCCTAAAATAGGAACAAGAAGTGATCATGAAGAAGCAGAATCACTGAAGCAGGAAGAAGCCGCAAAATCTGCCAAACTGTTGATCTGAAGAACCTCCATGGAAGAAGAAGGCACAAACTGAGCATGTCTATATGGTAGATGATCCATCTCACCGAAATGCATAGGTAGCCAGCCACTGCAATCGCCTTGTACTGCAATCGAACCATCGAACCATGGATGCATTAGAACACAGAATAATAAGGATGACAACAAGAAGGGAACAAACTCTCGTGTTGTCAACAACTAACCACTACAAGCATTAAATACTAAATATTAAATAAATGCATGACCTAAGTAAGCTTAAGAAATAGAATAAATAATTAATAATTAATTATTTACTCTAACACTTATCACTGACCATGTGGTGTGTATAGCATTGTCAATAATCCAATTGTCATTTTATTCATGCTTTCTATCAATGCCTTCTCTTTACTTACTCTCGCTTCATCAATAGGTGTCTCTTTCTTGACTCCAATAAATACTATCTCTATCTAATCATTGCTTATGTTTAATTCATCATTGCTTGCACCATCTTCTACTAGGTAACATGCATTTTTTCTCTTATCCTTGAAATTCTTGAATCTCTTGTACTTGTCTTTCTTATAATTGTCCCTCTTTTCACTATTCGGGCATCTATGAGACATGTGACCAAACTCTACAAGTCTAGTAGACTAGAGGAATCTTATCTTTTTACTTTCATTTTCCTTTAGGTAGTAGGTAGTCTCTTAGATAGAAATACCTCAAACTCTTCTAATTATTTTCCCTCAACTGATTTTGATATAGACTCATAATTATCAAAATTGTGAGAAATATATTTTCCTTTCCTTGATGAAAAACTAGTCAAAGAAGCTTTGAAAGAAGTTTTCTACATTAGGTAAACTATTATCAAAATTTCTTAACTCAAATATTGTAAGTTTTCCAACAAAGGAATCCAAAAGTTACATTATTAGGGCTAATGGATTTCAAGTGTTGAATAGAAGACACTCTAACAATATATTATGGTAAAAGATTTCCCAAGATTTTACTTACAATATCATCTTCTAAAATTTGACATCTAGCTCCTTTGGTTAAAATAACAATTTTTTTAACCTTAAACTATATTGTGAAATCTCTTCACCTTCTTGAATTTTTATTTCACCATATTTACCTCTAAGACTGAAAAATTTAGCTTTATGCACATGAGCATCACCTCCATAAACTTTCATCGTCTTCTCCCACATGTATTTTGCATTGTCCATATCCTTGATTTCAATGAATTCAACATCAAACAATGTGCTTGCAATTTCTATCATCATAGAGTTATGAATCAAGATTTCTCTTCTTTCATCAGCATCTAGGGTTCCAATAGGTGGAGATTACTTGGTTTAAAGGTGACTTAATGCTTGTTCTCCAACACCTAAAAAATATAGCATCATTTTTCTCAGTCATGTATTAAAGGTGTCATTTGTGAACTTAGATGCCTCCTTCCTATACATCTTCATATCTTCTCCCCAAATTGTTAGACTTTCTCAATAAGGGAATCATAACTATGATACCATTTATTAATATAGGCCTACTTATTGAGAGAGGGGGTGGGGGTGAGGGTGGCGGGGTGGGGGGTGAATACTTAATCACCAAATCAAATTGTAGACACTTAAAATTTCCCTAAACACTATATTAATTGATTTAATATCTCCCTTGACATTATAATTAATTATTTATTGTTTAATTATATTTTTCATGTTCCTCTACTTATTTAATTAAATAGGTTTACTTCTCTAATGTATTTAAATTTAATTTGAATACATCCCCTCTAATGTGTTAAATTTATTTAATGCATAGTGCTCCATAAAATCCCCTTTTAAATAAATCTCAATTTATTTAATTCCCTCCACTCTATTAAATTATATAATCCTGTGATTAAATTAAATCCTAATCCCATCCTAAAACCTAGTCTACACCCATCACTCTCATCCTTCTAAGCCTACCCATTAGTTAATCTCACTTAATTTATCCTAAACACCTTTCTAAACACATCTTAGTCCCTAAGTATTTTCTCACACATGTGTGAGCAACTCAAGATTTAATAAATCTTCTATTATTTTATTCACACCACTCACACACTTGTCCCCCTTTCCTTTCTCCAAGGTTTCTCACACATGTGTGAGCAAACCTTGAGCCATCACTTTCATCCAAAAGGCTTATGTTGACCTTTTCATGGCTTGTCCCCTTAGTCCATGTGTCTCCCTTGGGACACCTATGTATATGCCACATAGATGCCACCTCCCCAAGGCCTCTGTCAAACCTATAAATAGAGCCCTTGTCTCAATCATTTCACATCTCCCTCATTTGCATTGTTATCATGCTAGTTTGTGCTTAGAGATTTCTAGTTATTTTAGAGATTTGTGTATCACTAACCTTTTGGTATATGTTATGTTCCTTGCACTTATCCTTGCATTTTCATGATAGTTTATTATTGATAGTTATTTCATTGCATTCCATTTCCATATTCACATCTTTAGAATCCTTTGAGTTTGGCTTATTCATAGACATTTCTTGAGGGTATTTTATAGTCATCTTAGTTTAGATTCATAGTTCACATAGCATTTCATTTCAATCACTTTGGGATTCACCATAGTTGTGTTTGGAGAGCACATCCACATCCCTCCAATTAAAGTACACCAAAAAGGCCTGTTATGGGTGCCTTTTTTGAGCTACTTTGAGGTTGCATGAGGACTCTAACATGTTGGTTGCATAGATTTTTAAAACTCAAGTAGATTAGTAGTGTTTTTTTACTCTTATTTAAATCTTTAAATGCATATGCTATTAACATTTTCTTGTTTATGCATGTTCCTGACAGATTAGAATTTTCTTGCATACATTTTGGCACACCAGGTGGGACCCATGTCCCTCTTTCATTTTTAAAAAATTGGTCAAAAACTCAGATTTCACTATAAAAACTGTGTACTATCATCTCCGTTAATACATATTAACATCTGCGAAGATGCTCTATCATCTCCACTATTTGGCATCTCTGGCCATGAGATTTTTTTAAAATTGTTTCATACGGCTAACTAGAACCATTCTGTCATCTCTGCTACATATTGACATCTCCATAGTATTTATTATCCTCTCTATTTTTTTACTTGGTTTGTCATCTACATTGCAGTTGGGCTTTACTCTATCATTTCATCAAACTTTTGTCTTTGATTTCAATATTTTATCATATGTGCCATGGGCGGTGAAAAATACAATGTTGTTAGCATTTTGTCATCTATGATATTCTATCATCTCTAAAGTTTTGTTGTTTATGATATTCTGTCATCTCTAATGTTTTTATTGTCTACACCCGCATTCTGAGGTCAAAGGTTTTTAAGTATAAAATGAAAATTGACTTTTAGTGGTTCCATAGGATATGGAATATTTTAAGTTCATTTACATATATAAAAAATTAAAATAAAGTTAAAATAAATTTACTCATAGTAAAGCCTTTATTTTGGAGATTTTTTATGAGGCTAATCAAGTTGTTTATTGTAGCTTTTGTAGATTGGAACATCCTAGAAACATCTAACCATGTTTCTTGCAAGTCTTCCTTAATGTTTTATTTCTCTTAGGAATGAAATTGTATGAATTAATCACTTGTCCTTGGAATGCATGTTGTAACTAATACCAAAAATCAAACACACTCTTGAATGGCTAAACTTAAAACAAACAGATCTAATCTTGAATGCATAATCAATTTAAAAAAACCTTTCATTTGGAAGAATATTTTTAAAATGCAATCTTGAATTCCATAAGGAATTTACAAACATTTTTTTTGGAATGGATGCTTAGAAGTCAAATACAATCTTGAAAGCATAAAGGTCAAAGAACAATGCTATGATACACATTTCAAATTGGGTTTAAAATGAATCTAATGAAATCTTGAATGCTTAAAGTTCAAAGAACATTGCAATGAACACTTGAATTTGGTGCTTAAAAAAAACATTCACTCAATCTTGAATGCATAAAGGAATTGACTCTTTCCTTATTGAATTTTTTATGTTGACGACGCTCAATTTTCTTATATTGGTGAACTCCTGATTTTTATTATGTTGACAACATTGTCAAGTTGGAAAGAACATTGTATGCAGTAAACATGAGTGTCTTCAAAAATATATTATAAAACCTAAAGATTCAATTGGGAAAGAATAAGTGCCTTTTAAACCCAAGACCACTTACATATTCACTCCTTTCACGCGTGTGGGTGATCTTAAGTAGACAAGAAATAAGTGGCCTTGTTTTACACATTTTTTTTAGGAGGCATGCTTGGAGATTTCATCACCCTTTGGGATGACCTCAACTCTAGAGTTCTAGTGGAGTATAAATATCGGGAGGTGAATCAAAAGACACCTCTCTTGAAAGTAAAATCTTGTCACTCTTGGCTAAGCCCCAAATAAATTTATACCTTTGGGAAGTGAAGGTGGAGATTTGAGTTACCATCTCCTCCTAGCTATGTGGCATTGTTTTCTTTGATCTACAGATTTGGGCATCACATACCTTGCGTATATCAAGGACACCCCTAGCTGAGCTTGTATATCCTAGTCAAAACCTTATAGAATTGTTGGTATGTTCGATGTGCTAAGTGTTCAAAAACCTCCCCATTTGAAGGGGATACAACATCTAAAATTTTATTTTATATATTTCATTGTATGCTTTTGCATGTTAAGTTTCAAAAAAAATTAGAAAACATCATAAAAGTTCAAAATCCAAAGACTTTTCAAAATTACAAAAGAAGCTCTAGTTTCCCACATCACTTCTTCTATCCATCAAATTCATCACCATAATGGATCTCTCATCTTAACTATTCAAATCATTCCTCAAAATCTCAAATCCTCCTAATCATTACTTCATCTTCTTAATCATTCAATCAAATCCCTAATCTTCATCCTAGTCATGATTCATAATCCACATCAGGATCTAATTGCATCATCTAATGCTTCATACTTATGATTCTTAATCCAATCTCTTGTCAAATTCATTCTTTTCTAATAAATTCCTAAGTCAATCCATTTATGTCTTTGATCCAAATTAAATCAATCTTTTTCCATCTATTCAAATATTCTTCTAATTCAATTTTCACAAAATCCTCTATTTTGGACTTAGGAGCACCATTATAATCCTTGGACTTTAATCCTAGTTATCTTGAATGAACCAAATCTTATCAAGGTTACCTCAAACCTTTATCCAATATCAAGTCAAATCCAATCCAAATCAAATCAAAGACAAAGTCCAAAATTGCTCCTAGTCCCAAGTTCATATTTCATCCATCATCAAATCTTTCATCTAAGTTCCATGGATAAAAATTTGCTTAACCAAATGGTTGGAGACCTTCAAAGGAAATATGGAGTCATGCCTCCAAAACAAGCCCCATATCAAATCAATTCTCAAAACTTTATATCTAATTCTAATCCATCTCATGTTCATTATTCTTATACCTTTGACAAAGTAAATCCACCTCATTATCCTTCAACCACATACGATTCCATTCATAGCCCACACAATTCCTCAAACAAAAATGTCATTTCCAAAGAAATTGAGGAAATCAAGAATTCTACTTGAGCCTAGCAAATCAAAAGCAAAAATCTACCCTCCAAGGCATATGTCCTCTTCCCCCATGTTTCAAATTCCATAATCCTCATGTTCCATCCAATCCAAATCCTCCATGTAATTCCCCATACTTTGAGCTTAATGTTGAAAACCATCATCCTAATCCCTACCCATAACTCCACCTTAACACAATCCTAATCCTCCAAAATCAACATCATCTCCACCTTGTAATTGGCTTATCTCACTAGAAACCTTGTCTAAGTATAAAAACAAAAATAAAGTTATCCAATCACCCAAAGTCATACACCCAATTCCATCTCAATAACTTGTTCCAAAGCATTCCATTATGGATTCCTCCTCTCCTTTAGATCCAAGAAATTACCCCATCCCATATTTCCCTTATCCCTCAAAATCCATTTATCTCTCTTAATCCATCTCACGATCCCCTTCCTAATCAAGATCAAGACATTCCATGTACTATGCACATAAATGATTCCATTCCATCTCAAGAGTTAGCATTCATAGATCCTCCACTTCATGAAGATGCTCCTTCCACTCCATCCACTAATACTCCTCCATGTCAACATCAAATCACTCCATCTCATGGTTCCATTTCATCCACTCCATTATATGATCCTATCCCACAAGATGATCCAATAATTTCTTCCATCCCACTACATGATCCTCTTCTATGTCAAGATCAATGCATCCCTTCGTTTGCATTTCATAATCTTAATCCATATCAAGATCCTATTATCCCTCATAATCCCCATTGTGATCCTAATCCTTCACCTGTCTCTATCACACCTATCTAATCCAGTCATAAACCCCCTACACATGGACTCACATCTTGCATTGAAAATGATAAGTATCCCATTGAAGAAATAATGTCTCAAGATGTTGGTACACCTTTAACTCCTTCCAAATCTGAAATTCATTCTTTCAAAACTAAATATTACCATCACCCATATTCCAAGTCTAATTTGGGCCCTTATATCCATATTCCTATTCCTTCCTCTTTTCCATCCATTTTGGGCCCTTATATCCATATTTTCATTCCTTCTCATTTCCGTCCATTTTGGGCTCTTATATCCATATTCACATTCCTTCCTCATTTCCATCCATTTTGGGTCCTTATGTTCCAAATTCAAACCCTTCATCCCTTCCATCCATTTTGGGTCCTTACATACATCCATCTACCATATCCAATTCTTCCACTTCATCCCCTCATGGTCCTAATAAAGATAAATGAAGGCACACATCCTTGAATTCCTTCCAATGTTCACTCTCCATAATTTCATCCATAAGCTCTCCATACCATTTCTCCTCATGCACTCATACCATGGCCAATGAAAGAAAATTTGATACTAAAGATAAAGTGAATAAAGCCAAAAATATGCAAAAATCCAAGGATCAACATGTCCCCTCTAAAAGACATGTTCAAGATAAGAAAAATATGATCCAAAACAAAATTAGAAGGCTCTAAAGGCTGAAAATAAAAAATGCAAAAATTATGTGCATTCCAAAGCTACTTAATGAAGCAATGAATCCCAAAGAAAACTTCAAAATGGCATCCAATCCTGCTAATTCAAAGGCTTGCCTCATTCATAAATTATCCAAGCTTCCATTTTCCAAACCCATTTTGGGTTCTTATATACCCAAATCCACCATTCTAAATCCATCATGTCCATCTATTTTGGGTCTCTATATCCAAAAATTCAAACATTCTCCTACATATCCTCCAAGATTTCCTATTTTCCATCACCCTTCAAGGTGTGTGTCAATGATGATCTTTCCACCCTTGTCATCCACTCATTCACAAGTCATCCAACCTAGCATCCATCAACCATGTCTTCATCCCAACCAGTCCACTCCTTAACCCAAAATTTTTCATCAATCATTGTCCTCCATTTCCCAACCCATTTAGTCCTTTTTTTCCCAATCCTAACAACATCTATGAGAAAATAGTAAAATTTCCTTGAAAATAACAAAGAAAGATAAATAAATATCAATATGTGCTCGAGTCCTCCCTCCATTTCCCTATCATGTATCTACCATCTTTTGAATTCATATATCCACCCATTCATTGTTCCTCTTCCACTTGCACTCTACACTAGGGGCAAGCTCCATCCATACCGCACTGCCTTATATATCATCCATATTTCCATCATCATTTTCCATCTTTGATCTTGACTATCATTTTCTTTTCATCCATCCATGCTCACTCAACATGTCCCTTTCATATTATCCTCCATCCACAATCTTACATAATTCCATTCTCCTTTCATATGTCACTGGTCTTGATCATCCTATCCATTTCATGTCCCATATTTCATCCATACTCTTCATATCATTATCCCTATTTCATACCCTCCCTCTCATATCCCTTATTCATTCCACTTTTAGGCCTATGCTCATGATAAATACTAGAGGAACAACAACAAAATGTTCATACATGGTTTGGAAATACACATGCCTTCCCTTCCTCCATACAATATCCTTCACACCATCTTTCCATGTTCATGTATCCTTTCCTGCCATGTTTCCTTCCATTATCCTATCCTTTGTATGGGACATTTTAACTCCTTTGAAACATGGTCCTTGGCTTCCTATTGTTTGATACCATATCCTTTCACCTTTCATTTCATCCATTTACCATTCCTTGGATCACCCTTGTCAATGGTCCCAATCTAGTCCTTTTCATCAATTCAATGAATTATTTCTCCACTAATCTAATCATATTCCCTTCTTCTAACAATTTCATACAATCAATTTCCATAATAAATTGCTTCATTTTTCCATCTATTTGCATATACTTTGATCAAATTCTTAGCCTTTCATTAAGAAAACTTTTCTCTAGAGAACATTTATCAGTTTTTCTCTCAATTCCCCTTCCATTCCAATTCAATTCATCCATCAAAATGGTGATTGCAAAAAAAATTACATAAATTCAAGCTAAGACTAAATGATTTGAGAACATTATTCCTTTCACACAATTGCCAACAAAGAATCACACATAGTTCAATACAATTCAATCAAACAATAAATTTTTGCCTTACAGGATGCATCCTTCCTACACAGTCTTAACAAATTCACCATCAAAATAAAGTTCATGGGAAGAACTATGCACTAAATGAGTACTTGGTCATAAGGTCTTTTGTTGATTTTATCTTTGTGTGTCAGTGATAGCCTCTGCAAGTTTTCCTTGATCTTCAATATCTTGGTATCATTTGAATGGCTTCACTTGATTATGTGGGTTATTTTGTGATATGATCTATTTTCATGATTCTTTAGCACATATTTGTCAATTTTTGAGTAATGGTTATGCATTGCTCATTGGGGGCAACTAGTTAGCACACTTTCCACCAAGATCCCTAAAAATAATTTGGGTGTGCCTAGACCTCTCTAGTGCATACATGTCATTTGTTCCATCATGACTATGAAACCTACATCTATGTTCATAAAGTCTCTATTGTGTTGAGAGTCTAGTCCACACAAAGGAACCTTGTCATCTATGCTCCTATAGCATTTGATGCATAACTCCTCTTGTAGTATCAAACTAGGGCATGCTCTCCCATATGAACACAATCGAATCACATGCATTCATGTAGTTAGGATGCATTTAGATTAATCATTATCCACTTCACCCTGCTTCATTTTGATCTTACCAAAAAGTCATGCAAGGCCTTCTTTTAAGCCTTTTTCCTTTTGCTTTTCCTTCCTATGTCTCTTTTCTAGAAAATGGGGCAAAATATATCCCTCTTTCACCCCATTTCCTTGAGGGGGCACCCTCCTTCCCTATCGTTTCTATGATGCAACTCCTAGGATTCGTTTCCTTGCTAGGGAAACCTTTTTTTTTTTCTTTGATATATTTCCGTCCTAACACTATATTAATTGATTTAATATCTCTCTTGACACTATAATTAATTATTTATTATTTAAAATTATATTTTTCATGTTCCATTACTTATTTAATAAATTTATTTAATTAAATAGGTTCACTTCCCTAATGTATTTAAATTTAATTTGAATACATCCCCTCTAATGTGTTAAATTTATTTAATGCATAGTGCTCCATAAAATCCCCTTTAAATAAATCTCAATTTATTTAAGTTCCTCCACTTTATTGAATTCTATAATCTTGTGATTAAGTTAAATCCTATTTAATTTAATCCTAATCTCATCCTAAAACCTAGTCTACACCCATCACTCTCATCCTTCTAAGCCCACCCATTAATTAATCCCACATAATTTATCATAAACACCTTTCTAAACACATCTTGGTCCCTAAGTATTTGCTCACACATGTGTGAGCAACTCAAGATCCAATAAAAATTCCATTTTATTAATTTATTCACTCCTCTTACACACTTGTCCCCCTTTCCTTTATCCATGGTTTTTCACACATGTGTGAGCAAACCTTGAGCCATCACTTTCATCCTAAAGGCTTATGTTGACCTTTGCATGGCTTGTCCCCTTAGTCCATGTGTCTCCCTTGTGGTACCTATGTAGATGCCACATAGATGCCACCTCCCCAAAGCCTCTCTCAAACCTATAAATAGAGCCCTTGTCTCAAGCATTTCACATCTCCCTCATTTACATTATTATCATGCTAGTTTTTGCTTGGATTTTTCTAGTTATTTTAGAGATTTTCATATTACTAACCCTTTGGTAGATGTTAGATTTCTTGAACTTATGCTTACATTTTCATGATAGTTTACTACTGATAGTTATTTCATTTCATTCTATTTCCATGTTCACATCTTTAGAATCCTTTGAGTTTAGCTTATTCCTAGCCATTTCTTGAGGGTATTCTACACTCATCTTAGTTTAGATTCATAGTTCACATAGCATTTCATTTCAATCACTTTGGGATTCACCATAGTTGTGTTTGGGGAGAGCACATCCACATCCCTCCAACTGAAGCATACCAACAAGGCCTCTTATGGGTGCCCTTATTGAGCTACTTTGATGTTGTATGAGGATTCTAACATGTCAGTTGCATAGTTTTTTAAAACTCAAGTAGAATTAGTAGTCTTTTTACTCTTATCTAAATCTTTAAATGCACATGCTACTAAGGTTTTCTTGTTTACGTGTGCTCCCAATAGATTAGGATTTTCCTGCATACACAAATTAAATCTCACTAAGTTTACTGAATCCAACTAATTAACACTTCTTCAAAACTTTAACCTCTTAAAAATTTAATCAACACATAAAATAAAATGAACTTTAAACAATATGAAACCACATGAAAATTAGTCACACAATGTAGACACCATATTTATCTCATATAAACTTAGTTTGGGTGAAAACCACGACGTGAGATGATTCTCATAGAAATATTACTCTTCTAGAATATGCCCTATGAGGAGCTTTCGCTATCAAGGGTTAAAATCAACATTGATAGGTGCTACCTAGTTAATGGATTTACCTATAGACATGATAGAGTCTTTTCCCTATCAAGAGAAACCTAGTTAAATGATTTTGAACACTCTTTGGAATGCCACCTGGTTAGAAGAATTTACGAAAAGGATCTGTTAAGATCCACCCTATTAAGGAATATTGTTCTTATAATGGTTAGAGAGTAACATAAAGAAAATGATTTATAATTGGCACTACCTTTTCTTTATCAGATCCATTTAAGTATTGTATCTCTTCAACATACCCAATATTATTCTTGGGCTATATTGCACTTGATTCCTTCCCTTACTCAGCTACTGAATCCTTCTCCAACTTTGCAACCATGAATCTTATTTTTCTTTATTTTTTCCTTCACTTAGAATTCATTCAACTACCTTAAAAAATATGCATTAATGATCCAAATTAAATCTAATAAGATACAATACATCTAATCATCCACAAGTTATTTTCCTCCAGGTGCATTTGCTCACAATCAAATTTCAGCTTCAAAATTATTTCATCTCAAAATATTTTTTGACCAAAAATAAACTTCTCAAAGAATCATCTTCAAACTCATACCTTGATCAATGTGTCGTCAAATCATTTCCACAAATCATACAAATATATTCTTACTTGTCTAATATCATCATTGATCCCAATAACAACTCAAATTTCATAACCGCTATCCAAATCTTCATTACTTGTTCTTGAACTATTCATGTTTACCTTTTCATCTTATTGGCATTAGTTGCAAAACATCAAACTACCTTTGCCTATACTCATTATTAGTTTTACTCACTAACATATCATTTGAACATTATCACTAATCATATTATATGATTGCTCCAACTAATACTTTACCAATCTGAAAGAACGGTCAAATCACTTAATTGTTTGTCACTAATTGTTTCAACAATTACCCAATTCGAGTTCATCACACATAAATTACTCAATTCATCATTCCATAAATTTCCCTCATACACATAACATCATAACACATACCATGACCATTATGTAGAGTAAAAACCCCATAATCACATTGCAACTCATCCTTTACTCAATGAATATATGGTAATATGCTAAAAAACTTAGTCAAATAGTTGATAGCAATGGCAACCAAATAAATGATTCACTTGTTGTCAAATTTGTACCAATCTTCATCCATACATCATGTAAAACCCACTGCAAAAATCTTCTCATCAATTAGTTATGCCAACAATCTCCCCAATCATTAATAACTTCATTGCTACAACAATTGTGCCAACAACTTGGTGAGTGTTTCTTATGATAATGTATTTATATAATTTGAACAATAAAATAATCCAATAGAACCATGATGTAAAGTTTCCAATTTCTTATTGGTCAATGAGCTACTTATTTATCTACTTTAAGCTAAGTTGATGGTTGTGAAGAAAATAAACTTTTTTGATATGTGATTTTAGATCACCTTCTTCAATAAAACTAGATGAATCATGCTAACTAGCACTTGCACCGAAAGGAGTTGCAAGGGATATGTTGATAGTTGTTTGATTTGAAAGATTAAATTAAAATTTGTATAGTAAATACAAGTGCATTTAAGTTTTGATCTTCAAACATGTAGCACATGTGATTGAATTGTGTTATTCCCATACATTCCAATGACGAGCTTGGTAGATCATTTTGATTTACATTGGAAGTAGATGATCCAAGTCACAATTTCAAACTACAACTACAACCACAATAATATTAACACCAATGTAAGCATTATTTTGCATCATCTTCAGGATCCAAAATGTCAAAGCCTTTGAAGATATTTATAATTCTCTATATGATCACTATGTATCCAAAAAAGAGGCAATATATATTAATCTAGTATAGAAGCTATTTTGATTCTTATTAGTTTGTAAGAACATTTACCTTCAAACTATTAAGTAGTGAATGTTAACATAAATAATAAAATCTAACATTTAAGAAATTATCTATTGAAATTTTTCTTCTTTTTAATGCACTCACTTTGAGAAAGTCTTAAAAAATTAATGGGTTATATTTGATGCATAGGTTGTTAATGTGGGATGAAATTCTTAATCAGTATGAGAAGTGAATGTTCAATATTTATTTTTGAATTAAATCATGTTTAGATTTTTCTAATTAACACTTTGAGTTTATTCTGCCTTTTTTGTATTTCATTTTCAATAAGACTATAGAAACTAAACAAGTATAATTGTTTACTATCTTTATCTAAATTATTTGAAAAGTTACAAAGCCAAACATTGCAATTACAATATTTTTGTGTAAATTTTTTATGTTTTTAAATCAAAGTTCGTCGGCACCACACATATACATAGGTGAGAGTGGAACTTAAGACTTCCTATATGGAGGTCACCCTAGTTCACCACTAGATCATGGGTGGTCTCTCTATTTTTGTATAGAGTTTGTTCTACCCCTTTGTTGTAACTATCCAGCCTAAAACAACTAAATATCAATACAACCCAAAAGAATTAAAGAAAATATCAATACAACCCAAAATACCCCTAGAAGAATAAAAACAAAATCCATTTTTATGAGGGAATTAGACCGAACATAGGTCAAATAACTTTTGCACCTAGGAGCTCTCCACAAAATGGGATAGTTAAAAGGAGGAATAGATATGTGATGGATTGTGCCAGAACACTGATGATGAAGAAAAATGTTGCTTTAAAATATAGGTGAGAAGTTATCAATACAACTGTCTATACCTTGAACTGAGTACAAGTCAAGAAAGGTAAAAATTTTACACCTTATGAATTATTGTAAGGATACTCATCCAATGTCAAATATTTTAAGGTATTTGGGAAAAAGTGTTACATTATTAAGGACAACAAAAATGGTAAACTTGATGCAAAAAGTGAAGAAGGTATATTCTTAGGTTATTACAAAAGAAGTAAATGCTATAAGTGTTTAAATGCTAACACTAATAAAGTTGTGGAAAGTGCAAATGTAAAACTTGATGAATATACAGAAATACATGAAGATGAACAAATGAAGGAACCTAAGAATTACAAAACTATTATGTACTACTATGAAAGAATGTATGCTAATGTTGATGATACTATAACTGCTAATCAACAAGAATTAGTGACTATTGATTCACATACAATGGATGTCAAGTTTCATTTAGGAGCTAAGTTAGAATCAAAAGTCAATGTAGATTCCAATGTTGAGATCAGTTTACAAGAGAGGAATGTCGAGTTACCTGACAAAGAAGTGCATAGTGAACCTGAGATTAAACTTCATGAATGACCTATTTTTGAAAGAAAAATATTGTTGAAAGAGGGAGAATGTTCAAATTAGATTGATAGAATTATGATAGATGTGTTTCAATCATTGTTTTTTCATTGATGTCTAACTTTCTTTTTGCTAGTGAGACAACTACTTATATGATTTAAGTACTATCACTTGTTTGATTGATGAAGAGGATTTGATCAAAAAGATGTAACAAAAGGATCAAGAGGAAAGGTTGAGCTATGATATAAAAGAGGAGTACAAGAATCAACTAAGATAGTGATATCATAGTGCATTAATAACCTACTTAAGGTTACAAAGGTTGGTTATACTAAGCAAGTTTAGAAGAATAAGTTAAACAAATTTTGTCTACCAAGCTTGACCAAATGGATAGTAGGTGCCAAGAAAATTTAGTGCAAGCCAAGCAAAAATTTAGTTGGAGCCAAGTAAAAGTTCATTTTAGTGTATGTCGAGCAAAATAGTGGATGCCGAGTAGAGTTTAGTTGATGTGGAGCATCAATAAACTTTAGTTCATGCCAAGTATTTTTAAGAGGATGTCAAGCAATGCAGTATGTGTCAAGCATCAAAAACAAGTTAATACTAAATGTCAACATTATTAGAAAGATTTTGAATTTGATGGATCAGAGATGACAAGTCTATTTTCTTGGATTGTGTGAACTAGGTGGAAGATAAGGTTGATGAGCTAGTGACACAAAATTCATGGTAAACAATTTTGAGGTGAATTCAAAGAGGATTGAAGGAGAAGTTTCTAGAAGTGATATGGAATATGGGGTAGATTCATTGAATCCTACTTAATATGTCCTAACCCTAAATTGGACAATGGAGAATGAACATAAAAATATATTAATTATCTATTTATAGGGATGGCTGGTTAGAAGCAAGGGTTGTCATGTCTGAGAACCTGAGGAAGATAAGAAGTCAAGGGTATTGCTTCATCAAGTGACTCAGGTGAAGAGTCTGCATTAGCATGTTAAGAAAGAAGACTTAAGGCTATGAATGCTTGAAGGGTGAACAAGCTATCAGTACTTAATGTGTGAAAGCCAAGTAGAATGGAGAACTAAAACAAAGATTTGTAATCTGTAAATGGAGTTGTAAGTTGTAATCATATCAAAGCCTTATTGTTACTCTATAATAATTGTATCAGTCTAGGGTAAATCCTTTGGAATAAGGTTGACCTAATAGTCATTTTTAAATTCTTTAACTGGGTGACATTCCAAGTGAATGGTCTAAAGTCCTCTAACAAGGCTCACTCCTAATAGGATGATTGAAATCCTTTAATAGGGACACATTTAATAGTATGTATTGTAACCTTTAATAGGGTTTTCCTTTTATAGGGCATCACTTTAGAAGAGTGAAAAAGAGTAGTATGTTACTGGTGGTTTTTCCAAAATTGGGTTTCCATGTAAATCATTGTGTCAAATGTGTTGTTGAATCTATTATGTTTCATGTTTACATTTCTGCAAATAAATTTGATAGTAACCTACAAGTTTTTAAGTGAATGCATAATCTTTTAGAATCATTTGCTTAAGAGAACTAGTTTGAAGGTACTAAAAGCACAAAGATCAAGATGTCAAATTGAGATGTACCCAAGCTTAATAGAGATAACATCCCTACATGGAAAAGTTTGATGAAGCTACATGTTGGAGGACTTGGAGATCATGCTCAATCTACCATTACTATAGAGCATGTTGATCTTGATGGAGCCCAAATACTATCGAGGATATAAAAAAGAAGAAAGAATGCAACCAAGCAACATTGTAGATTGCCTCTACCCTAAGCTATGCTGAATTTGATGATATCAAAGGTCTTGACAGTGTAAACAAAATGTGGGACGCTTTAAACAACATCTATTAAGGAGACACTAATATTCTAAGAGCCAAAACTAAAAGCCTTAGAGGTAAGTTTGATGATATGAGAATACAAGAAGGTGAAAATATTGCTCAATATTGTTGAAGGATAAAAGATGTTGTTAATGCAATTAGAGGAGCTACTAGTACAATAGATGATGATATTGTACTAAGCAAAGTTTTAAGATCATTATTGCCTATATATGTCATTAGAGTTTATGCAATACAAGAACTAAGATGTATACAGGTAAACTCATTGCTTTTGAGCTATCTAACTTTGACGATTAAAAACCTAAAAATATTGAATCTACTTTCAAAGTGAAGCTACCATTGAAGGAACCTGATGAGAAGAAGAAGAAGAAAAAGACAAAGTATGTGTCTAGTGATAGTGACATAGATGAGAAGGATGTAGAACAACTTGAAGCACTACTGAAAATGATATTTCATAGAAGTAAAGGCAAGTTTAAAGGTAAGTTATCTATAATTTGTTTCAATTACAATGAAGTTGGTCATATTGTAGCTAGATGTCTAGAGAAGAAGGGTGACAAGTATAAAAGAAAAAGAGATGAAGATGACAAGGATTACAAAGACAAAGGCAAGATGTCTTGCTACACTGTTGAAGAGAAAATAAGAGATGAATCTGATGAACATGATGATGAAGTGGTGTATGTTGCAGTGAAGGATGAATCTAATGAAGATGGGACAACAATAATTATGTCTTGTGTGAACAAGAATGAAAAATGGATCATTGATAGTGGATGTTCACATCATATGCCTAGAGACAAAAGTTAGTTCATTACCTTGAATTTTTATGATGGAAATAGTGTAAGATTTGGTAATGATGCACCATGTTTGATAAAAGGAAAAGGTTCTATCAAATTCATAGAAAAGATTATATATGACAATACTTACTATGTTGATGGACTTAACTATAATTTTTTGGGTGTATTACAATTAAATAATTCAGGATGTGAGGTTGAGTTTGAAAAGAAGATTGTTAAGATGCATGATGTTGATGGAAAGTTGATTGGAAAAGGTGATCAAACTAGGAGTAATCTATTATATCTTGATATAGAAGATGCTACTTGTCCAATTGTAAAATTTGATGATGTGTGGCTATGGCACAAAAATTTATGTCATGTTAATTTTGATAACTTGGTTAGTATTAGTAACATGAGAAAAGTTAGATGTTTGCCTAATTTGAAGAAGCTTGATAATACAATGTGCAAACAATGTCAATTAGGAAAAATGACAAAGTCAAGTTTTAAGAGAAAAACTCATACCTCTAAAGGAATACTAGAGATTATTCATATTTACTTGTGTGGACCAATTGAAGTACAAAGCTATAAAGGAGATAAGTACATTATACTACTTATTGATGATTATTCTAGAATGATGACAATTATGTTTTTGAAACAAAAATCTAAAGCTTTCCAAATGTTTAAGTGGTACTTAGCAAGAGTTGAGAAGGAAATAGGTAAAAGTCTGAAATGTTTGAGATCTAATAGATGAGGAGAATTTACATCAAAAGTTTGAGATGTTCTTAATAATGGAGGAATCAAAATATAGACATTTGCTCCTAGAACCCCTCCACAAAATGGAATTTTTGAAAGGGGAAATTGGTCTATAATGGACTGTGTTAGGATACTCATGATGGAGAAAAATGTTGCTTTGAAATACTAGAGAGAAGTTGTAAGTACAATTGTCTATACCTTGAATTGTGTACAAGTGAAGAAAGGTACTCATTCAACACCTTTTGAACTATGGTATGGATACTCACCTAATGTAAAACATTTTAAGGTATTTGGAAGAAAATGTTTTATTCTCAAAGATTCCAAGAATGGTAAATTAGATACAAAAAGTGAAGAAGGTATATTCCTAGGATATTCCACAAGAAGTAAAGCTTATAAGTGTTTAAATACTAACACTAACAAAGTTGTGAAAAGTGAAAATGTAAATTTTGATGATTATACAAAAGTTCATGAGGCTGAACTTATAAAAGAACCAGAAGAATACAAATCATTTGTATACTTTTATGAAGGTATGTCTGTTGAAGAAGATGTTGCAAATCAAGCTACAAACTAACATCAAATTTTAGTGATTGTCGAGTCACATAATATGAATGCTAAGTTGCATTCAGAAACCAAGCCACATTCAAATGTTGAGTTACAGAATGAAGTTGAGGCACATTCTAATTCTGAGATTAGTGTACATGAGAAAGATGTTGAAATACTTGATAGAAATGTACATAGTGACTTTGAAGTAGACAAATCAACTGAAGAAACCAAAATTGAACCAAGATTGTCCAAATATGTCAAGAGACATCATCCTACTACACAAATAATTAAAGATAAAGATGCTAGACCAATGACAAGAAACAATTTGAGAAATGATACATGCTTGTTGAGCATAAAAGAGCCTCGATTAGTAAAAGATTCCTTAGAAGATGTGGACTGGAGTAAAGCCATGGAAGAAGAGATTGAACAAATTGAGAAAAACAAGACATGGAATCTAATACCTAGACTAGAAGACAAAAATGTGATTGGCACAAAGTGGGTATTCAGAAATAAGCTAGATGAAAATGGTGAAGTCTTAATAAATAAAACAAGATTAGTTTCCAAAGGATATGCGCAAGAAGGAATTGACTATGGAAAAAAACATTTGCTCCTATTGTTAGATTGGAAGGAGTGAGAACTTTGCTACTTATTTTGCATAGAAAGTTTATCAAATGGATGTTAGATCTACATTCCTGAAAGGTATATAAGAGGAAGAAGTGATGGAATTACAAGTAGGAAAGGTGAATTTCTAGGGGGGTGGGGGTGAATCAACAATTAAAACATGAACCCATAAAACTTTTCACCACTCTTCCATCTCATGCACTCAATTGATAAACTTGAAATAACATACAAAGAATAAACATCTAAGACATGTAAACACATAAGAGATCACACATTTGACACCTAATATGATTACCCAAAAACCCTCCAAAGAGAAGGGAAAATTGGGGTGGGAATGACACCCATAATTCTTCACTACTATAGCAATAAAGTGTCACCAATTAAGGTTACAATGAGTTGACCATGAGACATGATTTTCCCTATGAAAGGCATGCCCTGTTAAAGGCATACAAGGACTGTTAAGTCCCACCTTGTTAGAGGATTTTAACACCCTATTAGAAGTGTGCCTGGCTAAAGGAATTCAAAACATCCACTTGGAATGTCACCCTATTAAAAGATTTACAAAAATATGTTAGGACTACTCTGCCTAGGAGATTTAAGCAAAATCAGCTTTTAGGATGTTTCAGCATAGATCTTGTGATTGGCTCTGGTAACCTAATTAAAGATCAAATGTGTACTGTGTCCTTCTTGATCCTCTCTGGGCTAATATGTCAATGTTGTATCCTCCTTAAGAAGACTAGAATACTTATGGTTAGGTATGAATATATGACTAAGATTCATCTATTTGTTTGCTTAGTCCTTCCCTTTTTCTGATTGGTTGCATGTAATTACATAGGGAATATGCTTATAGATTCATCCTTATCTTCAAAAGATCGTATTCTATTCTTAGGTCAGCTAAAAAATGGTTTACATAGTTGTTTGTGCAATCTCAAACAACTATGTCAAATCTATGTTACTTGGCACTTAAGGTTACTAATGCTCGGCACATACTAAATTTTTTTTTTTGGCTCGACACCTAAACTTCTTAGCATCCATTGTTTGTTCAGCACTTGAATCACTCAACATGTATTGTCTGCTTGACAGTTAAGTGACTCGGCACATGACTGACTTGGCACTTATTGCAACTTGGCATGGTCTATTTTTACATATCATACTTAGCATGTATTACTTAGTTCAATATGAACTTAGTGACTGTATTAAATGTGTTGACAATCAATTGTCAAAACCAATCTGAGATCAACAAGAAGTTTACATAGAATAGCTAGAAGGATTTGTTGATGTTAACAATAAAAACATGGTACGTAGATTACACAGAGCTCTCTATGGTTTAAAACAAGCACCAAGAGCATGGTATGAGAGACTTCATAATTATCTTGTGAAGATTGGATTTGAAATGATTGATGATAATAGCAATTTGTACATGAAGATAGAGAAAGGAAAAGGTATTTTGTTATCTAAAATTTTTGTTGATGATATCATATTTGGAGGTCAAGATGCTTTATGTAAGGCTTTTGCAAATGAAATGAAGCAAGAATTTTAACTGTCTATGTTTGTAGAGATCAAGTTCTTTTTGGGTTTGCAAGTATATCAAATGAAATGTGGTATATACATCACTCAGTCAAAGTATGTCAAGGAGATACTGAGAACTTTTGGATTGCAGGATTCTAAACCAGTAGGTACACCTATGGTGATAGGCCATAAATTATCAAAGAATGATGATTCAGCTGAGGTGAATCAAACATTGTACAAGTCTATGATTGACAAATTACAATATGTAGTATATAACAGACCTTATATTTCATTATCTATAGGGATAGTTGCAAGATTCTTTATTAATCCTAGGGAGAATCATTTGATGGTTGTAAAGAGAATTTTGATATATCTAAAAGAAATAGAGGAATATAGTCTATACTATAAGAAAAATGAAATTTTTTAATTAAGAGCCTATATCGATGTTGATCAGGTTAGAACATTGATGACAGAAAGAGCATTAGTGGAGGAGCATTTTTCTTAGGCAAGAGGTTGCTTACATGGACTAGTAAGAAAGAAAACTACACTTCACAATCCACTATTTAAGCTGAATATGTTGTTGCTACTTTAAATTGTACAAACATTGTATGGCTCAAAGAGATGCTCAAAGGTATGAAGGAAGAGATCACAAAACTAGTGACACTTTATTGTGATAATACAAGTGCTATAAATATATCAAAGAATACTATAATGCACACAAAGACTAAGCACATTGCAATCAAGTATCATTACTTGAGAGAATTAGTACAAGATAAAGAGGTGAAGATGGAATATGCTAACACAAAAGAACAAATTGTTGGTATCTTCACAAAAGCATTACCTAAGGATGCTCATGAGTATCTAAGAGGTAAATTAGGGTTGATACCCCTATCAAAGGCTATGTGAGTAATAGAAGGAGTGCCCTGCATCAAACAAGATGATTGTCATATATTACAAATTGATGCAATAGATCTTACTTTAGGAGTTGACTAAAGTAATCAAAGAGTTGAAACTAAAAATTAGTCACAAGCAAGGTGACATAGAAGAAACTGAAGAAGTTCATTTCTACATATTAAGATGTCAAGTCTTTAGCTTTGTTGTCAAAGAGGGAGATAGTTGCTACTGATTATGAGAAATACAAGAAAAAGAGAGATAGTTCCTGATCAGGAGAAATACAAGAGATTAAAGATTGAACAAAAAGGGAGAAATCATAAAATACATAGTATGAGAAAGATAGTATATCTATTGATAGTATCTACCTTGTAAGAGGGAGATACTATAGAAGGGAGATATAAGAAGTAATTTAGACGAAGTTATAAGGCTAACAGAAAAGAAGTTTTTAACCTATTTAGAAGATGAAAGTTGCTAATAGAGGGAGAGATTTCAGTATAAGGAATTATTTTCTTTTTGGTATTTTGTTGATCTTACTATTTTAACCTAGTTAGTTTGGTTGATCAGTTTGGTTTGCCATCAATGCCAAAGAGGGAGATTGTTGAAAGAGGGAGAATGTTGAAATCAGATTGATACAAGTATGATAAATGTGTTTCAATCATTATTTTGTCACTGATGTCAAACCTACTTTTTGCTGGTGAGACAATTGCTTATATGATTTAAGTACTATCACTTATTTTATTGATGAAGAGGATTTGATAAAAAAGATGTAATAAAAGCACTAAGAGGAAAGGTTGAGTTATGATCTACAAGAGGAGTACAAGAATAAACTAAGACAATGATATCATAGTGCACTGATAATCTACTTAAGGTTACAAAAGTTGGTTACACTATGCAAGTTTAGAAGAACAAGTTAAATGACCAAATGGATAGTAGGTGTCAAGCAAAGTTAGTGCAAGATGAGCAAAAAATCAATTGGAGCTGAGTAAAAGTTCATTTTAGTGTATGCCGAAAAAAATAGTGGATGTCAAGTAGAGATTAGTTGATGTTGAGCACTAGTAAACTTTAGTTCATACTGAGTGATTTTTTAGAGGATGCCAAGCAATGCCGTATGTGTTGAGCATCAGAAATAAGTTAATGTTGAGTGTTAGCATTATTAGAAAGATCATGAATTCTATGGATCTTAGCTTAAAAGTCTATTTTATTGGATTGTGTGAACTAGGTGGAAGATAAGGTTGATGAGCTGGTGGCACAGAATTCATGGTAAAATATTTTGCAACAAATTCAAAGAGGATTGAAGGAGAAGTTTATAGAAGTGATATGGAATGAGGGGTAGATTCATTGAATCCTACCTAATCTATCCTAACCCTAAATTGGACGATGGAGAATGAACGATAAAAGATCTTAATTCTCTATTTATAGGGATGGTTTATCTGAAGCAAGGGTTATCATGTCCAAGAACCTAAGGAAGACAAGGAGTCAAGGGTATTGCTTCATCAAGTGACCTGAGTGAAGTGTCTGTATTTGTATGTTAAGCAAGAAGGCTTAAGCGTATGAATTCTTGAAGGGTGAACAAGCAATCAATGTTGAAATGTGTGAAAGCTAAGTAGAACGGAGGACTAAAATAGAAATATGTAATCTACAAATGGAGTTGTAAGTTGTAATTAGATTAAAGGCTTACTATTACTCTCGAATAATTGTATCAGTATAGAGTAAATCCTTTGGATTAAGGTTAAACTAACAGTCATTCATAAATCCTTTAATCAGTGACATTCCAAGTGGATGGTCTAAAGTCCTCTAACAAGGCTCACTCCTAATAGGGTGATTGAAATCTTTTAATACGGTCACATTTAATAGTGTGTCATAATAGGGTTGGCCTTTCACATGCATCACTTTAGAAGAGTGAAAAAGAGTAGCATGTTACTAACCTGGTTTTTTCCAATTTGATTTCCTCATAAATCATTGTGTCAAATGTGTTGTTGAATCTACTTTGTTTCATGTTTACATTTTTGCAAATTGATTTGATAGTAACCTACAAGTTTTAAAGTGAATGCATAATCTTATGGATTCATGCATGATGACAAATGTTTTATGGGTTCACTAAGCTGTGAAAAATTTTATTTATACATTTGGACCTTGGATAACTGATTCACCCCCCCGCCCCCCTCCCCCCCACTCCCCTCCCCCTCTCAATTATTCTAAAGAATTCCAAAAAACATAGCCAAGATTTTCAAAATATGTTAGAAGACATCATCTTGGTGAATAAATCATTGGAGAAAAAGTGATTGGACCAATGACAAGGAATGGGACATATTTTTTAAGAATACATGAGTCTAAATCAGTGAAGGATGCATTAGAGAATCAAGACTAGAATCAAGCCATGAAAGAAGAAATTGATTAGATTGAGAAGAACAAAACATGGACACTAGTGCCAAGACAAGAGGACAAGAATTTTATAGGAACCAAGTGGGTGTATAGAAACAAATTGGATGACAATGGTGAAGTAACAAGGAATAACAAAAGGTTAATCTATAAAGGTTATGCACAAGAAGAGGGAATTGACTATGGAGAGATATTTACCCCAATTGCAAGATTGGAGGAAGTAAGAACTCTACCTTCTTATTCTACCTATAAAGGATTCAAAGTTTATCAAATGGATGTTAAGTCAACATTTATAAATGGTTTAGTAGAAGAGGAGGTTTACATTGAACAACCTAAAGGATTTGTTGATCCAAACAATAAGAACATGGTGTGTAGACTGGACAAAGCTTTTTATGGTTTAAAGAAAGCTCCCAGAGCATGGTACAAAATACTAGACAACTATCTTGTGAAGATTGGTTTTGGGAAGATTGATGACAACAACATTATGTACTTGAAGATAGAAGGAGGTAAAGAAATTTTGCTATCTGAAATATTTGTTGATGATTGTTGGAAATATTCAAGACTAACAAGGTTACTGAGAGGGGAGGGGTGAATTAGTAAACTTTTAATCAAATTTAAACCAATTCAGCATAATAACAAATTCACCATTCATTCATCTACTTTATTGTACACATGAAAAGATTAACACACTGATTTGGTGACCCAGAAACCTTTCAATTTGAAAGTAAAATTGGGGTGGGGAAGATGCCCATGAAACTTCAATACTGCAGTATAAAGTTGGCCGGTTAAGGCTTACAATGATCACTTCTGGTGATCTGCCATGTTAGGAGCAAGTAGGACTACTAGATCCACCTTGTTAGAGGATTTATAAACATACAATGAAGTATGCACTCTGTTAGGAGATTTACAAAAGACTTTTAAGTCTACCCTATTAAAGGATTTACAAACTGATTCACCTGTTAAGATGAAGCAATGGATCTACTTGCAACTGGTTTGCTGATTAGATCTTATGTAATGATCACTTGATGTGATGGATATATCTTTGTTGCTCCTTGATAACCTTGCTGAATACTCTGTTGTTGATTCTCTTTCAATTCGCTCAATTACATTCTTCCTTCACTCTATTGCAAATGGCACAATACATTACATATATACCATTCCAATATTTACAGCAACAAGGTCGGCTGAACACAAGTGGAAAAAACATTACTGAGTCGGCCAGATAGTAGAAAACTCAGGTTCCTCAAACTCACTCGGTGACCTTCTGACACTCGGCATCCACTGCAATACACTGCATCGTCATGTACTCGGTAAGAGCAGGGGTACGGTCCATACTAATCATTCTGAGTAGCTTGGAACTTGGTAACCACTGGTGACTCGGTAAAAAATTGTGTCACTCGGTGAAACTAACTCCGATGATTCACTTGGTAAGAACTGAATACTTCTTTTACCTTTCTGTCTTGGTAATCAATGAAACCTTCATTTACCTTCCTGACTCGGTAAACACTAAATCCTTCGTTTACCTTCCTGACTCGGTAAATACTAAATCCTTCGTTTACCTTCCTGACTCGGTAAACACTAAATCCTTCATTTACCTTCCTGACTCGGTAAACACTAAATCCTTCGTTTACCTTCCTGACTCGGTAAACACTACTGAACATACTTGGTAACCAACGAATGCTCGGTATGAACTGTAAACTGAGTGATGAACTCGGTAAGCATTCAGAATCAAATAAGTGTTGTAACTAATGACAAATGTATCATTATTCCAACAGATGATATCATATTTGGAGGACAAAATACATTGTGTAAGACATTTGCAAATTAAATGATGAAATAATTTGAGATGTCTATGTTTGGAGAAATAAAGTTCTTTGTTGGATTACAAGTTTATCAAATGAAATATAGTATTTACATTACTCAGTCCAAGTATGTACTGGAAATCTTGAAGACTTTTGGCATTGAAGATTCAAGACTAGATAGTACCCCCATGATGATAGGACATAAACTATCCAAAACTAATGATTCTGCAAAGGTAAATCAAACATTGTATAGGTTTGTGATTGGAAAATTGCAATATGTAGTTCATAGCAGAACTAATATTGCACTAACTATTGGGATTGTTGCAAGATTTTATGCAAATCCTATAGAGAATCACTTAATTGATGTTAAAAGGATTATTAGATACTTGCAAGGTACAAAAGACTATGGTCTATACTACAAGAAAAATGACAAGTTTGAATTGAGAGCCTATACTGATGCTAATTGGGATGGAAACATTGATGGCAAAAAAAGTACAAGTAGTGGAGCATTTTTCTTAAGAAAAATATTGGCTACCTGGACTAGCAAGAAACAAAATTGTATTTCACATCTTCTGCTGAAGCTAAATATGTGGCTATTGCAATGAATTGTACAAATGTGTTGTAGATCAAATAGTTATTCAAAGGAGTGAAGGAAGAACTTACTAAACCTTTGGTAATCTACTGTGACAATACACGTGTTATAAATATATATAAGAACCTTGTGATACATACAAAGACAAAGCATATTGGAATCAAGTATCATTACATGAGAGAGTTGGTTCAAGAAAAACAAGTGAGAATGGAATATGTGAATACAAAGGAAGAGATAGTTGATATAATCAGAAAGGCTTTACCTAAAGATGCACATGAATATCTTAGAGGTAAACTAGGGGTGATAGACCTATCTAAAGCTACTTAAGAAGCAAGAATAGTGTCCTACATCAACTAAGTTGAATGGCATATTTTACAACTTGATGCACTAGATATTACTTTAGGAACTACCTAAAGTAAGGAAGGAGCTAAAACATAAGATTATAGTCACATGCAAGGTGACAGAAGGAGAACCTAAAATCTTGATATCTACGAGAGAAGATGTCAATTCTTTGGAATTGTTGTTAAATAGGGAGAGTTTACTACAAGTATGAAGGAGAGTTAGTATCAGAAAAGAGAGAGATCAGAAAGAGGGAGAAAGATGTGAAAGAGAAAGAAGAAGAGTTACATTGAATATCTCAAGAAGAAGAAGAAGAGATATTGTAGCCTATACAGAAGAAGGACAGATATTGATAGAGGTAGAGATTTCAATACAAGGTATTAAGTTTCTTTTTAGTATTGTTGTTGGTATTGGTTGCCATCAATGCCAAAGATGGAGTTTTTGAAATGAAGAAGATTGTTGAAGTATAGAAATGAGGAAGATTGATTAAACCTATCATGGAATAATCATTATTTTGTCACTGATGTCAAACCTACTACTTGCTAGTGAGATAATTGCTAATTTGGTCTAAATGCTATCATTTGATTGATTGATGAAGATGGTTTGAAAAGAAAGGATAACAAAAATACCTAGAGAAAGGTTGAGTTATATGGTGTATAAAAGAAGCACTAAGACCAAGTAAGACTTTGATGATATAATGTTTTGTTTATCTACTTAAGGCTACAATGAAAGGATACTTGAGCAAAGAAAAGAAGAAGACTAAGCAAAGAAATGTGTCTACCAAGCTTGACCAAGAAAATAGTGGAAGTCAAGCAAGTTAGTGCAGGCCAAGGAGAATATTAGTTGTGATAGAGAAAATTTACTATGTGCCAAGCAAAGAGAAATCTAGTAGATGTCGAGCGAAGGAAATTCAGTATGAGCCAAGCAAAGGAAGTTTAGTGTGCATTGAGCACTAGTAAGACTTAGTGTATGCCAAGAAACCTAGTGTTGACCAAGCATCAAAAGATAATTATTGCCAAGAAAATAACATGTTATTGCTGAGTGCCAATAAAATGAGTTTGATTGAAGATTTGATAAATTTGAGCTGACAAAGTTGATTTCTTGAATTTTTTAAAGCATGTAGAAGATAAGTATGATGAGCTGGTGGCATAGAATTCAAGATAAACTATTTGAAGATGAATTTGAAGAGGATTATAAGGGAAGTTTCTAGAGGGAACAAAATGGAAAAAAGATAGATTCGATGAATCTGACATAACCCTAAAATAGACGATTTTGATGAAGTAGAAAAAGATCTAAATTCTCTATATAAGGAGATAATAGGGCAGAAGCAAAGTGTCATAGTGCAAACTAGAGAGAGACAAGGAGTCTTAAGGTGTTGCTTCATTTGGTGGCCGAAGGAATGAACCTACAATTGGCATACCAAGCATGAAAGCTTAAGGAGGTGAAGGCTTGAAAGGTGAACAAGCAGTCAAAGACGAAGGAGACTGAATGCTAAGAAGTATGGAGGACTGAATAAGAGATATGTAATCATTAAGTGAGTTGTTTTGTTATCATATCAAGTCCTACGGTTACTTTCTAACAACTGTATCAATTTAGATAAATCCTTTAGATTAGGGTTGACCTAATAGTCATGAGTGTATCATTTGATAGAGTGACATTCTAATGGAATGTTTTAAAGACCTCTAACAAGGCTCACTCCTAATAGGGTGATTGAAATCCTTTAATTGAGTTCACATTAAATAGTGTGCACTGTAACCTTTAATAAGGTTGGCTCCTCATAGAGCGCACTTCAGAAGAGTGAAAATTGGTAGCATATTAGTAGTGGTTTTTTTCCAAATTGGGTTTTCACATAAATCCTTGTGTCAAATTGTGTTAATGATTTTGTGGTATTTCATGTTTACATTTCTTCAAAGTTCATTTGACCTAGGACAGTAATATACTATGGTTTGAGATATTGGATGATCAATGCATGCACATGTATTTGTTAAGTATTGAATTTTTTTATCTGTACATTTGGACCTTGGATAATTGTTTCAAACCCCCCAATTATTCTAAAGTATTCCAACAAAAAAAAAATTAAAAAGAAAAGATAGAATAGACTGATAATTAATGAAAAACCACAATTAAGGAAATTATAAGAACAAAACTTGAAATAATCAGTCATCATACATAGAAGAAGTTTGCAATTCCTTAAACATGTAGCCCTCTCCCTCACTCTCTCTCAACTTAGTTATATTATTTATTTGAGGGTTTTCTCTTTAGCTATGCATGGATGACTATAGGTCGATGCATACTTGATTCAAGATAGAAAGTTATTTTCAAATTGAAAATGTGTACAATTTTTTTTGTAAGAATGCTTTGGATCACACTTTTTTGATCCATCATTAGGATAAAGAGAGTGAAAGAATCACAATCAATCATAGAGTGCGATTCAAAATAATGATACAAAAATCTTGTACACAATTTAATCTAAAAACAATGTCTTATTTATACTCTAGTCTATGGAAATCTCTTATCACGAGTTTGAAGATATCACTTCTCCATTTAGACCCTTGTTTCACAAACAAGTTCATTTTATAAATGCCTTATTACAACGCTTCTTGTGACACAAACATGGCGATTTGTTGTGTTAGTGTGTCACACTTGTGCCTCACCTAGTGAGTGGTTAAATGGATAACCATCACAACAACCTTCACCATCAAGGGTAAGGACATGATTACCACCATGAACAACCTATATAAAACAACCATTATGAATTTTTGTATCAAGGTCTGCACTTTGATCATTTACTTATGGATCATTCCTCTCTAGCATAAAAAATTGGATCTTAAATGTCTCTTCGATGTACCCATTACAAACCAAGGTGTGATTGCTAGTTTTATCTTAGCCTAAATATTTCTATGTAACCATGAGAGTTATAGAGAGAATGTAATTAACCACCAAATAATACTTTGTGAATGCTATTATTGATTAAGTATTCAAAAATAAGAAAGCACTATGGTCGCTTTGTGGAACATCCAAGAAGATTCACAAGATTTTGATGTTGAATCATGGCTAGCTACTTGACCTCTTTTTCAAATTTATTCCTCCCTTGCAAAGATTGTATGGTAAGCTTTTCAATTTCTATCTCTCTTACATCTGACATAATACGCTAAGATTTAACATAAAATATCATTTGATCATTTAAATTAGATGATTTGAGTTATTGAAAATGGGTTTTATACTTTTTGAAGGTTTTACTAATGGATTGCAAGTAGAGTGGATTTAACTATACAAAAAATCCCATAGTTAAGAAAACTAGCTAGAGTAATAATGGGATGGGTGATCTCTCAAGAAATCCCAATGCTTCACCTCTATGAACATCACCTATATATAATGAGTGATAAGTGTCTATTCATTCTTATGAGAGATAGATTCATTTGAACCACTACTCATGAAACATGGGTCAATAAGTTTGACTCTAAAAACTATATAGTTATCATAATGAGTTATATAGACAATTGTCTCCAAAATTCTAAATGCCAGAATAAATGAAATTTAGTATTAGTATGCACAAGTTTCATTCTGAGATGACAAAAATTCTAATGGGAAGAATGAAGCATATTGAATTTAAATAATTATATGAAAATAAGTAGATATATAACTAAATACAAAAATTAGAAAATACAACCTTGTGTACAGTGCCAAATCCACCCTGATCTCCAAGCTTGTTATCCTAATAGAAGTCTCTAGTTGCATCTCTTAATGTTTTTGAATTGAATGTTATTTGATCATGATGACTAAAAGGCTTGTCTTCTCCACATGTACAATGAAGCCCGCATACACATGAGAATAGAATTATAGAGATAATGAAGGAAAATTGAACAAACTTGTATGAGACTTGGAAAAGATAATTGCATTAGCAACTGAGAAATAAATAAATAAATGGTATGGATTCAATTTTCCCAAGAGAAATCTCAAGTTTGAATATAAAAGTGACATATTGGATTTAATAAGGCTTAATACTTGATTTTTACTAAGAGTACCTCCTCTCTACAATTTGTGATTGCTATGTAGATTAATATTTCATTCTCAAATTAAAATCAAAATGAATTTGATTTTGTCCAATTTCTAAAGAAAATATAAATCAGGATACATCCCAATTAAATACCTTGAGATTGATCTCTCCCATAAATTTCGTGTGAAGCCATCAATTTTATTTGCACAATAAATATCAATCCCAACAATAACATAAGGGCTATAAGGATACTAAAAGAATTCATCAATTTTATTTGCACAATAAATAGCAATCCCAACAATAACACAAGGGCTATAAGGACACCGAGAGAATCCATCAATTTTCTTTGAACAATAAATAGCAGTCCCAACAATAACATGGGGGCTATAAGGACACCGAGAGAGTCTAGACTTTTAGGTATTTTGTTTGAAGACTCTTCTATGTGTAACACAAATGTTCAATTTCAAGGATGAAATATAAATATGTCACAACCCAAAAGAACTGAAGGAAATATTAATACTACCCAAATATACCCCTAGATGAATAAAAAATAAAATCCAAAAACAAGCCAGTTTGAGTAGAATACTTGATGAAGATAGAATTGTTGAAGATGGGGACTTTTTTGGAGATAAAAAATAAGAACCGTAATAAGGGTAAGTCTAATAGATAACCAAGAAATCTCCAAATCAACCCACAACTACAACACAATATCCACTCTTAGTCACATTCAACACTTCTCTAATTTCTTTGCTCATACAAGATCTACAATCCTTGCTAGAAATATCTCTTCTACACTAAATAAGCCCATAAATCTTAGTAGTCTAAGAGTAGGTCTCCATGCTATTGCTTGGCTTATTTTCGCTAGCAGTAGTTGCTCATTATTGAGTGGCACAATTGTGGAGCTGATGGCCCCATAGATTGTAATATTTGCTACTTAATTTTAAATATTATTCTTAAATAAGATTTTTACTCATTTTGTTGCAAATAATTTGGATACTAAATTGTAGGCAATTAAAAAGGAGATTAAAAATAGATGGTGAAGACATGTGTCACTTTTTTCAATAAGTAGTTGTTACTTATTTCTAGCCCCCCCTCTTTTCACACAACTTATTTTTATTTTCTAAAAAATAGCTGCTCCACAAAAATAGGTAAAGATTCCAAAATTTCCTTTTCCCATAATTTTTATTTTGCATGGGAACACTATACTACTTAAATTTAAGCAAAAATTTGATGAAGAAGCAACATGGCGGCATGTGGTAAGTCTACTCACAAGTAAAACTAGAGGCATACTTAATTGGTGACTTGTCCACTTTAGTAGACAAATTGGAGAAAAGTTGCTTAACAAAAGAGCTAAAGGCAACATGATTTATGACATCCTCGCCATTTACATGGTACAACATGATGGTGTTATCCAGTTTTCTAAGGAAATTAGACCAAGCATAGGTTAGATAACATTTGTCATTAGAAAAACATTAGTGCAATGACAACATGCATACACAATTGTCGAATTGTGGAATTGATGCCCAACGAACAAGCATTCTTTAGCTATGACATCTCCCTTACGTTGAAGGTCATAATTCTAATTAGGGCTTTATCCAACAATTTCCCAACATGAATTAATTTCTAGCTAAAGGGGACTCCATAAGGAAAGTCTATTGACTAATTATATTTAGTTATTATTGTTGACAATGACCTTTATTGCATATGTGGTAGGGTTAGGCATCTAGCTTATATAGGTTATTAATGGGTTGTATTATTGACCTTGAATTACTTTTAATTATTCATACCTTAATGATTGTAATACTCTATGTTGGAAATAATGAGGTACTTTCAAGTTAGTTGACCATAAATATTGATTTTGTATATACTTATTCACAATTTGGAATATGGTATAGGAATCAAAGGTGAATATATGGAGAGCGAGCCAATAAATAATGTGAATGTAAGAATAAATGTAGACAATGATAGATGCATCAATGCATCAAATGGAAGGAATGAAAGACAATAAAATTGAGGAAGAATTCAAACTTTAACATTAAAGTTTTTCGTATCCAGTATATAGCCATATCAAGATGTTCTCATGAAATAAACCTAAACCAAAAATTTAAAATTTAAAATTCTACATAGTTCAAACATAAGTCTAATGTCCCCACTACTAGGGTTAGTTTGGGACAAGTAATACCTGCAAAATAATGGTTAGAATAACAATAATTACAAAACTAACTATATTATTCTACTCTCTAATTTAACCCCAATCTTAAGGACATCTCCAGATCGGGCTTCCTAGCTCATAGCTACCTCACTGTGATCTTGGGAGCGAACCCCTTAAGATTCTTCTTGGACAGACATTCTCTATCTAAGATCACTCACATATGCATATATTGACAACATCAGAATATTCTAGTACGTCGATTATCAACCATAAAAGACAATGAAGATCTTAAATATTTCACATGCTCCATGCTTCGATATCGACTCTCGGTCATGGTGGGCAATGGAGATCTTAAATATCTCACATGCTCCATGCTTCGAGTTTCATTAGTATCCATGGTATTAACCTCATAGCTTAACACAATGTTATCCACAAGTATAATTCATTAATATAAATAAATTCATAAATATAATCCATAAACATAACTTTCTTACCTTCTTCTTTTATTGGTCCATATGGCTCTATCCTTAGTTGGCCCTTCAATGAATTTTTCATTCTAGATTATCTCAACTCTATATTTACTTTCCAAAAATCTTCATTTTGATAAAACATATTTTTTTGTTTCTTCTTTTCCAAAAGTCACAACCTTTCACAATACAAATCCTTTGAAAAGTCACAACACTTCATAATTAGAACCTTGTCACAACACTTCATAACTTAAATCCTTTTGAAAAGTACTAATAATTTATAATCAAAATATTTTTAAAGAGTCACAACTATTCATAATTATGACCCTTTCAAAGGTTCGCATCCTTTCAGTATCATTGATATGTTTTTAGAAAGTCACTTCCTTATTTTCTTCATATTACTTTCCTCTTCCATTTTTCCTTTTTTAACTCCTCTCTTCTTCTCTTCCTTTTTTCTTCTCTCTAAAATAAACTCTCCTCACTTTTATATCTAAATTTTAAGGAGTCATGTCTATTCGTTAAACGTCTCTTAACTTTTCACGAGATTTAATTAATTTATATTATTCTATGTTATATTATTTATTTACTTATTTATTTTATTTATTATTAAATTCAATTTAGAAATTTAACATACTTTCTACAATATTGTCTTTTGTATTTAATTTAATTTCTTTCTTTACTCATTGAAATTTTATTATTATTTTAGTTATTTAATATATCATACTAAATATTATTTTAGTAATAATATAGATTAAATAATTATCATTTCCTTTTTTTATATTTTAGTATTAGTTTTAATGTAACTTTATTATTTATTTAATAATATTTTATTATCTAGTTATTATTAAAATTTTATCTTAAAATAGAGATGATAATAAGCTTTAAGCATAAATATCATTTATTTACATAGGGGACAAGACTCAATAGTTGAGCACCCTAAAAATTTGCACTTTTCAAAATGCTACATGAAAATACCAAATCAATCCCAAATTTTTATAGCAATTTACTTGGGAATTCTCCTACTTATAACTAATTTTTCAGGGTCGAATCATCAAACACGATCCTACATTAACATGCTTCTAGCTAAGGTGACAAAAAATGCACAAAAAAATGAGGCCAATACTTATGCACTCACACTGCATTACTGCACTAATGTGACATCACATGATTTGCTCCCCTTTAGATATAAGAAATACAATTCATTCAATTATTGGTAGTCATTAACAACGGTAAAAACTTTAAAGTCACAAATTTTGGTGCAATATATAAAAACATAAGGCATTTATCAACACTTGAGTATCGCAATTGTTGGAACATGCTAACTACTGCTCCTTTCCCCTATACTACTACTTTCATACTCTGCACCATGGATGTTGTTTATTGAAAGTAAGGTAAAAATATCAATGACTCACGTTTTGAACTTTTATAAGAACTAAAAGTCATGGGTAGAGATTTGGACCTACAAATAAATAAAGATATTCAAATATTTGACCTAATAAAAAATATAATACTTCCATAATAATAGATAAAAATATATCTATAAATTAGATAAAATGAAATAAGTCAAATCTTAAGAACCAACCAAAAAAACGTGCTCTCCCTTGGGCACCCATCAAGACATTTTCTTAAATATGCCCAAAATCTAAAGTTCTACAGAGAACAATCATAAGCTTGTGACATAAAATGTACTCTCTTAGATAGCCATCAAGAGGTCATCCTAAAATAAATACAAAATTTGAAATTAAGCTTGAGACATAAGATGTACTCTTTCTCAAATACCCATCAAGATGAGCTAGCCTAAAATCTGAAATTAGCACACCCATAAGTTTGAGACAAAAAATGTACATCCAAGTGTCATCTTGAAATAAACACTCAATTTAAAATTTCACATAGCACAACCATAAGCTTGAAACATAAAATGTACTATCTCTCATATACTCATCAAAATAAACTAACCTAAAACCCGACATTTCACATAGCACATCTATAAGTTTGAAACATAATATCTATTAAGATGTTATTCTGAAATAAACTCGGAAACTAAAATTCTACATAGCACAATTATAAGCTTGAGAGATTGAAATATACTATCTCTCAAGACTCATACCATGAAGGTACTATCTTGAAATAAACCCAAAACCTCACAAAACTCACAAGCAGAACCTTGAGACAATATATCCTTGTTTACATATTTTATTCCATCTCACATTGATTTCCAAATATAAATGGGAATGAACTTGATCACGCATGAACGGACAGCGAAATATATTAAAAAACCAATAATGCACTCGTGGGAATCCGTAAATGAGAAGGTGAAAATGGATATGTTTTTACATGGCAAAGTAAAACATGGGTTTCACTGTTTTTAACACTCGAGCGGGTATTAAATTTTCCAGAAAGAACAATGGAGAATACAGTAGTAATAGATTAAAGAAAGCCAGAGCATCTTTAATGGCGTCGCTTTCACTGTCCTCACGCTGATTGAAAGCCATATTTGACAGCAGCTTCTTCAATAATTCGTTTCAAAGTCTCGCTGTTCATAATTCCATCGCTCTGTTTCACCTGCAAAATCAATCAAACATGAGGCTCTGCGAGAAATACAAAGCAGAATTTAAGATCTTTTAACGATTTGAACAAGTTCCAAATCAGTTACTTTAATGGTTGCCGTTTTGATAATCTGGCCGTCAAAAGATGTAAGATTGGCATTGTAGAAGTCCAGGTGAAGTGATTCGAGAGCCCTGGTCAGTTTAATCAAGATTCCTGGACCTTTCTTGCAAAAAATGCGTATGTGAAATGTTGTCTCTTCCATCTTGGAGACATCCAGCTGCCATAAACAAAACAAAGCAGAGAGAATTTCTGAAAGGTTAATGAAATTTGGAAGTTGCAATTTTAAGAGAATTCTAGTTTCAAAGTTGCAATTTAAAAGAATTTCAGCTCAGAAGTTGCAATTTAAAAGAATTTCATTTCAAAAGTTGCAATTTAAAAGAATTTCAGCTCAGAAGTTGCAATTTAAAAGAATTTCATTTCAAAAGTTGCAATTTAAGATAGTTGCATTAAAAAGATTTACATGGAAGAGTATTTTCCGGCCTGGTTTGTCGACCTCTGAGCCCTGCCAAGTGCTATTTCCATAGCCCGGCATTTCCATGTCAACGTCTGTTATGACGGAGTCTCCGTCAAGAGTCGCAGAATCGTCGAGATTCGTGGTCGCTTCAAGCTGTGCAATCTCCGCTTTAATGTCTTTCACCTGTTTCTGCAAGTCCTGCACATAGCTAATGGCGTCTCCAACAATCGACGCCTTGTCCATCTACACAAGCCAAAACAAAACCCCCTTTCAGAACAAACACAGGGAAAACTTCAAGAAACGGAAGAAAAAGAGAACAGAAAAGGAAAAGAAAACCCTAGTTTGGAATACTGCCTTGGTGATTTTGGGAACAAGAGCGCGCAAAGCGTAAAGCCTCTCATTCAGCCTGCCGCGGCGCCTTCTCTCGGAGATCAAAGTCCTAAAGTCGGAAGATCGACCGGACTGACCGGATTTAACAGATCCCTCGTCCTCTATTTCCTCCGACGAATATCCGCACTTCACAGATTCTACACTACACTTGCCCTGCAGGTGATTCGAACCCTGGACGAAAACGTTCTCAGGGGAATTATCCAGCCCTATGATTTTACAAGGCCCGGAGAAATTAGAGTGATTCGTTTTGCTCTCAGGAGCCACTCCAGAAAGCTCAAAACTTTGGGGTTTTGCAGGCAGATCGTGAGAAGTCCACAAGTTATCTGCAGCAAAAGAAGGCCATCCTTGTCCTTCTGCATACTCCAGATCTGCCAAGGACAAGCCATGATCATGATCATTCTCCATCTGTCCTTCTACTCCGTTCAAATACAGCATGGAATTAATGTTGTTTGCTGCTGCTTCTTCTCCTACTCTGTTGAACTCCATGATGTTCTTGAGAAGAGCATTCATATAGTCCGAAGACGGCGGATCTCCCATTACAAAATGAGATTTTTGCTTCTGTTCTAATTACAGAAGCTTTCAGTTCTTCACAATTATATTTTGGATCGAGTAAACTGTGTCAGCCATAAATGGGATATAATAGCGACTATTTTCTCTTTGTTTTTCATGCAACTTTGGTGCTTTCTCCATTTCTGATGGGATGTTTTTTCGAATCCATTTGTTTTGGTGCAGGTGAGAAATTAATAAATCGAACTCATGAATCATGCTACTTCAATATTGATATGTTATTGGTGTTAAAAAGGGACACTCTTTAAATCTATATTATCTTCGGTCCCCTACAAAGGAATCTAATCTATGTAATCCCACTTTTTCATAGTTATTAATTAATTTACAATGGCAAGGACCATGCACGCAAGCTATAGTGTGGTTTAATGCCATTCTCTCTCCCCAAGTTTTAGATTTTTGAAGTATTTTATATTAGTCATGAAATAATGTCCTTATGAGATAGAATATTTTCTTTTAAAAAGTAAAGGGTAGGTATGTGTGAATCATTAAACTCTAGAGAAATGTATTACTAAACATAGGTTATAATGTTAGGGAGTGAGGATCCATAAAATTTTCTTCTTATATTCTAGTCTTGTTTGAGTAGGTAAAGAAGAGATCGGGTCTTGTTGACAGGGTCTTTAATCTATGTGGAGTTGCTTTTAAGGAAGAGACTTGAGTTTGTCTTGCATAAAAAAGGTTAAGCTATAGGGTAATCATAAATATATTAGCTAGGATCAAAATGTCAGGGGAAATGATCTAGTAGTCTCACAGGCTAACTTTGAGCACCTACAGATTCTAAATCTTAAGTTAGATTTCGACGATTTTTTGAGTATGTCTCCATATGCAAATCAAGAGCTTAGAGCTAAAGTTTCAGCTTGTGGGTATTCACAGATCTATCTTTAGATACTGTCCAAAACCAAGTCGTTTTAAAAAATGACATTTTCAAAGTGTCACTTGGAACACACCCCCTAGACCCCCAATAATCACCAATCATAATTAAATAGAAAATCACTGGATTGCCAATTAATAAAACATGTAACATATAATTATAAGATGTTTTAAATGTAAACCGACTCACCATGCCAACATACGCATTACACGTGTGTTTTAACCTAACCATTTGGGCCCTTCCATTACTCAAGGGCACATATTAAAAACCCCATGGAGAAAACTTTAAAGTCAACTGACACCCCAAATAAAAATGTAATACCATGTCCTTTTCTCACCTGTACCATGTAACCATCTAGGCTAGGGCCATTTACTACCCTTGTGAAATTCTCGAATAATCTTTATTTAACAAACTTGTGCATGTTTCTAGAAAAGTCTTCTCTCATGTAATGCCCCACTTGGGAACTCAAGAGATATTAATCTAAAACATGCAATTAAGTTTATTGATTTTATTTATTTATTAAGAGTTTACAAACATTAATGTACCAATAATATGGAAGAAAAGTAACACAAGATAGCACATGCACACAATGTAACTTAAAACATAGTGATGAAGGGTGTTCTCCTTAATACCACAACACAACAAAAATAGATAAACAACACAAATTGACAAAACAAAATATGGGCTTCTTATTATTGTCACCACTACAGAATTATGAAATTACAATATGCAAATCCACATGGGCACCTTCCTTACAATAGTCTGCAAGACATAGTTGTGACTATCATCGAGAACTGCCTTAGATAACCTACGAGCCTTCTTTATTTAGGCATTTTCATCACTCATGAAGGTTCTAGACACTAAGCCCTAACCCTTGAGGTCGACCAACCTCATATTATATTATTTTATTACACTTTATTACAAAGGATCGCTCAAGAAGAATTACAAACTACATTTTCAGATGGGTCTACTTTTGGAGACTATAACTATCAAACTATGTACCCAATGGGCTATTATAACCCCATTTCAAAATCCTCGGCTAAAGATCTACAATGGCCAATCACACAAGCATTCATCTATTGAGGTTTTGCCTCATTTCAGAGTCATTTAGGACTTCATTGTTGAACCTAAAGTTTGGATAGCCAAAATCCCTACTAAAAATCTATATTAATTGCATTAATACATATAATATGGCAATAATACTCATCTAGCAAGATGATATTTCCAATATAAACTTGCAAATATTAGATTAGAACAATCTGAGCATATAATACCAACTTACTAAAATTAGCAAGCTCCCACAAATAACAACTTTACACAGGAATAACCCTTATTGGAAACATAAAATTGGAAGTAGAAGTAGTCTTGGTTGATGCAAGATTGCCCTCACACCCAGGATGCTTCTACATCGAACACCCAAGGTAATTTGAGAAGTGACCCTGTAACATCTCAGGTAGTTAGAGGAAAACCAAGATAGCCAACCTCCTCCTATGCTAGCATGTCTAACATCTCCTCAATATCCTTTGTAGCTAAAGTAGATGCCAAAATATGTCATTGTGCTTCAAGAACTTCATCTCCATCACCTCCTTCATTGTATCCTATCAAATATGGAATGTTGAATACTAGTGAAATATTTAGTTTAGTTAGAAACTCTACTACTTCATGGGCATTTCCAAAATCATACCTGTTTAGTATTTTTCATGGTCCAAACTTCTTCATTTTCATCTTATTATATGCATGCACTGAAAATATCTTATTCCTTGAATGAACCATGACTTCATCTCCAATATGAAATTCCTCATATCTCATTTTCTCATGTGTCTTAGCCTTATACTATGTATTCATCCTTGTAATGAGCTTCTTCACCTCCTCATGGATGTTCTTCAACTGTTTAACAAAATCTTCTGCTTCAGGACTACTTATCTATCATTTATACAACTGCCCTAATTTAAAAGCATTTCTAAAACTGCTCCCATATATAATTCGGAATGGTGATTTACTAGTACTCATGTTGATAGAATTATTATATGCAAATTTTGCCTATGGTAAAACTAGATCCTAACCTTTTGGCTTATCCCCAACCAAGCATCTTAGCAAATTCCCCAAATTCTAGATTAATTTGAGTACCTAGTAAAGTGGGAAAATGAGCCAATTGAAGATGTTGCATGGATTTCTCAATCTAAATTAAATTCATCTTGGGTTGTGACATAGTCTCAATTCAGGAGAATCATTTCTTTCAACAAGTTGATTGTCTAATGTAGGACATCTTGAGTTTTACTATTATCCTGCTAAGTAGATATGTGTTTGATTTTCATTATGAATCTTCTTAGTAACTTCTTTTCTACTGGCTTGGTGGATGCATTCATGTCTTCATTCACTAAGTGTCTTGGGCTCCTATTTTGCTAAGTGATTTTTGTTTTGTGTTCATTAAGTGCCTCATGACTCTTTGTATCAATTGTTTGATGATGTCTTGTTCTTCTTTCACCGAATTGTTTTCCTAATTCTTATTTGAGAGCCAACCTTTGTATTTAATGTTGGGTTGTGATATAATGTATGAGATCAATCATTGGGATGCATGTAGACTATTATTTGATTGGACTTATTCAATGTGATGATCTGAAGACTTATGTAAATTATTTGACAAGTATAAATAAAGGATCTTGGTCAAGGTTTGGTAGTAATAATTGTTGGAAACAATTCTTCAAATTGTAGGTTGTCATTGATGTTATACAAATGTCAGTATTGACTGAGTAATAAAGGCTTGCAGTGTTAGCCAAGAATATTCAGTACTGACCGAGTAGTCGAGTAATGAAGAACATTAAGTGTTAACTAAGCAGTCAATTAATGAAGGATATCTAGCTTGACATACTAATCGAGTGGTTGAGCATCAAAGGACTTCTAGTGTTAACCAAGTGATCAATTTTAGTATTGACCAAGTGACAATAGAATACAATTGTCTAATACATAATTGATTGAGGCTAACTATTTGGATGTTTAATGGTTATTTGAAAGGTATTCAAGCCCACTTATCAAAGCTTATGATATATAAGAAATGTCAAGTAGTGAGAATAATACACAAGTAAAGACATATAATAAGATGAAGCTGTGAGCAAAGGAAATGGGAGAGAAGGAAAGTTTGAAAGATAAGCTACAAAGAATATTTTGATCAATAAGGATCTAGAGGTCAAGCCAAAACAAAGATTTGAATCTGCAAAGAAAGTTGCTTCATAAATTAGGTTAATTACTATTAGCTTCTAACCATTGTAGTAGTGAAGAAATCTCTTAACAGAGTTGACTTAACAAACATATTTTAAATCCTCTAACAAGGTGACATTTCAAGATTGAAGTGTTTGAAGACTTCTAACTAGACCACTCCTAAAAAGGTGATCTAAATCCTCTAACAAGGTCATACTTAACAGTATACTTTGTAACATTTAATAGGGCTGACTCCTAATAAGGCTCACTTCAGAAGAGTGAAAAATGTTGTAACTAGTTGCATGGTGGTTTTCCAAATTTGGGTTTCCACATTAAATCTCAGTGTCATTTGTGTTCATGTTATTTTCTTTATGCTTTATCTTTCTACAACTAAGTTATTAAAGGTTAAAATAGATTAATATTCTTAAAGACTTCTTTATTAACAGAGTTACAATAATAACTTAGTTTTAACCAAGCTAGACAACATCGTATTATCAATGAAAAGTTGATTTGACATCTAGGGATAGAGAATTATTTTTGTGGTAACCGATTCACCCATCCCCTCTCAGTAACTCTCTTCATTTCCAACAGTTGGTATCAGAGCATTTGGCGCTTGTAGGAAAGGTTTTAAGGACCTAAGCTAAAGATCAATATGTCATACAGAATGGAGATTCCTAAACTTAACAGAGACATCTTTTCAGCATCGAAGGAATTGATGAAGCTAAACCTATCAAGCATTAGTGATACTGGTCTATTCTACTTGAAAAACAAATATGTGTCACCACCTAAACCTATGATTGTGGAACATATGAAATAATCAAAGGGTCATAGTATAATGATGATTGATATAGCTTCCTCCCTCAACTATTCTAAATTTGATGAGGTTAAAGATTGTCCTATTGCATTTGAAACGTGGGAAAAACTATATAAAGTCTATGGAGGTGATAAAAATGTGTAAAGAGCCAAGGAAGAAATTTTAAGAGGCAAGTTTGATCAAGTAAAATGAAAGATGGTGAGAACATTGTCCAATACAATGAAAGAGTCAAAGAAAGTGTAAGTGCAGTCAAAGCTACATGAGGAGATATAACTGATGAAACAATGGTCAACAAGGTACTAAGAACTCTTCTTCCTATTTATGCAATTAGAATTTCAACAATTCAAGAGATGGGATACAATCCTAAAAATAATATAATCTTGGATACACTTGTGAGAAGATTGACTACTTTTGAGATGGATAACTTTGATAACTATGTTCATAATCCTAGAAAATTTGAATTTGTATTCAAAGCCAAACTAACTCTTGGCAGAAAAGGAGAAAAATCAAAAGAAAAATAGGTTGATATTGAAGAAGAAGAAGAATCAGATGAAGACCTTGAAGTCATTGAAGCCCTACTTCCAAAAAGAGTATCAAAAGGGAAAGGAAAATTCAGAGGAAAATTTTCATTGATTTATTTCTCATGTGAATAGGCTAGTCATATTGCTACAAGATGTCCAAACAAAGAAGATAAAAATGAGCAAAGAAATAACAAGTTCAAAGACAAGAAAGACTTCAAGAACTACAAGGACTGCAGAGACCAAGGTAGGAAATATTGTTACATTGCTAAAGATTCTGATAGTGATGATAATGAAGAAGAAGTATTTTACATTGCTCTTAAAGATGACTTTGATAATGAGGAAAATGAAAAGATGACACTTGTATCTCATGTTAGCAAAAATTATACATGGATCATAGATAGTGGTTGTTCTCATCACATGATTGGTGACAAAACTTAGTTTGAACATTTAGAACACTATGTGGTGGAAGTGTTAGATTTGGAAATAATGAACCATGTTATGTAAAAGGAATCAAATGTGAAAATGTCTACTAGGTTGAAGGATTAAGACATAATCTACTCAATGTGGCACAACTAAAAAATATAGAATACAAGGTAGAATGCATGAATGACAAGCTAAACTATTGGATGGAGAAGGAAACCTGGTTGGGACTAGCAATCAGACAAAAGGTAACTTGATTTACCTAGATATCACTAAAAGCACATATTTAGTAGCTCAAATAAAGAAATTTGGCTATGGAATAAAAGGTTGTGTCATGTTAACTTTGATAACCTAGTTATAATAAGCAAGAACAAAAGTGTAAGAGGCATACCAAATCTAAAGAAACCTGAGATGGGCATGTGTAAACAATGTCAAATTGGAAAGATGAGTAAAAGAAGTTTCAAAAGTAAGTCTCTTAATTTTGAAGAAGTTTTGGAACTAGTTGATACATATCTTTATGGACCAATAGGTATAGAAGGAAACTGTGGAGACATATACTTCATTCTATTTGTTGATGACCATTCTAGGATGATGAATGTAATGTTCTTAAAAGATAAATATGATACTTTTCAAAAGTTCAAATAGTATTTGGCTAGAGTTGAGAAAGAAATAGAGAAGAATCTAAAATTCCTGAGATTAGATAGAGGAGGTGAATTCATCTCTTGAAATGAATTCAATGAATTATGCAATGAATGAGGAATCAAAAGATAGATATCAGCACATAAAACTCTAGATTAAAATGGTATAGTAGAAAGAAGGAACAAATCCATCATGAAGTGTGCAAGAAGACTAATGACTGTGAAAAATATTGCATCAAAATATTGGATAGAAACAATCAACACAACAATTCACACACTTACTTGAGTTCAACTAAAGAAAGGTACAAATAAAACACATTATGAATTATGGTATGGGTATGTACAAGCCTAATGTTTTTTTTATCTTAGATTATTTGGAAGCAAATGCTATATATTAAAAGATGTAAAGAAAGGGAAACTTGATGAAGGTATATTCCTAGGTTGCTCCAATATGAATAAGGCATACAAATGTTTGAATCTTACTACTCACAAAGTCATAGAGAGTGCATATGTGAACATTGATGAGTTTGCAAAAACAAGTGAAGAACACAACAAGGAGCCTAAAGACTACAAAAATTTTGTTTACTATGATGAGGAACCAAAGACTTTACGACAAAAAATTCAATCCAAGCAACAACAAAGTGAACCTAAAAAATCACTAATAGTGCAACTCGAGTCATGGTAAAAGGAACCCAAGTCATAGAAAGAGGAACTGAGGCACAAAGAGAGGCACTTGAGTCATAGACTTGAGTTACAGTCAGATCAGCTAGAGGAGCTTGGGAAATAGGCTAAAGATCATGGAGAATAAAGTGAACCAAGTTTAAAATTAAGAAAGAAAGATATAAGACTTGCAAAATATGTCAAAAAACATCATGAACCTAAACAAATAATTAGAGGAGAGATAGATGATATAATGACAAGGAACAAATTAAAAGGTACATGTTTTCTTAGTGAATTTGAACCTAGATATGTAAAAGATGCTTTAGAAAATGAAGGTTGGATAGAGGAAATGAATGAAGAAATTGAAAAAATAGAAAAGAATAATACTTGGTCTGTTATACCTAGACCTAAGCATAAGAATGTGATTGGTACAAAATGGATATTCAAAAATAAGTTGAATGAGAAAGGAGAAGTAACAAGGAACAAATAAATGTTAGTATGCAAAGGTTATGCACAAGTAGAAGGTATTGACTATGGGGAAATATTTGCCCCTATTGCAAGACTTGAAGGTATTAGAATAGTTTTATTAAATGATGCACAAAAGGGATCCAAATTATATTAGATGAATGTAAAATCAACTTTCTTAAGTGAAATTCTAGAAGTCTAAATTTGAACTTGACTTGAAGGTTTCTTTGATCCAAGCAAAAGAGACACATTATGTAAACTTCACAAAGCTCTATATGGACTGAAGAAAGCTCCAAGAGTATGGTATGAAAGGTTGCATGGATATCTGGTAAGAATTGGTTTTGAAAAGACAAATGATAACAATAATTTATATATAAAGAAAGGACCGCAGGACAAGATATTGCTTGCAAAAATATTTGTGGATGATATCATATTTGAAGGAGATGAGATGTTATGCAAGTCATTTGCTAAAGAAATGAGGAAATAATTTGAAATGTCTACATTTTTAGAGAAAAAATTCTTTGTTGGCCTACAAGTTCAACAAATGAAGGATGTCATATACATCACCCAATCAAAGTACATCAAGGAAATATTGAAAGCATTTGGAATGGAAGAATCCAAACCAATTGGAACACCTATATCTACTAGACATAAAATTTCAAAGAATGATAATTCAAAATAGGTAAATCAAACTACTTATAGATCACTAATTGGGAAATTTTAGTATGTGGTACACACTAGACCTGATATTGCATTGGCAATTGACATAGTTACGAGGGTTTCTACTAATCCTAAAGAAAATCACATGATGACAGTCAAAAGGACTCTGAGGTACCTAATAGGTACTAAATAATATGGTTTGTGGTATTAGAAAGGAGGAAATCTTAAGTTAAGAACCTTTATTGATGGATATTGGGCAAGAAGCATTGATGACAAGAAAATTACTAGTGGAGGAACATTATTTCTTGGAAAGAGATTAGTATCTTGGAAAAGCAAGAAGAAAAATTGTATTTCTCAACCAACAACAGAGGTAGAGTATGTTGCTATAACAGTCAATTTTTTATAACATAATATGGATCAAACAATTACTATTAGGAATGAAGGAGAAAATTAAGGAACTAGTGGTTACCTATTGTGTTAACACAAGTGCAATCAATATATCCAAAAACCCTATGATCCACACAAAGACATAATACATTTCAATCAAATATCATTTCCTAAGGGCATTGGTTGAAGATAAAGAAGCGAGATTAGAATATGTAAACACCAAGGAGGAGATAGTAGACATATTTACTAAGGCATTACCTAAGGATACATTTATATATCTAAGAGGTAAACTAGGGGTTATTCCCTTATTTGATGCTCACTAAAGCAAAAGATAGTGATGCATCAACCAAGTTTTATTGAAAATCTATCAAGTTGATGCAGATTGGCACACTTCAGGTGTGAAATGCAGAGCATATTGCATATTGATGAAGGGTACTCCCCTTAATACCATAAATACATAGCAAAAACAAAAAATAATAGCAATTTGCAAGAACAAAATATGGGTTTCTTATTATCGCTACAAATGCAAAATTATAGAATTTAGGATTACAATATGTAACCTACATGGGTGCCTTCATTACGATAATCTACAAGACAAAGATGTGAACTATCACTAGAGCTGTCTTAGATAATGTACAAGCATGTCTTAAATAAGAAATTTTATGCTGCCCAAGAAGGTTCTAGACACTCAAACTTAATACCTAGGGCCAACAAAGCCTAACAACACATATAGAGTCAACCAAATACATTTTGATATTTATTTTGGAAGCTTGGCTGACCCAAATTTGGAAGGCCATAACTCTTGAATCATTGCTCCGATTGGCTATTATAACCACTTTTTAGAATCCTCAGCTTTTGATCTACATGATCGAATCGACACAAGCAGCCATCCATTGAGTTTTCAAGCCTCATTCAAGCACATTTAGGCCTTCTATGATGAGTGTGAAGTTTTTATAACAAAATTACACACCAAAAAACTACTATAAATCCATGAATACTCATGATATGGCACTGAGCCTCAACAAGTAGGCTGAAATATCCAAGATGAACATCCACCTCTGAAATCAGGACATGAGTAGTTATCACATATTGCTTGGTAGACCTTAGTAGTATGATTGCAAGGCTATGCATGATTTGTCAAGAATGTGATTGTTGCTAAGAAAAGTGAAAGAAAGTATTCTGTGATTCCTTTACAAAATGAAGAATTCAGTAGGAGGAACTTGATTATTGGTAGTCGAGTTGAGTTGAGAAATTCTAAGAGGGTTAGAGATTAGAGTGGAAAACAAACTTGTGGAACACCAAAGAAGGATGTAACAAAGTAGAAATGGAACAAGGTAAAGAGTGTGCAAGTTGAAGACCTAGAGGACATGTATGTGAATAACTAATTTGGGATTTATGTGCTTAATCTTGGAAGATGTTCTTCTAGCTAGTGAGAAAATATTTTCAGACTTGGGGTGTTTGATGCAAAAGAATGCTAGGGTAGTTAGGAATCCTACATGTTGGAGGGATTTTGGCTTTGGAGTTGAGGACTTGGTCACCAAAGAAGTGGTTATTGGTCATTAGTGGGTGTAGTGTTGGATGAGGTACTTGGTTGCCAAAGGATCTTGACATATACTATTGGTCAACATATCTAGATTGCTTGACATGTGAGGAGCTTGAAAATGCTTAGTTGGTGATTGTTGATGCTTGGTAGTTTGGGCTTGTTGAAAGAAGTTCTTGTAGATTTGATTAATCAACTTGATGTATTTAATGTGTGAGTGTTATTGTGACATAGAGCGATCATGGTAGTTTGTGTGGGCCTATTTGTGTCTTTCTTATTTGTCCTAGGTGTATTTAATGGGTATTGTAAGCCTTGTAAGGCATTTGGTATTTAATATCTATCATAGTCTGGCTTGTAGCTTAATTATGTATTTAATATAAGGGTTGATTTAATTTTTAACTTGCTAGGTTGACTTGTGGTTTAGTTGGGTATAAGTAGAGGGTCTTATGGAGTCTTGAATCATTGTCATCTAGCATGAAGAAGAAGAGTAGCTGAGAGGAAAAAAAGTTTGAGAAGAGGTAGTAGCTACCACTTAAGAAACAAGAAGGTTAATTGGTGTCTTGCAAGCACAAGTTTAGATTCTTCTTGGGATTTTCTATTAGTTGGTGGATCTAGGCTAGCTAGGGTTTGGATGTTGCAAGGTCTTGCAAAATTACTATTTCCTATGTATTTGGTGGTAACTTGGAAGGCATTTCAGCTAGGCTGCATGTTGGATGTAAATCTTATGATTCTAGGGAATTGACATTGTTTTGGATATCAATTTATATGTTATTGTGTGGTTAATTATTGGGGGCTAGGAAAAATCTATTGGGGATTCTTCTTCCTTTAATTTCATCATAATCTGATAACTAGATCCTTATAGAGGAATATCCTTCCTTGAATGAAGTCTAAGGTCAAATTCTCCATATCCTAATAAAGGGAAGGTTCAAGTTGAACACAAGCCACTTCACTTACCTGATTATAATTGATGAGTGTGTACTTAATTTTTAGTTTAATACTAACCTTGATTTGGCTTTCCTTCCTTGTGGGAAAATTTTGCACAGATGTAGCCATAGAGGGCCTTTGAAATTTTTTGACTTACAACATCCTATAGGTTTCAAATATGTCTACCACTTGGATGTCAATGATACTAGACACCTAAGGTTCTTGGATGAGCTAGATTTGAACGTTTCTTAGCTTGTCCACCATAGTATGATGTTTTTCTCAAGTTGGAATATTGCATCTTTGGATAGCATGGGGACCAATGTGAGCCTCTTACATATAGGTAAAGCCATGACATTTATAGAAGATTTGGATTCAAATAGGAAATTATGTGAATTTAAAAAAGAAAAATTAGGTTGAGTAGGAAAGGAGGATCCTAAGTGTTTCCCTAGAAAATGGTTGCATTTGCATCATTGAAAGTCACACTTTTTGTGATGGCAGGGCACATTTTTGGGACATCAAGCTATTGTATGAGGGACTTCCACTACTTGGAGTAGATTAACAAAGTGTCCAATCAAAGAGATGGTTGTATTGGTATTTTTCATTGCTTTTCTAATGTTGAATTTTACTCTAGACGACCTAGTACTCCTCATCAAAGGTTCATAATGCTTTTGTGTTATTCCCTTGAGAGGAGTAGGATTTATATAAGCATAGGGGTCTAGGAGAATGCATGTATTTTTATGTAGGATTGATGTCATTTGAGGGGATTTCTTAAACTGTCTTTTGGTTTTATAAGAAGCATATGAACTAGAAAAAGATTTGACCTCAAAAGCTAGGATGGAGTCATTGAAGAACCCTTGAAGAATAGGTCCTTCCTTGTCCAATTTTTCCTCTCCATAGAGGATGGTTTTACAATTTGAATACAAGTTAGCAAGTTTTGTTATAACATATGGAGATATTTATTCAGATTGAGCTTGTGGATTCAAATGGGATATTTGAATTAACTTTTCTAGAGAATGTGACCTAATGTCATGTAACTAGCACTAGCTAGTCAAGGGGTAAATTTTGCAAGCTGGAAAGAACAAATAGGTCATGCATTTCCTTGACTAATGGAATGGTTAGAGAGGACACCCCCATTGGTTAGTGTGTTATTCCATTATCAATTACCTAACCATTGGTTGTGGTTTCAATTGTTGATACCATGATGTTCAAAGTTATAGGAACCTGTTTGTCCTAAGAATATATTTGATTACTCTGAGGGATTAGCTTGGTTATTAGTCATTGTAGCCTTATCCAATTTCAATTGACTCATATGATTAACCATACTGGTAATAATTCTTTGGAAGGCCTACATGTTAGTAGAAAGTTGTGTATCTTGATCTACTGGTTGTGAGGATTGCACCTACATGTCTACCAAGGCAATAATGATAACAAGGTTCTTCCCACTTAGGTTAGCCAAAAGGAAGGAGGGGACTTCATATAGTGACATGAATTGGGGAGCCATGATAGGAATTAAAATTAGGGGTGTCTAAGGTAAACCCTTTTTATTCAACATACTATTACATTATGAATTATTATTGGTATAGGATTGATTACTAAGATGGGGGTGGGTGAATTAGTAATTATCAATTAACAATCTATTAGTAACTTTCTTGATTTTTTATTGACAAGATTCAATTTTTCCTATAATAATATTATCAGTTAAGTGCATAAACAATCAAATAGAGTAGTAAAAATATTCACACAATAGTAACACCAATATTTATCTCATGGAAACCCAATAAACCATAGTGTGAGGACTGTGATCACAAAATTTGTACTCTTTTGGAATACACTCTATTAGGAGATTTCCCAATTAAGGGTTACAAATTACTCTCAAGTGTACCTTGTTAAAGTATTTTCCTCTAGATCTATTAGGATATTTACTCTACTAGGAGTAAACTTTCTAAAGGATTTCAACACTCTAATCTAATAATTCAACCTTGTTAGAGGTTTTACAATAGAGAAATTAAGGAAACCCTTTCAAGGGATTTCAACTTTTATAATGGTAAGAATGTAAAATAAATTAAATGCTCTATAACTTACAATATCTTTCTATATTAGATCCCTTAAACCTCTGCAATATAACAACATACCATTACTTTTCTCTCTATTGTGATCGCAACCTATAGACTATTTCTCCTCTTTGACAACTCTGTCTTTACTTGACTTCCTTTATTCAACTACTTTCTCCAGTCATAGTACCTTCTAATTATCTTTTTCTTCTCCTTAAGTATATCAAAACACCTAAATCTAGATCCAACAATCATAATAGCATAATTCCATCCTTGTAGAAACTTTTTGAATAATCTTCCTTTTTTTGATCTAATGTTGATTGACTTTCCTTGTTTCTATGATATGAGATTACTTTTTTTAGAATCCTTATTTATCAATAGTTTGATAAGACTTGTCATTAGTAACAACACTTCCACTATTTATTCCAATTTTTACCTGATAAGTCACCTCTTAACTATTCCTTATCAGTTCCTTAGTTCCTTTAGTAACACACTTGCTAAAGATATGGTAACAAATGAAATGATATGCCAAAAATTTGACATCTATGAAAAATAGTATAATTGTTGAACATGTGATACATAAGTTCCTTCATCAACAACATGTAGATTAGTCATGCCAACAATATCACCCTTCTAAATTGATTTAAAACTTTTTAAACAATAATGACATCTTGTAAATTCTATGCTAAAAAATGGTCTTCCCCATATAATATGATCTTCAATTTCTCCTTCTTGTTACTTTCTCCCCTTTTTTCCATTCTTCAAATTTCTCCCCCTTTTTCAACAATGCAAAAGGTGCCAATATTACATAAATTAACTTCATATTAAGCTAACTTGCTCATGTACTCACCTTTTAGAATACTCCACCCTTGAGCAACCCACACTTATATTAGTCCATGCAAAAGATACATTGTTAAGTTCTTCATGAATTGATGCACACTGCATCTTCCTACTAAATTTTTGATAGGTTTAGTATCCCTAACATGCTTCTTAATTACTCAAAGCATTTCATTGGTATTGCTTTTGTAAATATATTAACTTGTTCGTTGGGGGGAATATACTCCAATCTAACTTTTTATTTTGTACTTGCTCCCTTAGATAATGATATTTGATTGCCATATGTTTTTTTTTTTAATACATTACTAGATTATTGGATATATTGATAGTTTTGGTGTTGTTGCAATGTATAACACCTAATTCTTCAAGTGTTTCCTATATTATATCCAATATTTTTCTCATCCATGCAACTTGCTGATAATTAATTACAACTGTAACATATTTAGCTTTTGTGGTAGATTGTGAAATGAAAATTTTCTTCTTACTTGTCCATAAAACTAGCCTTTCTCCTAGGAAAAATACTTATCTACTCATTTTTCATCAATATTGGCTACCCAATCTGTATCTGTATATACTTTAAGATCAAAGTCTCCTTTGTTTTTATACCATATTCCATGACCTTGAGTTCCTTTTAGACATTGAAATATCCTTTTAACTATTGTCAGATATGACTCCTTTGGTAGTGATGTGAACCTTGTAACAATTCCTACAACATGAGCTATATCAGGTCTACTATGAATAATATATTCTAGTTTCCTAATCATTGATATGTATAATGTTTCATTTACTTCCTTGGATTCATATTCTTTTTATAGCTTACAATTGGTAACCATCAGTGTACTAATAGGTTTAGATTCTTCCATCACAAATATTTTCAATATTTCTTTTATGTATTTTTACTAAGTGATGTGTATCCCACTCTTCATCTATTGTACTTGAAGTCTAATAAAGAATTTTATCTCTCCAATTAGAGACATCTCAAACTCATTATTCACATCCTTAGAAAATGACTTAATTTTTCATCTCCTCCAAAGATTATATCAACCAAAAAAAATTCTACAATTAATACTCTACTTTTAATTTTAGTAATAAGATACAAATTACATTTATCACTCATTATTGCAAATTTTAGTTTAAACAAATAATAATGTGACCTTTCATGCCAAGTTCTTAATTCTTGCTTCAGTCCATATAGTTCTTTATGTAGTTTTCTTACCAAATCTATCCTTGTTCTATAACAAAACCTTTAGGTTGTTCAATATATACTTCCTCTTCCAATAGTCCATTTAGAAATGTTGATTTCACATCCATTTTATAAACTAAAAAATTATTTATAGGTTGCATATGCCAGTAGCATTCTTACATCTTCCAATCTAGCAATTCATGCAAATGTCTCTCCATAATCTAATCCTTCCTTCTTTACATAACCTTTGCATACCTATCTTGCCTTATTACTTCTCCACTTTCATTTAGATTTTTTCTATTAAAAACCTCTTGGCAAATTTTCTAAGGTAGATATTGAATATTTTAGTTTATGGAAACATCTCTTCAGTATGAAGAAGACAAAGTTTGAAGATGAAGTTGTGGTATTCATACTTAGAAAATTATCTAAGTATAAGTTAGTTTATTTGCCAAAGAAGATACAATTTTGATATGCGCAGTTGATAGAGGTATTATTGGGATGTGCATATTTAGGTATGAACATAAAAGAATGTTAGGATGATGTGTTCAAGTACAGTCTGTATGGAAGGAGACATAACATTTTTACTAGTTGCAAAAGTATATAGACAAGAATAGAGTATAATAGGAAATGGATAATTACGCATGAAGGAATTATTTTGTTTACAAAATAATTACTTAATTAATTAGGGATAATATTCTAGATGGTAACCCTAACACAAAAAGTTGTAATAATATATTTTATCAAGAGTGTGAAAGTTTGAAGGCCAACTAGATAATATTTTGAGAATTACAAAGGTATAAAGGAAAGTTTATAAATGTGAAGTTAAGTTTTCTTATAAGGAAGATTATGTGAACTTTATATGATGTGAATTTTGATGTATGATCAAAGGTATTTGAGTTTTATGAAGAACAAAAAGAGTTATATCAGATATTGAAGATATCAATAACAAGCAAAGAGGTTTTTGTATCTATCATTTTGCATCAAGGAGTTACATTGCATATTGCATGTTTAGGAAGTGGGCTCTTCTTGCATACATTTTGTATTTGTATTTAACAAATCCTATCATGGTGTAGGATTCTAACAATTCCTAATTCCTCTAACAAGTATCAAGACACTATATGCATGTAATAGACTCCTAATAGGGTCAATATCTTTAACCATATACTTTGGATTAGTGGATCATTTTGTAGGTACCATCCCCATCAACATTTTCCCTTGGCCAATATTTTCCTAGTTAACAAAATACGGTGTTATGAGTTCTTGTATGCATGGTTATGTTTACTATTGAGTATAATTAGTTTTGTTTCATATGAAAGTTATAAGGAAATTAATAATAACTAGTTTTGGGCTAAAGTTTGTGAAATACTGACTCACCCCCCCTCTCACTATTCCCTATTTCTAAAAATTGATACTAGAGCACTATTAAGAGATTAGATTAGAGTATGCGAGTAGAAAGACTAGATTGCATATATCTTTACAAAACCCTTGCCTAAATATACATTTGAATATTTGTGAGATATGCTTGGGGTTATGCCCCTGCCTACTCTTGAGTAAATGATGTAGAGAATGCATCAGTCAAATGGTACAGAGCACTATTGTTCATCTGGACTGAATATTGATACTTCATGTATGGGGGAGTATCTGAGATGAGAAGAGTCATTAAGGACTCTTGGTAGTTGGTATTGAACGATGTCTTTGGACACTTGAGCTGATTGAAGACTTTGAGTAGATTCTTGACATAATGAAGCCTTTGACATTGATGTTAATAGGGGAGAGATTGCATGAAAAAAATCTCCTATGTATGGTGGAGAAGTGTTGTAGATGGAGAATATAAGCTCTCTAACATAATAGGATAAACAAGGAGATCCAATGAAGGAGCTAATAAAGCAAGGAGAAACATTGTGTGTTACAAATGTACAACCTTGGACACACTGCCATAAATTGAAGAGCACTTGTTAAATAGCCTAATTACAAAAATAATGCACCTTGAATGTTCATATAGAAATATTTTGGAGAATGGATATGAGAAATATTAATAGGAACCCAAATTTTAGAAGGAATGATAGCAACAATAACATCTAGAAAGATGAGTTGAGAGAGAATATAGAAGAATTCTAAGAAGTATTTGTCAAAGCCAAAGATCCATCTAGTCCACATGTAGTACTAGAAGAGAATTCATTTGATGCACTTGAAGGAAGACTAAACTCAATAATTATATGTGATTCATCCTATTTAAATTAAGTAACTTTTATAACTGAAATAACCATTAGAAAGATAGAAAAGGTAGCAGATAGTGAATTAAGATGTGCATAGTCAATTGTTGGTATCTATAACCATTTTTGTATATTAGTATCAATCACTTAGTCATTCACAAGGAAGAGTCAGATGGTCATCACTATGAAAGAGCTACTCTACATGGGCTAAGTCATGTACATAAGCATGTACCAAGCTCTATAGGATCCAAGTAAGTGTATGGTTAGTGAGCATTTTCTATACAAACCAAGCTCAATAGTGACCACACAAGTTTCAAGGATACAAGTGCTGAGTGACAAGTGTGTGCTAAGCACTATACAGACTGAGCAACAACAATGCTGAGTGTCTAAAAATAGTAAAGGTCAAGCAATAAAAAGTTCACAAAAAAGTTAGGAATGGAACGTATTTTCAGTTACACATTTTTGAGCCAACATGGAAGGAATATTTAATGTTTTTAGAGATTGTTAAAGATATTTTTATGTGTGAATGATATAGATTAAATATCCCTATGATTTGTGATCAATAATTCAAATGGAGAGGCTATTATGGAAGTATTTAGAAAACTATTTATAGAACACTTTAAATAGAAAAGATCTTAACCAAGATCATAATGTGTGTGAGAGTGATAGAACAAAAAGATGAGAAGAGAAGTGTACATGCAACCAATGAAGTAAAGGATCAAAATCAAATCACAAGTCACTGACAAGGTTTTGTTATCACTTAACAGACAAAGTGACCTATTCATAATAGTGAAGTGAAAGCGAATAAACATATATCAGATCAGAGGAGAGGATTAGTTAGTTAGCAAAGAGGAGACTCAAAATCGGCTTAGAAAACTAAGTTAGGTATAGAATCAATTTTAACTGACTTGAATTAGAGTACATCTCTTAGTAGAGTGGTCTTAACATATCTTTGTAAATTGATGTAGGGCCCTTTGGTACACCTTTAAGGAACACTAATTCAACTCAAGGGATTCACAAAAATATGATACTCCATCAAGGAATTAGGATCAACTCAAATGCTTCAACAAATAACCCTATAATTATACACCAATAAAGACAACATCTTCATTAACACAATCTAATTTCTATGTCTGATTAAATTATTCATAACTTTTAATCCTAAAATTTTCTTGACAAGACCTTTAGTGAAATTGTTTCAAATTAGTAATAATAAAACATATCCAAAACTGAGAGAAAAAATTCCATTACAAGTTATAGTCTCTTAACTTAGACCCATTATCTTTGTCATAAATTAAAAATAAAATTGGGAACCCTGCCTAGGGCATCCAATAACTTCCTCAAAATGAATCCAAATGAAACCAAAACAATTTTAAATTAAAATATATGAGTCTAGTTTCCAAATATATAATCCATTTATTTATCCAATGCACAAATCTTTCTATAAGAACAATTCATTTTCTGCAACTTCAACGAAGATCCTTAAAAACCAATCTTTACATAATTACACATAACTTACACAAATTCAAATGAAAATGACTCAAATCAATTAGAAATAAAATCTAGTTCATATATATTGACAATGAATATAAATATAGTTCCTACTTCATCCACATGTTTCCATACCAAACATTGCAATCCAACTGTAGTTGGGCATCCTTAAATATGCAAATAACCACTTTCACCAAAACTTGCATAACTTCTTCAAGACTTAATGAAATTGATCCAAATAGAAAAGAGGAAAAATATTATTCATCATAATATTCTAATGTATAGAGTATATATGGGTTACAAGCTGTAAATGGCTATACAAGACCTAGGACCAACACAAAAATAGTTAACACCAATCAAAATGACAAGTTCTTAAGAAACTAATTGATTCAAAATGATCACTTCTTATTTTTATTCATTTATCTCTATTTGGAATGACCAATATAATTCTTTTTTAGTGGTTGTGGTGGTTTACAACTTCCCAATCACCTTTTAAACCAAAGATCCATTACATTCTTTTAACCCTTTTGCATTTTTGACAATATTTTATGCACTTTACACATTTTTCATTACATCTTTCATATAAACCCAACCTAGACCAAAATTATGACTCAAATGACTTTAGATGGATACAAATAGATCCATTCACCTATTAAATAAATAATTTGACATTATTTATCATATGAAGACCTCCTTTTACAATTTTGACAACTTATTACAAATGACTTCTCTAGCCTTTACATCTTGACTCAAAAGACTTAAATATATCATAAATGGATCACATTAATTCAACATATGACTTAAGGACTCTAAACCTTGTTGTTCTCTTGAAAGTTAGGTGCCTCTACACCATAGTCCAAAGTTTCCAAGTCCCTTGGAACATGGAACCAATAACGTGCAAGAAAATTAGACCAACAAAAATCTTCATCTTTACCTTTCTACTTCAAAGTCACCATAAAAAACTCTTCCATATGCCTCACCTAGGAGTTCTCCTTTTTTCCTCTCTCCATAGTCTCTTGGCATCCGTTGTACCTTCCCATGGCCCTTGATAGAACTTCCATATTTGTCAACTTAATAATAATAAAAATTCCTTTTACAGAAAGATGGATGAGAACCTAAAACCAAAACTCATCAACAAATCAAAATCAAATCTTCAAGGTCCTAGTTTGGATTGCCTCCTTCAATGCTCTAGCCACACACTCAAGATCTTAAAGCTCTAATACCAATATGATGCAAAGCTCTTTGGTACAATGTTAAGGAATACTAATTCAATTCAAGGGATTCACAAAAGTATGATACTCCATCAAGGAATTAGGATCAACTCAAAGGCTTCAACAAAGAATCCTAACATTATACACCAATAAAGACAACATCTTCATTCATACAATCTGATTTCTATCTCTGATTACATTATTCATAACTTTTAATCATGAACTTTTCTTGAAAAGACCTTTGGTGAAATTTTTCCAAATTAGTAATAATAAAACATATCCAAATCTGAGAGAAAAAAGAAATACATTACAAGTTATAGCCTCTTCATTTAGACTCATTTTCTCTGTCATAAATTAGAAGTAATATTGGTAACCCTACCTAGGGCATCTAATAAATTCCTCAACATAAATCCAAATGAAACCAAATCAATTTCACATTAAAATTATATGAGTCTAGTTTCCAAATATGTAATCCATGTATTTATCCAATGCATAAATATTTTGACAAGAACAATTCATTTTTTGCAACTTCAATGGAGATCTTTAAAAACTAGTCTTTACTCAATTACACATAACTTACACAAATCCAAATGAAAAAAACTAAAACCAATTGGAAACAAAAGATAGTTCATTTATATTTTGAATTAATATAAATAGAGTTCTTGTTTCATCCATGTGTCCATACAAAAAATTGCAATCCAACTGTAGTTGTGCATCCTCAAATCTGCAAATAACCACTTTTACCAAAACTTGCATAACTTTTTCAAGACTTAATGAAATTGATCGAAACAAAAAGAAAAAGAAGATTATTCATCCTACTATTCCAATATATATAATATACATGGGTTCCAAGTTGTAAATGGCTGCACAAGACTTGGAGCCAAAACAAAAATAGTTAACACCAATCAAAATGACAAGTTCTTAAGAAACCAATTGATTCAAAGTAATCTCTTCTTCTTCTCATTCTTTCATCTCTATTTGTAATGAAAAATATAATGTTTTTATATTAGTTGTGATGATTTACAACTTTCCAACCACCTTTTGAAACAACCCATTACATTCTTTTAACTCTTTTGCATTTTTAATTTATGCACTTTATTCATTTTTGCATTATATCTTTCATATAAACCCAATATAAACTAAAATTATGACTCAAATGACTTTATATAGATTAAAATAGATCCATTTACCTATTAAATAAACTTTTTAACATTATTGATCATATTAAGACCTCCTTTTAGAATTTTGATAACTTATTAGAAATGACTTCTTTAGCATTTACATCTTGACTCAAAAGACTCAAATATATCATTAATGGATCACATTAATTTAACATATGACTTAAAGACTCTAAACCTCCTTATTTTCTTAAAATTTAGGTGCCTCTATACCATAAATATCCTAACAAAGTCCTTACTTTTTTGTAAGTGTTAAATCCTCTAACAAGCTTGAGACTCTCCCCTCACAAGGTAGATCATATTTTATGATCAAATATTATAACTATAATAGGTTAACTTTATCACTACAATAGTGAAGATTTGTGGGTGTCATCCCCACCCCAATTTTACCTTCACCTTGGAGGGTTTCTGGGTTAAAAATATTGTGTTATGTGTTTATTTTCATACATGTGAAGAAGACAAAGGAACTCATAGTCTATATCATAGTGTTTGCAGATTTTTCAAGCTTATAGGTGGATAGAATACTTGGAATTCTTCTTCCTCTTCTTGTCTATATTCTTCTTCTATTCCATCGACTTCTTCTTTTTCTTGAGGGATCTTGGCCTTTTTTTTTAAGGAAGCAAAATCATACACACTTTTTTTTAAGTGCTTGAAATGAATCCCCAAATCATACTTAAATTCATTAAAAACTAAAAATTTGCAAAAAAAAGAAAAAAAAGAAAACATCTTTTAACAAGTGAAACTAAACCAATCCAATCATTTGCATCCTTGCAACATCAAAGTTTTAGATGCATTCATGCAAAGTTAGGAACACTTCATTTTTGGAAATTTAAAAAGAACTTCAAGTTTCCATTTCAAAAGGTTCAAAATCAACACTAAGTGCACACTAAAATCTAAATCAAACTCAAAGCATCAATCAAGGATAAAATGAACCTCATTTGCAAATATTTTAAAGTTCTTTTAAAAATCTCATGAAAAATAAGAGTCCTAAATGGTTGCCAAAATTATCCTAAAAGCTTTGTTATTTTTTCCAAACAAATGTCTTGTTGCAAAATCTTGAATGTTTCCTAGGTTTTTCATGCATCAAAACAATCTAGGAATATCATTTTTTTAGGCTTAATACATGCAAACTAGAACACAAAATCTTGAATGAAAACCAAATTCCAAAGATTCATTTTCACTTTTGAGTCCAAAACAATCTTGAATGATCTAAGGTTAGAAAAAATCACTTCAAAGTTCTTAAAACAACACGCAAAATCTCAATCTTGAATGCTCAAAGGAAAAAACTTGAATGTTTAATCACTTGTCTTTGAATGCATGTTGCTAAAATCACTCTTGAGTGCCATGGATTAAAATCAAGTTTTTTTTTTTTTTTAATGAATGCATGATTAAAACAACAAATCCAATCTTGAATGCCATAGATCAAAAATCTTGTCTTAGCTTTTAGGAGGCCTACTTAGGGATTTCATCACCCCTTGGGATGACCTCAACTCCAGCATTCTGATAGAGTATAAAGATCGGGAGGTGAATCCAAAGACACCTCTCTTGGGATCAAAATTCTGTCACTCGGGCTAAGCCTCAAGGAACTTTATACCCTTGAGAAGTGAAAGAGGAGAAGTGGGTTACGGCTCCTCTTAGCTGTGTGACATTGTTTTGGTTTCATCTACAGATTTGGGCCTCACGTACCTTGGGTATATCGAGGACTCCTTAGCTAAACCAACTGTTAGCCTTGTAGACAAACATCTAGAATGTTAATGTGTTTGAAGTGACTGATCAAAACATTTGTAGAATATACACACTCCACAACGCAGTTACTGTCTTCTGAGAATCAAAACTTCTATTTGGTTGTTCCTATCTATTGCTTGATCTTTTACTTGTTGAATGAATGTTTTCCAAACTCGATCAATCCTAGCTTAGGGCACACTTATCATAGTCACTGCCTATTTTAGAAGTTGAACAAAGTTGAAGCAAAACAACCACGATCTCTCAAAGCCAAATAGATTCAGAAATTTATGTCAAAACAACCCAAACCCAAACAAAAGTTTCACAAAGCCAAACTCAAGCCATCTCATGTATACCAAGAAATTTCAGCCAAGAGAAAGGAAGTAACACCAAGCCCTCGAATTACCAAACTCCACAAAGTAGAAGACAAAGCTGCCAACGAAGCCCTTCAAGATGCCTGGTTAGATCACACTATCAGATTTAGCAAACATCTAGGAGTTAACCCTGCTTATGTCTTACCGACTAGGCATGATTTTCTATGATTAGCCCCCCTTGTTTCTCCACATCTTCTTGCATAAGTTTCACTTTAGAGTCATCTTTGTAGGAAAGCCAACCATTCTAGGTTATCCCTTTAAGCATTTTAGCTCATCCATCTCATCTAGTTCCTTGCCTTAGAACCAAACCATCTAGCCAACATTTAAAAAATTCACATCCAAGCCTTCAAAATTGTTGTCACCTTGCCAAAATTCTGCCATTCCTACCATCTTGCAAATCCACCAGTCTCACCAAGGTTATCCCTCTGACAAAGATTTGTTGAGGGTAATCTAGCCTTGTCACTTGTCATCCCTCATCACCTTGAGCTAAAGGTTGGGATCCACAAGTGGTCAATCTTGTGTTTTTCCTAAGGGATCATCAGTCTATCCTTAAGTTGACACAATCATCACCAAGCTTGCACATACTAAAGCAGACCTTTTGTGCTTTGGCAACATATCTTTGAAGTTAGAATCTGCAACCCAGTCTTCCTTAGGTTTGTCATATAGCTTTGCCTCAGCCTAGGAAATCATTTGCATAGAAAAGCCTCCCCCCTTTTGCATCTATCAACATTGTTGCACCTCATCCCTAGGAAAATTTTCATGCCACCTATCACTCGCTTAGCCAAGAAGAAGAAGGAAACAATGGAGCCTTATCATTTGGATCAGACAACATCACTCCCCTTGAGCACTCAACCATCCTTTAGCCCAGAGAATTCTATACCATCATCTACTGACATTGAAGATTTCATGAACCAACCGAGAAATGCAGTATTGGTGAATGCCATTATAGAAAAGAACAAAGAAACAATCATGGAAAAATTTTAGAGGGACAATGTAGGAGCCCTCAATTTTGGAAGACCTCCTCCCTTATTAGATCCTTCTCACCCTCTATTTGGGCAATTGCCACCACCCATAGGCTCTTATGATCCAAATCATCCTTTGTATATACCAAAAGAAGAGCCTCAACCCACCTCATATGATCCAACAGACCCAAACATACCAGCCTCCACTCAAGTTGAAATCTCCATTCCGCAAGCCAATCTAGCTACCACCACTCCACCATTGGTCCATACCACTCCATCCCAAACCCCCTTCGCCCAAAACACCTCATCATTCACTCCCTTCACTATTGCTACTACTGCTCTCCAACCCAGCCTTCCAAATCCACCCATCTCCCAAATCAATGCTAGCATCTTTGGCCAACCTCAGCAATATACAACTGGGATGCCACCCATTGGGCCAAGTAATCAACCTTTCATCACCCCTAGTTTGTTTACCTCAGCTCAGAGCACAATTCCATCATTTCCACTAGGTCCTTGGAGCTCAGTGCCATCAACCACAAATCCACAAGCTACTACCCTCACTCCACAAAGCTATCAAACCCCAAAAGCTACTACCAATGTTCTACCAAGCTCTCAAGTGACCCAAGCTCCTACCACCACTCTACCAAGCTTTCAAATCCAGCCATCAAGCTATCAAACCCCATCAGTTCCATTCCCAAGCTTTCAATTCCCACCACCTCCACCACCAACTAATCCATTACCTCCTATTACTAACTATTTTTCTATGCCACTTCTAGGAGGAAATCCACCACCACCAACCACCAATTACTTGGCCTCTTTTGCCATGTAGATACCTTCCCAAATGGAGGCACAACCCACATATATTGGTCAAACTCTTCAAATCCAAAGTCAAGTTCCACAAGCTCCCTGATCCTTTCCCCAAGCTTCACAACCATCTTATACCTTACCTCCACAAAGCAGTCCATTTATCCCATAGCCAACTTATGTTCCTCAATCCCAACCTCAAATCCAATATCAATAGCAAGCCTCGCAACACATGCAACAATATGTGCCACCTCCACCTCAGCAACCCATCATCCACCATTTAGTTGCCCAAACCATGTACAATCCCTACTAGCCCATACCTCAAAGCCATCCATATTCAATTGCACCATTCAACACATATCTCCCTCAAAGTGCTCCTATAGTGAAGGCACCATAGCCATCACCCATTAATTTAGAATGGGAAGAAATGAAGATAGCTTTGAAGAACATCCAAGAGGGAAATGAACCAAAAACCTGCAAGTTTGAGAATGTGTGTCCTTACCCATTTGACAGAGCCATTACCATGACACCATTTCCCGAACACTTTGAGATACCCAAGTTTGACAAATTTAGAGGAAAAGGAGACCCTGTCACACATATCAAAGAATTTTACATGCACTGCCAAGAATTGGCATACAGTGACATCTTCCTTTTGCACCTCTTCCCCCAAAGTTTGGCCGGACCAGCTCTTGAATGGTTTTATAGAATCCCATATGGCACAATCAAAAACTTTTCTGAATTGTCTGAGGCATTTGTAGTCCAATATGCCCATCTTGTTGAGACAGAATTATTAGTGGTTGATCTTGTCCACACCAAGCAAAAAGGTGGAGAAAGTCTTGGTGAATATCTGCAAAGATGGCAAACCCTTACCACCCACATATCTTGCACCCTGCCAGAGTGCCATTTGGTGAAAATGTTTATTGATACTGTCCATCCTAGCTTAGCTCACCACATGACCATGAACTATTTGCAGACCTACAAAGATATCAAAGAAAAAGGAATGATCCTTGAGCAAGGGCTCATTAAAGATGGTGTGGTCAATATTTACAAGGAAGCCAACCAAAATCAAACACATTCAAATGACAAGTCTAAGTATTGGAACAAAAACAAGCACGTTGCAACAGATGGGGTCACTGACACCAGACATATGAATATTTTTTGTCCTTCCCAAAATCAGTCCAACCCACCTTATCAACCAAACAATCAACAAGCTATCAACAACCAACAACAGAATCAACAAATCTTTCAAAGCCACAATTCAAAGCCCAACTTTCAAGGGTCTAACAATCAAGCTAATGCCATCAATGTACCTACAGGATCAAAGCCCAAGTTCCAACCTGCACCTTGAAACTAAGCACCCCTTGGTGAGCCATTGGATGTCATTTTTGAGAAATAAGTCAAGGAAAACCTCATCAAATTCCCTCCTACCTAGAAAACTGACCCAGGCCAATCCAAAGATGCATGGTATAGAGACAATGAGTATTGCAAGTTTCATAGGGTGAAAGGGCACACCACCCTCAGATGCATGAAGCTGAAAGATTATGTGCAGGACCTCATTGATTGGAAAGAAATCACAGTTGGAGCACAAACCTCTCCCAATGCAGGCTTGCAGATCTATCAAAATGCTTTTCCTCCTCACAACAACCAAAATCCTGGAAAAGCACCCATCCAAACCAACAACAACAACACCAACAATTGCCAACCAAACCAACAGCATGGGAAGAACAATGACCATACTTCATCCTACATAGACTATGGTAGCCTCATAGGTTGTATATCTAAGAAAGAGACTTCTGTCAACGTTATCAATAACAGTCACCACTCGAAGAGCGCAATTGAACATCATAGCCCCATCAGTCCCATTAGCACTATCAACCCCAACAACATCATCAGCTCCATCAAAAAGCCAGTACAATATCTTGGAACACCTTGGAAACATGCCAGCCCAAATCTTTATTTTAGACCTTCTCTGCACTAGTCCTGTGTACAAAGATATCCTTGATAGTGCTCTCATAGAATCCTAGGTGCCTTCGGATATCAATGCAACTAATTTTCATAATCTTGTTGGACACCTTTCATCCTCATGTGCCTTATCATTCAAGCCCACTGACATACCCGTGTTCGAGCCAGATCACACCCTTCCACTTTGCATAGCCATTATGGTATCCAATTTCACCGTAAAAAGAGTAATGATAGATAATGGATCAGCCTTGAATATTTGCACCCTAAAATTTATAAAACAAGCTGGGTATACTGAGGTAGATATCATCAATGAGGTTATCACTATTAAAGCTTATGATAATCTGGAGAGAACCATAGAGGGAACAGTTTTGCTACCCATCAAGGTTGGGCCGGTCATCCAAGAAATAATTTTCCATGTTGTTGATCTAAACCTACCATTTAACATCCTCCTCTGATGCCCATGGATCCATGCCATGAAGGCTGTTCCATCCACATATCATCAGTGCCTCACATTTTTGCATTAGGGCACTGAAGTGACCATCCATGCCAATCCAGAACCCTTTGCTTATTGCAATGTAGTTGAAGCCTCATATACAAACCATTACCTGGCATTGAAATTGGCCAATCCATTGCCAGTTCATCCAACAATTGTAATGACCCAGAAACCATCCTCGCCTCCACCCTATCTACCCTAAATATCAACAACAAAGGTTGTGGAGAGTATAACATGTCTGATGCATTTGCAATTGGTGCATTGCCACTTGATCCACACACCCATGGATGGCCCACATATCATAATGCCAAGGAGACTCCACCTCCTCGATACACATAGCTTGGCCCAACAACCTTTGTATCCCCAAGAATCTCTCTTCATGAGGAGCTCACTCTAGATATCAACAATTGGTTACATAAGGATGCACCTCCAAGAAATCAAGCACGCCTTGATCACTTTAGCTAGAAGTATCCCCAAGCACATAAGCTCATCACTAAAAAATGGAATGATCAAGGTGGTGGTCTAGGACAAGAGGAAAGAGGCATGCAATGTCCCATCGAAGCACACAAATGGGAAAAGAAGTTAGGTCTAGGCTTTGGCATACCCACAACTGGGGGCACCAATACGGACGGTCATGCTTTTTTGAACATCCACCGTGACCTTGTAGAAATTGAAGACATTTTGAAGGAAGTTGGAAAGAGAGCCTACGATGATATCCCAAACCAAATCTCCCTGGGAGACTCTGTTCTCCAAGAATTATCCATCCATTTCATCGACCTACCACTCACTCACCCTAAACTCATCGATTGGGACCAACCAAGGGTCATACACATTGATGAGTTCACATCATAGGAAGTGCTTCTAAGATTCATGGGAGTTGAAACTCCTCACAAGAAAACAAAGCTAGATTCTACCTATATCTATAAGCTAGATCCCAAGGGGTATTTTGGAGAAAATCCCAAACCTAGTTTCGATACACCCAAAACTGGAACTAAGGTGAATCTGAGACTAGCTCAGGCAACGAAGAGAGCCCCTCAGCGAGAAAATCTAGAGTCACAAGTAGAACATGAAGATTTAACATTACCTCCTCAAGTTAATTGACTAGAGGTGTCTTCTATTCTAATTGAGGATACTAGAGAAGTCAACATCGGTTCTTTAGAGATCCCCATACTTGTTCACATTGTTGCATCCCTATCACAAGACCAAGCTGATCTCCTCTTTGGGATCTTAAGAGAGAACATTGGCCGATTTGTATGGTCATATTAGGACATGCTAGGACTTGATCCAAAACTTGTAGTTCATCATCTTGCAGTCGATCCAAAGATCAGGCCCGTCAGACAAAAGCTTAGAAAAATGCACCCTAGGGTGGCATTACTAGTCAAAGCTGAATTAGAAAGAATGTTAGCTGCTAAGGTTATCCAACCTATTGACTACTCAGAGTTGATCTCCAACATGGTTCCCGTTGCTAAGCCTTCCAGTGACATCAAAATTTGAACTGATTTCAGAGATCTTAACAAAGCTTGTCCAAAAGATGATTTTCCCTTACCCAACATAGATATGATTGTAGAACTTACAGCTGGACATGAAATTTTGTCCCTCATGGATGGATTTTCTGGGTATAATCAAATCAAGATTGCAGAAGAAGATCAACATAAGACAACATTCACTACCCCTTGGGGAACCTTTTGCTACAACATGATGCCTTTTGGCCTAAAGAATGCTGGGCTACCTATCAAAGAGCTATGATAGCCATTTTCCATGATCTTATCCATAGCATTTTGGAGGATTATGTGGATGATATCTTGGTTAAATCTCACACCTTCATGGATCATCTTGCTGACCTGGAGAAAGTCTTTGATAGGTTAGCCAAATATCATCTCATGCTAAATCCAAAAAAATGTGTCTTTGGGGTCACATCTGGCAAGCTTCTAGGCTTTATAGTTTCTAAATGAGGTATAGAGATTGACCCCAAGAAGGTCAAGGCTATCTTAGACATGCCTCCTCCCCAGACACTGCAACAACTTTGTACTCTTCAGGGAAAGCTTCAATCCATTCAATGCTTCATCTCCCAGCTTGTAGATAAGTGTACGCCATTTGAACATCTACTAAAGAAAGATGAGAACTTCAAGTTAGATTCTTTATGTCAATGTAGCTTCGATCAGCTCAAGCAGTATCTCGCCAATCCCCCTATCTTGGTTCCACCAGTTCCTGGTCGTCCCTTCATCTTGTACATATCAGCAATGCCTATTGCTCTAGGGGAACTTCTAGCATAGCATGATGACTATGGCAGAGAAAGAGCCATCTACTATATTAGTAGAACCCTAGTTGGTTATGAACTCAATTACACTCTGAAAAAAGCTTGTTTGGTAGTTGTTTTGTCAACTCAAAAGCTGCACCACTACATGCTAAGTCATACTGTCCAGCTAGTATCCAAAATTGATCCTCTCAAGTATATGCTCTCTAGAACAACACTTATAGGCCATTTGGCCAAATGGGTTATGCTCCTTAGCAAATTTGACATCTAGTATGTGGATAGAAAGGCAATCAAAGGGAAAGCTTTAGCAAATCACCTAGCTGATGCACCTCTAGTAGATACATATCCTTTGATCATAGAATTTCTAGATGAACATATCTATCTAATTGAAGAACAACCCCCATGAAAACTTTATTTTGATGGCTCATACACATCTCATGGATCAGGGGTAGGAATATTGTTGGTCACACCTCAAGGAGATTACATTCCAAAAGCTTTTAAGCTACAATTCCCTAGCACCAACAATATAGCTGAATATGAGGCTCTCATAGCAGGATTAAAGATAGCCGCATAATGGAACATCACTAAGTTACAAATCTTTGGCGATTCTTATCTCATCATCAAGCAAGTCCTAAATGAATATCAAACCAAAGATGAAAAGCTATTATGCTACAAAGAGCTAGTTGATTAGCTAACCCAACATTTTACAAAGCTTCAGTTTATACAAGTGCCTCGAATGCAGAACAAAGAAACAGATGCTATGGCTACTATCGGCTCGCTCTTGGAAATTCCCCAAGTGGCTACATAGTATGAGTTTTTAGTCGAGCAGCTCCTCACACCCACCTATGTGAATGAGGATTCAAATTGTGTTTGCATCTTGTTTGGTCCTCAATCCCCTTGGTACCATGAAATCCATGCTTACCTTAAAGATGGTATCATATCCCATCACCTCACACGAAACCAATGCCAAAACCTCATCCAAAAATCATCCCACTATGTCATCATAGCCAATACCCTATATCGTCGAGGTTATCACAATACTCTCTCTAGGCATTTAGACCAAAACGAGGCTGTGATGGCATTAAAAGAAGTACACTCCAAACTTTGTAGTGCCCACATGAGTGGTATTGTCCTAGCGCGACAAATCCTTAGAGCAGGCTACTATCGGCCTACCATCGAAGAAGAATCCTATGACTTTGTCAAAAAATGTCTCCCATGTCAACAGCACGCCAATCTTGTGCACGCTCTAGCACAAGATCTACAACCTATTGCACCACCTTGGCCCTTTGCATGTTGGGGCCTTGATCTAGTTGGAACTATCACACCTCTCTCATCTGATGGACATAAATGGATAATAATAGCTATAGAATATTTCACTAAATGGGTGGAAACAGTCCCCCTAGTCTCAGGTACAGGAGTTCAGGTCTCCAAGTTCATCTTGTACCACATTGTTTGTTGCTTTGACATCCCATCCACCATCTTCATCGACCATGGAGGTAACTTTGAAAATCTCAACATGAAAGAATTATGCACTTCCCTCTACATCCATCACTGCTTTTCTAGTCCATATTTCCTACAAGGTAACGGCTAGGTAGAGGCAACTAACAAAACCCTCCTCAAAATCCTAAAGAAAGTTGTTAATGATTTCGACTGCGATTGGCACCTACAAATAAATCCAGCCCTATGGGCCTATCAAACCTCCTTCCATACATCCATAGGAAAAACTCCATACTCCCTAGTCTATGGTGCCAAAGCGGTACTACCCATAGAGGTTGAACTTCCCTCCTTGCACATATCTTTGCGAGGGAAAATATCAGATGAAGAATATAGAGTAGCTTGACTCACCCAGCTAGATCTCCTAGATGAGAAGTGACAACACACCTCTGATCACCTCACATTCTATCAATCTCATCTCAAAAGGAACTTCAATAAGAAGATGCTTCCCTGAAACTTTCAATCGTGCGACATGGTCCTCAAAGAAAATATGAAAGTCCAAGTCGATCTAGAAAAGAAAGGCAAGTTTGAACCTACATGGCTTGGTCCTTATGTTGTCACTGCCTCCTTTGGATCTGGAGCCCATCAACTATCTACACCTGAAGGAGAACTCTTGAATGATCCTACTAACATCATTCATCTCAAGAGATTCTATGCTTGAAGATCCTTGGTATACCCAGCTTTTGAAAAATACAAAAAAATAGTAAAGAGAAATAAGAGTCCAATGGTGAAAACTTGGCAATTCAAGCACCTTGGATAGGTACCTTGGTGAAAACTTGATAATTCAAGTGCCTTGTGTACTAAGACTAATCCATTATCTATCACTATCCTATCCCTCATCCATCTACTCACCATCTCATAAAACACCTGCTTGTTCCCTTGGTGTTCTAACCAAATATCCAACATCTAATGAAGCTTGTAAATACCTCTTGTATAGCTTGTAAATCTTGTACCTTAGCTTGTAAATCTTGTACCAAAGCTGGTATCATACCTTGTAAATCTTGTATCATCCCTTGTACCATACCTTGTACATCCAAATCTTGTCCAAAACTTGTACCATATTTCAGCTTGTATTATATGCCAAAGCTTGTATCCTAGTTTGTATCCTATCACATGCACACAAAGAATCTTATTTTCCTTAAGCTTTTCAAAAAACCATCAAATTATCCAACTATCCATCTATCACACATTGTAAACATCCAACACAATCTAAAATATTTCCATCTCACCAACCCAAAACATGAACAACCTTGTACATTTGTACCATATCTTTGTCCATCAGCTTGTACATCCTCTTTAGCTTAGTACCATTGTACCTATCTAGCTTTTGTGTCAGTTCATCCTTGATCAGCATCTTGCACACATTGCACAACCCTTGGTTAGCTATTCCAAATGCATCCTTTAGCTAGATCTGTCACCAAAGTGTTATCCTTCTTAGTTCAGCTTGTCAACTGCATCACTAATCCAAATCCACCAGCTTCGATACTCTCCGATAGATCCTTGTAGGATATAGCTTTCCTCATGTCTGATCTTGGTCTGTTAGTACCTCATCCTATGCATCTCATTGGAAAATGGTTCTCTTTTGGATTTTTGCTTTCTTTTGATTTGGAATCTTCCCTTTTGGGTCTTGAAGTATCTTTTCCAAGCAATCTTTTTGTTCCCTGCTCAAGGTTGCCATGATCTTCCATATCATGGTATGCTGCGAATGGGGCACTCTGAGCATATGGTTTTGATCAAGTCTTTCATTTGTTTCTTTTTTGCTTTTGGTTTACCCAGTGTCGATTCCACGTTGTTTCCTCTGAGTTTCATGTGTGATGCTGGGAAAATCCTTGTGTGTTTGTTTTGAGTTAGTCCGTCAGTCCTCTGGATAGTTGGTGACACAACCTTGATGTTCTTAGTAACCTTGGCAATTAACCAATAGTCCTATAGAAAATCTAGTGCTCAACTACATGGTGGTACTTCTCTTTGAAGTATCCCCCTCCTCAAAAAGCTTCAATGGATTCCCTTCATCTCCATTATCCCCCATCCATATCCAGCATCTGTCTCTCCTACCCCAGCTTATGCATCAGTATCTCTTTGAATCAATCTTCAATTTTAGCTTTAGGGATCCATAATCCTAGTCTTAGGGATCCACCAATCCAATCCACCAAGCCTCATCTTTTGAGATCCACAATCCTAGTCCTTGGGATCTTCGAAACCCATCTTTCGCCAATCTAACTCTTTGAAATCCTGTTCCATTAGCTTTATAATCCCCTCACCCTTCTCCCTATCTTGGATTCCTTTTTATAGCGCTCCGCTCCTTCATCCTCCACCTTCCCTAAAGTCTTAAGCTTGCTTCCTCTTGTGTCTCTGATTCTCCCTTTATCATTCTCCCGTAGTGAGAGTTTGACCTAATTCAACCCCTTCTCTTTGCCAATCTGAGTCTCCTTGCTCATCTCGAATTCTTGTATTTTTCAAGAAACCATCGAGCCTCATTTTCTCTCCCCACTGCCTTCTTGAGGGGGCATCGTTAGTCCATTCTCTCTCTTTTGCCCGAGACTAGGGCAACTGTGTTGCTCCATAAAGTCATCTCCATGCCGTTTATATTTGAACTTCTTTGAAATAGTGTTATCTCAACACTATGTCAAAGAGGGGCAAAATGTAGACACTTAAAATCTTTTAGAAAATAAAGTATTTTTATTTTCTGGAAAAGTCCTTGATGACATCATCATTTATTAATTAATTAATTTTTATGCCATTAAATGCCTTTATCTTAATTAAAAATATTTAATTAAGGAATCCCTCCCAAAAATGTTTAAATCTTATTTAAACATTAGTTTCTTATTTATTAATTATTTAATTAATAAATTGACCAAAAATCCTAAAATAAATTATTTATTTATTTTTTGCCCAAAACTTAGCCAATCTCCTTAAGACCACTAACCTCTTCCAAAATCTTCTAATCCTTCTTTAATTTCGATTAAAGGCTAATCCCATCATTTCTTACCCCTAATCCCAACTCAAAATATTTAATTAAGATTAAATATTAATCCTCATGTTTATTAAAAATATTTTAATAAATATCTCCTCAACCCAAACCCTTGAAATAAATAAAACTTTATTTATTTCCTAAAAACCTTATTTATCCTCATCCTAGGAAGTTCTAGACTCTTCTAGAAAGTCTTCATCCTCATCCAAAGCCTAGACTCTTCTACAAGATGTCAATCCTTATCTTTGACCCTAATCCTAGTCCCCCCCTAACCTTGTCACATTCCCTAAACATGGGTTAAGACTTGCTAACCCAAGCCAAAGCCAACAAATATCTCCTCCTTCACTCACCCTCATTAAATGCCATCCACTTGCTCATCTCTAACAAGCCTAATCTAATCTTAACCTAGGCCTAATCCAAGCCTTCCAAATAGAAAGTAAAACTGGGGTGGGGATGATACCCAAAAAACTTCAATACTGTAGTATACAGTTGGCATGTTAAGGCTTACAATGATCACTTCTGATGATCTGCCATATTAGGAGCAATTAGGACTACTAGGTCCACCTTGTTAGAGGTTTTAAAAACACAAAATGAAGTATGCACTTGGTAAAGAGATTTGAGAAAAGACTGATAAGTCTACCTTGTTAAAGGATTTGGACTGATTCATCTGTTAGAATGAAGCAGTAGATCTTTGACTTACAACTAAATTGCTGATAGAGATTCTTTAAAGTACTGATTGTAGACACCTAAATCTGATTACATCAATAAATAATCATATTTAGTTATCTCCTAGGACATTATTGATTAAATATTTACTATTTAATTAATTAATCATCATCCCCTAGTTAATTAATTAATTAAATTAACTATAGTCCAATTGATAAAATCAAATGATCACCTAAAATCAATTTATCAATTAAATCCCAATTCCTCTATTAAATTGAATAAATCATCAAATCTATTCAATTTAATTCCATATTCTCATTTTATTAAATAAAACATTTAATAAAATATCTAAAATCCTAAAACCCTATCCTAAACCCTAATCCAACTCATTCACCCATACTAACCTCACTTAGCCCCCTTACTAACCCGTCCCATCAAAGCTAAATCACTTACCCCCTAACCCCCCTTCTAAGCTAATCCTAACCCCCTTCTAATCATGTGCACAACCATAAACATGGGTTAAGACTTGCTAACCCAAACCAAAGTCACCAAATATCTTCTCCCCTCACCCTCCAACATATATGACTCTTACACCTCTCCCATCCTCTCTTATATCTCTTACATGACTCTTACATACTCAACCACCCTCATCAAGCCTTTCACCAACCCATATCCTATCCCCTCACATGCATCCTCCTTGTGACACTTTTCACCTCTTTATTGGTGCTAAACACACACAATCCTTGTGCTCCCTTTTGAGTACATCCTGACCCTCCCTCACCATCTCATCATCTTGACATCTTGACCCTCCATTCCTCTAACCCCTGGCCTATAAATTGAACCTTCTTCCTTCACAAAATCATCCACCTTCCATGAAAAGTTATAATTCTATTTTGATAGCTCATAAACTACAAAAATACCATTATAATGTTGGAATCACTTCATGAATCCATTGTTGAAACCTTGCTTCATTCACTCCATCTATCCATCTAAAGCTTGAGCATATCTTGTGAGCATACACATCTTAAATCAGGGAAAAATATATTTCATCTTGTGTTATACCATTAGGAGCCTACCATTCTTGGTTTGCTTGGTTTTGTGGTGATAACAAGCAGTCCTATCTTAAGTGTTAATTGCTTTAGTTGTGTTAATGCTTTCTTTATTAGTTAGTATTCAATTTGCACTACTAAAACTAGGTGATACATTGATTACCTTTATGTGATAGATATGACTTTGCTACTCCTTTACTGATATGGCCTAACAACACACTTTGTCTACTATTGATTCACATTCACATTCTTCTATTTTTCATTATTATTACACATTCATACTGCTTTGGATATGATACAATATATTACATATATATCAATCCAATTTACATAATTACAAATTCAGCCAATATACAAGTTAACATAAATATTAGAAAGTCATCCCATGTGTAGATACTCAGGTTTTGAAGACTGACTTGGTGAAGTTTTGATACTCAGCATCCACTATCACTACTCGGCATTGTCATGCATTTAGTAGAAGTAGAAGCTTAGTTTATACTAATCACTTCAATGTAGTCTCAAACTTAGTCTACATTGGTGACTCAGTAGATACTGTGTAACTCGGCATAAACTAAATTACATGTTTACCATGATAGCACTTGGTAAACACTAATCATCATACAAATTAGTTAACACTAACTTCACTTTACATGAATTTCTAGCTTGGTAGAAATTGCAAAGCTTGGTAACCACTAAAGTGCTCAAGTTGAACTGTTGGACTTCACACTGCTTAATTTTGTTCAGTTTAAACTCTTGCACTTCACACTAACTGAATTCCCTTGGTAACCATTGGAATTCTTGGTAGGAACTATAGTGCTCGGTGGCTCCTAAAATACATGGAAATCACTGTAGACTATTCAATAAGCTCGATAGCCATATAGAATCTTAATAAGTGTTGTCACTAATAAAAAACTTGACTGAATGTCAATGATATGAAGAACATAAAGCAAGAATAACTATAAATATCAAGATTGATTGTAAGGAAAACAAAAGGAAAACAAAGATTGAAGATATTGAAGAAAAATTGGGCACCCTAGGCAAGGGAAAGGAACCATTACAATTGACTTAAGGTCTTGGAGAAGATGAAGAAAAAGATAGTGGTGATGAGGAAGAGGAAGAAGAAGAAAAAGACAAGGTTAAAGCCCTAGTTGTTGTCACTCTACTAAGAAAGAAGGATCAAGGAACAAAGAAGAAGAAAGTAGTGACACCCCTCTCTCCTCCACCACCAAACAAGCCAAGGACTAAGGAAGCTATTAGTGCCAAGCAATCTGCAAAGTAGAAAGTAGTAGAGACTTTTGAGCCCAATGCCCCTAGAGCAAAGAGAAGAAGATTGGTTAGAGGACCACCTAAAGGGCTATCTAAATCCATTGAAGAGGTATGTGAAAAATGTATGAGGATCTTTAGAATTATCTAACTTTATATTTGTAAAGCATGATACAGTAGATAATATTGATTAAATTAAGATTGAGGAGGCTATGGTGGATATGATTTCTAATAATAAATTAGCTCCTAGCAAAATTTTGAAGAAAATACTTACAGATTTGTTTGACATATTAGAAAGAAGATGGAAACAATTAGAAGTAGAGGAGAAAAATATAAGAACTTTTACATTAGTTAGAGTTATGCTTGATATGTCCCATAATCAACACAACACACTTTTGGAAAAGTACAAGAGTAGATTTGTTCCTAAATATAGAATGTTTTTGATCTTACAAAGTAAAATGGAAGCTATATAACAACAAGATGAGTTGAATTCGAAAAACATTTTTGGATTATCAACTAAGGTATCATAGATAAATATTGTAAATATCGAAGATGATTACAATAGTGGGGAAAGATTAGGTGTGCCAAGGCCACAAGGAAGCATGCCACCTATACATGCCAACACCCCTAACACTCCAAAGGCCAAGAAGTCAAGGCTCATAGGTATAGAGGTAGAAGCTAAAGAGAAAAAAAGTGTAGATAGTAAGATTATTTTAGCACCTCATATTGAGGAAAATAAATATTCAAGTAAAGTTGAACCCAATGTGACTATTATTATCTCAAGCATAGATACACAAACATGATCGAGTGGTGAAATCCCTTCACCAACTCTCAAAGTAGTCCAAGCAACAAAAATCCTTTGCCAAATAAAAGAAGAATAATAAAAGATGTTTCAACATATATTGAAGTTAGTCTGGATGAAATAATTCAAATGCCACAATTGGATCTGGCAAATCTCACCTTGGAGAAAACCATTTTTCTACAAGAATTTTTGGCAAAGAAGAAAAGACAAGAAGAGTTAAAAAGAGATCTTAAGTAGAAGAAGGTACTATATGATGTAAAGAATATTCTTATTGATGATTTTGACATACAAAATTTTGATGAAGGTGCACCAATCATCAACGAACTTGTAAATATAGTTGATCAAGTCAATGCTATAAACATGGAGTTAAATGAGAAATTGATGGAGTGGTATATGAGAAGATTTGAAACCAAGGTTGTGGAAAATGTTTCTATAACCATTGCTAAGAAAAAAGTGCAATTACAAGAGAAAATACAGGTTATGATAGAACTAATTCAAAAAGTACAACATTTGTACAATCTTTGTTCATATGTGCTAATATTCACAAACAACATCCAGGTACAAATAAACCAAATTCAAGTTGAGATGAAGAGATCCAACAGTATTATTTTAGAGTTAGTAGGATAAAGCATTGAACATTACAATAATTTACTAAATGCTCAAGGGACATTGGTTGAGCTTCAATCAGATGACAACAACATGTGATCCCACTTGATCTCTATGCAAAAAATGATGATACCTCATTTGGAGGTCATACAGAGAGAGATGAAGATAGCCTAGGATCTTATCATAGAAGATCATGATTTATCAATGGATGATGGTTTAATTTATTTAGCTATAAGACCACAATTAAAAAATAACATTTTGGAAGCATCCATAACCTCATGGGACCATGCACTATCCATGATCACTCGAGTTCACAAGATATGCATTGACAAATATGAATTACTTCCACTTGTTCAACCCCAATAGCAACAACATAAACTGTTAAAAAAATAATGGGGAAATATACTTGTTAACATGGAAACAAATATGTAAACAAATTTGAATGAGGGGGAAATGAATGTGTTATTTAATTTATCATTTTAAATTATTTATTCAGTATCCATTGGCATAGGTCATAAGACTTAGGGGGAGAGCTTATTATCAAATTGTACTATAAAGATATAAATATGATAAACTATTTTTTCCACTAATGTCAAAGGGAGAGATTTTTTGTATCTCTAACCATTATTGTCTATTACTATCAATTTCTTAGTCATTCACAAGATAGAGTTAGACATCACTATGACCAAGCTACTCTACATAAGTTGAGTCATGTACATAAGCAAGTATGTACTAAACTCTATAGGAGACAAGTAAGTTTATGGTCACCAAGTATTTTCTATATGAGCTAAGTTCAACAATGACTAAGAAACTTTCAAGGATACAAGTTCCTAGTGACATAGTGTGTGTCGAGCATTATATAGGCTGAGAAACAACAATTTCAAGTGTTAGAAAATATTAAATGCTAAGCAATGCAAAGTTCACATAAAAGTTAGGAATGGAATATATTTTGAGGAAACATTTCGAGTTGACATGGAAGGAACATTTAATGTTTTTGGATGTTATTACAAAGATTTTTACATGTGAATGATGTGGATTACATCAATCTTAGATGAGGTCACTTCATCTATTGGATTAGGTGATCACATCACTCTTAACTAGGCAATCAAGAGGTATGCATGGGATTGATATTTCAAAAGTTATATTATGCATTAGTTCTATTGGTGTTTTAAAACTACTAAGAAAAAAAATGCTTAATACCAAGATGACAATACTCACACAATCTAAAGACTAGCCAATTCTTATTAACAATTGCATGTGCAAAGCTTTTGGGTCCAACTTCAACAAAACCAAGGGTGGTTTTCTACTCTTCAGGCTCTGTAAAACCAAGGTGGGTATACCTAGGGATGATTCAAGTCTGGGAAAAACTGTATGAGGATTATTTTAGTTTCATTCTAATTCTCATCTCAAATCCTCAAAGACATGTACAATTCTTGAGAATTTGATAAACACATCCCATATAGCAGATATGGCCAAAATTCTTCTGTAGATCTGCAGGTGTTCTCAGCAATAGTGGCTACCTGAAGCTAAAACATTCCATGCAAACAAGTATAGGCCAACTTTGAAAATTTTCAAGAAATAAAAGTAAGATTGATTTAATTCTACATTTTGACAACCAGTTGTGACACATTTCTCTTTTAGCTTAATTAAATTTGATCAGTGCCTAATCCATTAGGGTTCAGAGTCTACTACAAATTTCTAGATCTAATTTGTTGCCTTACAACAAATTTTATCAGCAATTCTTATCAGAAGTCATCATTCAAAATCCTTTCCACTACTACACCAATCTTATCACATTCATCAAAGCTTTTACTTAATCCATTGAATTAACATCCATGATAAATAGATATACAACCTAACTAAATTGCATTCAATTGCACAAGCCTTTACTCATACAACATCAAGATAACCAAGTAATCAGAAGGAGACAAAGTTCAGAAAGAATTGATATGAAGACAGTTCATAATTTGTATTCATTTTCCTTGAAAATTGTATACTATTTACAGTAAACTCAGAATGACCTTTAGAAAGAAACACAGATCATTCTATATTCATGTATTCTCAAGATCTGATAGAGAAAATACACCACCAATTTGCTCAAAACAATGGACCAAAAATAGACTAAGTATCACTTAGAAAAGTAGATTTTGGACCCTTTCTCTAGCCCTAGAATCTCACTTATATAGTGTGAGATGCAACAAGCTTTAGGCTGAGAGAAAATGATAGGTGTCCTTTTACAAAAATGAGTATATTACCCTTTTACAAAAGGAACTGGACACCTTAACTCAAAAAGGAACAATAAAAACAATAGCAGATGACAGTTGGAGCATGAAATCTTTAACTTTGTCTTTTTCTGTAACTGCTCCCTATTGGTAATGCTTTGATTTCTGCAATTTCTTCCCAAACAAAAACTTCTCTTTTGGTGGGCCATTCACATTCCTTAACTGTTGTTAATTCATCAACAGTTTTCTGCCACTTGGCATCAGTAATCACCCTTCCTTTTATGGTAAACCTATTCATTTTAGTTTCAACCTTGAAAAGGGTATCAATTAGTTCATTGAAAAGACATTCATTAATACCATCTTGGAAAATGGATACCACTTGTGGCAAGTCTATACTATGATCAAAAGAACTAGACCACTCATTAAAATCTTTTAGCTTGTCATCAGAATTAATAACATAAAGAATTAAAGAATAGAAACCACTTGTCAGCATTTTCATTTTGCTTTGAATTACTACCAGCTTCCCTATGAAGGTTTGTAATAAGTCTTTCACTTTATCCATACCCTCCTTCACAGTAATAACTTTATCTAGGAGATCTGGCTTCTTGGCTAACAAGGGTATCAACCTGTCAAAGAATTGCAGAAAAATAGGCTCAAGCCATCGAATTGCATCCTTGCATACCTGTTCTGCAGATTATAGATTGATGTATGTATTATAAGCATCTTGTGATATTCTTTTCAGAACACTTACTCTATGATTCAATACATTCATCAAGGCATTTTTCTTGGTGTTACTATCAGATTGGGAAACTTTTGTTTCTATACTAATCATAGGCACTGGCATTGTTACCCCTATAGGTATTTCTTCTATTTGGGCCTCTGCTTCTACATTGTGCCGTCTTTCTTCTTCTTTCCTTGGTGTGTGTTCTGCCTCTACTATTGCCTTGAGTTATTCCTTGAGGGATCTTATTTCTATTTCCAAAAATTTAATTCTCTTCCAACTCTTCTATTCTTTGCTTTTGTACATGGCTCATTTTGAGCTCTTCTTCATATATTCTTCTAATATCAAGGCATTCATTGCACATTGCAGCTAGCTTATCCTCAATTTCATCAACCTTTTCCTCATTCATGAGAGCAAAGTGTTTAACCAGACTTGAAATTTCTTTCCCAGTAGTGCTCTCTAATGTCCACATAATCATATTGCCTTACGCAATTTCTTCTATATCCATCATTTTGGGCTTCTTAGTGTCAGGGGCTACAATCCATACTGCTAGGGTTTTGGTGTCCACATTAAAACTTGACCCTCTTTTAAAACCTTCACTACTAGTGACTTCATAAATGATGGCCTTGTCTTGTCTTCTCATTTGATCTAGCACAAAGGCCTTCTCAATATCCCAATGGGGTATTAGAATCATACCACTCCTATGTACCAATTCTCTGGCTTCTGCAACAGTCATTGTTTCTCTCAGGATCATAAGCCAATAATTTTTCAACTAATTCCTTATTCTTCTCTAGATCCTCTCTTGGCATGAGACTCAATGTGAGCTCATTTTGTTTGATTTTGTAAAGAAAACTTTTAAACTTTGATGATTTAATGAAATCATCATCTTCCATGAAATTTTCAGATTAAATGAGCCTGTCATCCAATCTTGATGCTACAACTTGTAAATCAGTAGAGGCCTTCCCTGCTTCTATAGCCCTTTGGTGAAAATAAATTTTCCTAATATCAAAAAAATACTCACTATTCCCAAACATTACTTGTATGGCTCTGCTTACCAACTTTTTAGGGATGTGCATTGTCTTTTGTCTCTCATTTCCTTGTGGCACCCAGGCTAAAGTTGATAGTTGCTCTTCTTCTAACTCAATCTCCAATTGTGTATCTGGCTCAGGGGATTCTCTATTTACAATGGCTTCCTCTCCCTCTAGCTCATGAGGCATTTGTGACATAATGTGGTCAAAATTGTCCATCATCTTTCTCAAATTATTAGGGTATGGAATCTCTATACAGAAACCCTTAAAATCAGGGTTGCTCCTCTTCAAAGCATTCTCCACTCTCCTTATTCCCTCATATTTCCTTAATAAGTCATCTGCCTCCCCTGTTGCTACTATGTTGGCAATTAGGTCCTCTACAAGTATTGGCTTGCTTGGAGGCAGAATTTAACCCCTAATGGCCTTGACCTCATTTGCAATGTAACTATTAGGGTCATACATCCTATAGGGCACAGTAGAAATTTTTTACTGACCTAAATACTCACTTAATTCCTCAAATGCATTTTTTCCTATTTCAAAATCTCCTACTTTAAAGGTTCTATAGACAAAAGTAGGCTTATGCAAAGAAGGAGGGATCATTTCTTTATTCATCAATAGAAATTGCCAAAAGAATTCAATAATAGCCAATCTAGGGGGTATGGTATTTAGGTAGTAGATGAGGACGCCATGGACATGCACATATTTTGATTAAGGTACATTCCTTAAACAAAAAGATACTCCCCCAGTTATGATCTAATTTTGTTTTTTCATCTAATAAAAAGGGCCTAAGCAGAGTCTTCAAAACATTGGGTGCCCTAAAGAAAGTATGATGTAATTGCCTCATTATAGTAGAACTAAAGGGCATTTGAATAATAGAAATCCTTATGCCAAATACAAGTCCAGAGTTGCATAGGTAACTCACCAAATTCATCAGAAGTTTGATGAATGAAGTCCTCGCTGATGTATCCAATGTTGCTATATAGGATAAGGTGCATCAGCAATGAATAATGGTGGAACTTGAAGTCTTTCATCTCTCCCTTCTTAGCATCACAAATCTGCATGTGCATACTGTCAATGATGAAGGCCACATAATCATACTCCTTATGGTGGAAAGGGTCCTATATATCACATGCCATTAGAAAAAGAGAACCATACACACAATCTTCTGCACCATCACTTCCCAATACTTTGTGCAACCCATACGTTGTATTTTTGAAATAATTCTTGAACCTACTCAAAGGTAGAAAGTCTCCCACCTTTTTTGGAATTAATCCTACCTTTTTTACCCTGTAAGGAATATGTGGCAGCATAACATTGTTCACAAAATAAGTTTTATTTCTCTCAAACTTTCCCTGCAAATCTGCAATGTCAATAGGTACATCCATTTGCCCCATTAATCCAAAGGCCTCAAGAAAAGAAGTTCTATCCAATGTACATAATACATCCCATTATGCCTGTGGAAAGTCCTAGTTACTAGATTGTAGGAGTTTATGAGGGCCTTTAACAAATCAACATCAATGAATACTTTTGGAAATATCAATTTTGCCATATTTCTATTCCAGGGGTTACACACTAGTACATTCTCTATTCTATTCTGATAAAAGTACATGAAAAGATCGTAGCCAGTCACTCTAGGGAACTTAGCATCTCAAAAAAAAACATAAGGGTCTCTAAAAATATGGTCATTTGTAAAAATTGCATTTGATGACCCTGGAAGGATTTTTAGCCAGTCTTCTGCATGCTTGTTCAGTTTTCTGACCCTTGTCTTCTTTTCTGTCTTAGCAGCAGATTTTTTCCTTTTTCCTTCTGGTGTGACTTCTACAACATCATCACCCTCATCTTCGACTTCAACTTCTTCTTCATGTATCTCTTCAATTTCTTTGTCAGCCATGTTCTCTTCAAATTGTATTTTGTATTCTTTCGCAATAGCACAAAACACACAGAACTCTATAACTTTCAAATTTTAGAATGGAATAGAAAATAAGCTTCTTCACAGTGGAAAATATGCTAACATTCAATCAAATCCTTGACATTTTAATCATACATCTACCATTTTTTTCAATAAATTTAGCATGTATGAGCTTTAAAACCATTAACGCTTGAAGGGTGATCCCACAACTCTGAAATCAATATTTTTGCAACAAACATCACGTTCAAGTGACTATATCTCCAAAACTATAAATAATTTCAAGATGACATAAACTAGTGATTTTGAGTACTTTGTTCCTACTTTGTAACCATATTTTTTAATCTAAATTTTTTTTTTTTATTTATGTCAATTTTTTTTATCTCCTCCAAAAAGTGGTACATAATAAAATTCAATATTTTAAAAAGTGACAGTCCGTTTGACACACATAACTTTTTTTCTAGAAATGATAATGAAGTAATTCTTTCTACGTTGGATTTGTAGCATCAATATCCAGTGTTTAAATTTGGTTTGATTTATTTTTGTTGAATATTGTATAGTTTATGAAGTTTTGAAGTGACATGAACCACAATTCAGACATACGTTCCATTTGACATAGATAATTTGAAGTCAATTTATCATAAACCATTTTTTTTTTTGAATAGAAAGGTATCTCAATAAGCCAGTGCCTCCATATTTTTCAAAATTTTTTTGACCTAATTTACTAATTTTCTCGAGGTGTCAAAGTCAATTGATGTTCAATCGGTAATGAACCTATAATGAGTTAAACTCATATTTGAAAGTCTTAATGATTAAATTATGTAATAAAATTATAGTCGTTGGAAAGCTTGCTCTGAGAAGCACATTTTGACATTTTTTATTTTATAGTAGGAGATCATTCTCCTACAATTATGGCAGTCAAAAGAGCAAAAAAAGAAAAAAAGAAAAAAAGGTTAAAATTTTTGTGATTTTGCATGTTCGTGCGAACATGGCGTTCACGCGAACACGTTTACCATGTTCGCGTGAACCTATGTTTGTGTGAACATGCAAATCATGTTTGCATGAACATATATATCACATATGTTTGTGCGAACATACGAAATATGTTCGCGCGAACATGATTAAAAAAAAGTTCGCGCGAACACAATAAGTGTGTTCGCGTGAACATATGGTAAACTCAATTTCTCATTTTGAAATTTTTTTCATTTTTGTTCATCCCACTAAAGTGGAACCCATTATTGTGGGTTCACCCGCAAGTCATCATCAAGGTATATCAGCCACAAAATTTGATTCTGATGTACTTTTCAAAGCTTTATTTTACTTGGCTACAGTGATTTTATCTTTCTTGCTTACCTATTGTGACACATCAGCTATTTTCTCTCAAATGACTATCTTTCATTCTTATGCTGAGTCAAACCTTCAATCTTCATAGTGCCAAAAATGCCCTTGATGGATCTCTACATTTACTCGGAGATGCTTCAGCATGCCCTAATTGTAAGAACGTAATGACACCTTACCACTATTTGAAAATCCCTTTTACATTCTTATGATGCCCTTTACCTCGTAGGGTCTCAAACCTTTTCAATGCATACTTCCATTTTTACAATTTAGACTTTTGTTGTATAAGCGTAAAACCCCTCACACCATAGGATCAGAAGCCATTTGACTGTCACCTTTGATCTCATGATTCAACTATTCCTCGTATGAGCGTAAAACTCTTGCTAAGGCTTTCCTTTTTCCTTTTATGCTCACACGTCCTTGTATCAATGAAAACCCTAAAAATCTCTTCTACGTCACTCTGCTTACTTCATTTCCCAAGAAAACATAAGACTTCAAAATTTACCTTGCGCTCCTACACTCTTAATTTTAACCGTAGCATCGAAGTACTTTTTGGCTCTCTTTTATTAATCCTTTACGTCTTTACGAGTTACCTTTACCTCGTATACTCAAAGAGCCTTCTCAACTAACATCCCACTCTTATGTTTACCTTTTCTTGTAAAAGCATAAAACCTTCTCCTTTGTCTTCTTTTTACCATTTTACACTTACACGCTGAGATTGAACTCATAACCATAGAGAGAGGATAAAATAGCCCTTCGTTCATATGTTTACCTTACAAGTGTAAGGGCGTAACGACAAAACTACCCTTTTCAAAAATCAAAGACCCAGATTTGATCTTAGAAAAACCTAAATAACATCACCATTGATTTTGTGCACATGCAAAATTCATACCTTAAGTTATATGCCACGTGGGCTAGGCCCATCTAATGTGGATGTCATGTCTTCATCTAATTCGCTTGCACCAGGGCCCATTTGACAATTCAACAGGTCCCCTTCGACACCTTTATTGCTAAAATAGGGCTTTACAGTTGTCTGTGAACTCAAGAATGTATGCACGTAATCACATTTGAACCTTACTTTTGCTTTTACAAAATCCTTTTACCCGTAGAATGATAAAACCTTTCATGCACCCTTTCAGATCAAGCTTTACGCCATGCTGGGGTATTACACCTTTACACTATACATTGAAATGTATATGCGTAGATCATAACTCAGTACCTCTTTGCCCCTTCACTCAAACTGCTTACTCGTAACCCCGTAACAAGATTTTTCAAAGCACAATAGACCTTTATGCTTCTTCGCTTGCAAAAAAAATTGTATGATCGGGAAGCCTTTGGTCGAACCATTCTGCTACTACAAAAAACAAAAGCATATCCCCGTAGAACATGAAATCCTTTACACTTCTTTGCTGCACTATAAAACACGACCATGGAAATAAAAGGAATAAGGTACTCTGCTCTTACGTGAAACCTTACACCGTAAGACCATAAAGGACAAAATTTAAGCATTTTACAAATCCTTTTTGAAAATTTGAAGGGGAACCTAGGGTTTTTAGATTTAGGACATTTTCATGGCTGCGTTAAGAGACCAACTTTGAGAAGTTAATAGAATCTAACAACACATGAAATTGGGCACAACTAGGGCAACCTAAATTTTTTGAGAAATACGAGGAAAGAAAACCCTAAGTTGCTTAAAAAAAAAGACCTAAAGGATTTTTTTATTAGAGTTTTTCAACACTGTGACAAATCAGACCAACAAGTTCTAAGAATCTAAGATATGAAAAGATCATATATACATGAATTATGATGCAATGTACTAATCAAAACCTAGAGGAAATCTTTGGTTTTGTTATTTTTTATGTTGGTGCCGAGCATGGAAAGTTTACAGTTGTTGCCAAGTGTGAATGATATTATAGCTATGGATGAGAATATTAAAAATCATGTGTTAGCCGAGTGGGTTGAAAATCCTATGATAGCCAAGCTTATAGTTGTATAAGAATTGAGCATTTAATGTCGAATATGAAGGGTTATTTAGTCAATTTTTTGACTCATTATCACTGACCAGAGTTTATAGAATGCATGAAGAGCATGAAGGTAATTTGATAAAGAAGATTCAAGTATTTGTGAACTGGATTCAGTTACTGCTCATCATCAGTCATTAGATTTGAAAGGTATTTAGCTATTCTTGAGTTATAATGTTTCATTTTTCACAAACCCTAAGTGGTCAAATGGTGTCCAGCTCTTCTACAAATTTTAGGAAAGAGGGGAATATAGTTTTCAATGGTCAACTGATAAGTAATGATGTTAGGTAGCCCCCTTTCCAAGCTATTTCTAATATAACATATAAAGGAGACATGTATGGTGCATTATCCATGATACCACCAAAAGTATTGATGATCCAAGATGTTAGATGATGCTATACTAGAAAGATTAGAGAAGTAGGAGATATGGAGATAAGAGAGGCCTGTAGCAAACTATGTGATAATTTAGTTTTGAGCAAAGAGTATAAAATTTTTGAACATAAAGGGTTAAACCGTGCTCTAGATTTTCCTCAAGTCTTTAAGACTGAATGGATTCAAATTATTTTGAGCCACATACATGATAAATGTATTTGGTTGGAAGGTGGACCAATCAAGATAACTAAGAGGATTATTAACTAAGTATCAAGGTATCTTGCCCTTGATAGACCCAAGAGTATGCAAAGTGGTGTAAAGGAAACTATTGAAACGAATATAGGTGCAGTATGGAATAAGAGAGTGGTTTCTATTGACACTATATCAGATCCCCTACTTCACTTTGTAGTGAGAGTAATAGCTCACAAGTTATTTTAGTCTAGCTTACTAAATAGTGCATCATGTATGGCTATTGATTTGGGATTCAAGATGGTAAAGAGAGACCACTCCTATGACCTTGCCGAGTTGCAACTATAGAAACTATTAGAAAACTTGGAGGCCATTAGGAAAGCTAAAAGTGCATCATGTAAATTTGGTTCTTTACTTATTTGCATATTCTTTTATGTGAAAAACACATTCCCCACCTTTGGTCAAGTTTCTTGGAAGACCAATAGGTAAATTGCACAATAGATTTCAAAATTTATTGAGCAACTAGAAATTATCTTGAGTCAATGATGACTAGTTATTTTGAAAGAAATCCATGAAATAGAGGTTGAGGATCCTTGTATCCCTAGTGGAAAAAAATTATGATGATATTTGTTTCCTTTTGGATACAGAACATACATATGTGCAAGAAATAATACCAAGAGTTAGATGGCTAAAACCCTTTCCATATAAGATCAATGCAGATGAGGCCTCTGTTGCTATTACAACTCTACTAGTAGAAGATATTAATAAGAGTACCACCTCATGTGGTAATTATGAGGAACCCAAATCAAGGATCACAATTGACCTTAAGATAGCTATAGTTTTTAGAAAGAATAACAAACTAGTGAAAAAGCTAAAGGAGAGATTTGGTGAGGGAGGTGAAGAAGAAGGTGATGAAGAGGAAGAACAAGGCCATGCTCCACTAGAATTAACTAAAGGCCTAGGTGAGGATTAAACAAAAGAAGATGAAGGTGCTAAGGGAGAAGAAGCTAAGGAAGCACCCAAGGATACTATGACCAAGAAGAGGAAAGCTAAAGAACAAACTATGGAGAAAATAGAAAAGCCTGTAAAGAGACCACAATAAAAGCTAGCTGTACCTATTACTAGATCAAGCATAAGGGAAGCCATAATTTAGGCTATAGAATTTGTGAAGCCTAAGGGAAAGAGGAAACTTGACACAAAAAATCTCAGTGAACTTGCTAAGAAGACATATAAAAGATTGAAAAAGAAGTCAGTGCCTCAATCATATTCAAAGGAGAAGACCAAGTCATATGAATTTAGTTAATACAAGGTGGTAAGCCACAATCCCTCTTCTGACATAGATAATTTGTGTGAAAATATTATTACAAATGCAAAGTTATCTAGGTTCACACATGTTGATTTTGATAAGCTAGGGTGTGTAGATGAGAATAAGGTTAAAGAAACCATATATGAGATGATGGTTACATTTAAATCTACTTCACTAGATATTTTTGACTCCTTACCTAAAATTTTGTATGACCAAGTTGAGAAAAAGTGGAAATTTAGTTTTACTATTGACGGGAAAAAAAGAGAGGCTTCATTAGCCAAATTTATGCCTGCTTTGGACAAGTAGATGATGGATAAATCCATGAACAAATACAAAGGGAGATTTTCCCCCAAATATAGAGCTTTTAAAATTTTGAGGAATACGATAGAAGAAGTGGTAACTCAAAGAAAAAGGCTTTGGAAGGACATTTATGGTCCATCCACAAAAAAAGAAGAAGATGGAGAGATAAAGGAACTTGAGAAAGGTGAGAAAGAAGTGAATGAAATCACAGTTAAAGAAGTTGATGTGGAAGGGACTCAAGGAACTATAGAAGAGCCCACACTTGAAGATGAGCAATAAGATGTACAAGATGAATAAGTGCCAAGTGTTAGTCCACCACATGAAGAATAGGGGAGACAACAAGACTTAGTGGTTATTATCAAGGATGTTTCTAATAATTCAACACAGAAAATAAATCCTTTGATTGAGATAGAATTGAAGAAAATACTTAAGGACTCCACCACCGCAATACATCTATGCATAAATCCTATACCAGTGAGAGTGGATGTGACTGAGAAGGCATAACTTGCATCTATAGGGGAGAAACCATAAGAAACATCAAATGTGCCCCCTCAATCTACAAAAGTGAAAGAGATAGATACACAGGATCTTCAAGGAGATCAAAATGTAAACCTAATACAAACAATTGCTACAATTGATACACCATCTACAATGCCCATAATTGTATTTCAGATGAAAGAGGTAGAAGTACAAAAAACATAAATATCATTTCCTAGCCTAAATAGTTTAGGTTTTCTAACATTACTAACTATTGAGAAAGATGAAATTTAAGTGAAAATAGGCCAGGAAGCAAGTTCTCTACCTAACACATAATTACAAGGTGAAGTGCAAATGGTGGTTAACAAGACTAAAGAGTCTAGGTTGGATGCTAAGCTAGAGGAGAAGATAGAAATATAAATGTTAGTCACACTTCCAGTATCTACATCTCCTATTAGTAGCCAAACTCTTGAAAGGCTGAGTATATAGGATATCCCACTATAGATATTAAGGACAATCTCCAACACACCACTTAGTATTGATACTACATCATATGGTGATGTAAGTATTGATGAAGTTATTGAGCTACCTAAGTTTGATCTTAATACAATCACTATAGAAGAAATAGGTATACTGCAAGAAGCTCTACAAAGAAAGAAGAGGTAGGAAATTTTGAGGAGGGAACACAAGAAAGAAAGTGTTACATGATATCAAGGATATATTCATCGATGTTTTCAGCCTCTTAGAACCAAATGACAACAAGCCTATCATATAGAAACTTGTCACCATTGTAGAGAAGATCAAAGATGAAGACCTTGACTCAAATGAAAAATTACTTGAATGGTCTGAAAGGAAGTTCTATACAAAGGTACTAGAAAAGATATCAAGTGCTATTGCACTTAGAAAGGTTGACTTAGCAACCAAATGTAGAGTGTCAAGATAATGTTAGAGAATATATTCTCTCTATACATTGAACTATGCAATGTAGAGAATTTTACATAGGAGACACACAAGGCTATGTACCAACTGCAAGGAGATGTAGATTAGATAGGTAACACTTTAAAGTTGTCTCTTGGTCAAAGTTAAGTACATTTCTAGAGGCTACTATCCACTTAAGGTAGGCTTGTCAAGCTGCAACCACATGATGCTAATATTTGGTATACCTTGATCAGTATCCAATCCATGTTGACAACACACATAGAGGTGTTGCATAAGGAACTAGCCTATGTAGAGACATTGATGAAGAAAGATTCACATCTTTCAACTCATGATGGCTTAACTAACCTTGCTACCCAGCTAGATATTAAATTTCAATGACTAGAGATCACATGCAATGATTGGGATGCAACATTGAAGATAATCGTGCAGTTACATAAGCCATTTTTGGATAAACACACTCTAAGTGTATAACCCAAATGACATAAGTCTCAAAAAAGGGCGAATATAAAATTTTGAGAAAATGTTTTGTCAAGGAAGATATATACTCAATAGGAGTATTAGAAGAAGATTCAAAAATAGAAATGAAGTATTTACTTAGGGAGAGTAATGGAGTAATAAGGTATGATAGATTAGTCATCCATTTTGCAGAATTTTGAAGTTTTGAAATTTTGTATATGAGTTGAGAAACATAGTATATATTGTCTGATTTATGCATAATAAGAATGTATACACCATTATACAATGTTTTTGTCTCTCATGTCAAAGGGGAAGATTGTTAATCTCATATTGGTTTTGACAAGATAGTGATAAAATACTTAGTCATTCTCTAGCAATATTATAGTGCAAGCCAAGCGATTAGAGTGAGTCGAGCAATTAGTGTAAGCTAAGTGATCAAATCATGCCATACATAAGTTGCAAGACAATACATGTTGAGCAATATGCCTAGTTAGTTCCAAGCACCAATGTGTGTCGAGTCACTCATGCACTAAGAAATCTATACATACTAAGTGATTTAGGTGTTGTGTAAACTTTGTGTGCTATGCTATTCAGAAGCCAAGTTATAATGTTAGGAGCACAATAAAGGCCAAGCATCAGAGTCTTTGGATGTCGAGTGAATAGACTTTAACATAGTTATTTTTAATGGCACAAAATTCTATGTAAAACATTTTTGGGACAATATAATAATATTCTACAATTCTAAGGGATAAGTATGGAGGTATATTATGAATCCTTATGAAGTACATGCAACCACTCAAATTAAGAGGCAATTTGGATCAACCACAACCATTGATTCTTACCTAACCCATTCCACCTATGTTTATTTAATAAGTAAAAACCTAAAGAGTTTGTATGTCCATAAGGAGATAAATGCTAAGTATAGAGAGAACATTCATGGTGGCTATGGAGGTTATGACAGTGTTTTGAATTGCAGAATTAGTTAGAAAGAATAAAGTAGAGTAGAGATAGGATAGAGGATACATATCTGATCAGAAGGATCAAGGATATCAGCAAAGAGAAGATCTAACATCTAGTAGAAGTGTTATAACTAAAGGATCATGGTGCTGAATCATTTTAATAGGTGATAAAGAGAAAATCTCCTAATAGAGTAGTCTTAATAGACTTTTGTAAATCTCTTAACTGAGTGCTTACTTTATTGTAAGTTTAAATCCTCTAAGAAGGTAAGAGATAATAGTCTTTGTAAGCCTTTAACATGATAGACCCCTCATAGGGTAGATCATAGTTTATGGTCAAACTCATTGTAACCATAAATGGCTACACTTTACAATTGCAGCAGTGAAGATTTGTTGGTGTCATCCCCACCCCAATTTTACCTTCTCATTGGAGGGTTTCTAGGTAACCAAATTTATTGTGTCATGTGTTATTTATTTCATGCTATGGATGCAAATGTTTAGTTAGCTATTTTAGTTTATATGCTAAATTACAAGATGGATGTGCGGTGACTGTTTTATGGTTAAATTTTAGAAGTGCTAATTCACCGCCCCCCCCCCCCCCCCCCAACCCCAGAGTTTACTTTCCAATTGTTATTTCCAATAGAAATATGTAAAAGGAAGATTAAAAAAAATAAAAAATTGAAAAATAAAAAACAAAGTTTTCAATTCAAACCAAGTTGCAGAGTTTTCAGTACAAACTAAGTTACAGAATAGAGCACATGCATAGGAGGAGTTTTACTAAAAGATTTTGCTTAGATATTTTGAGCATGACAAGTGTTTTTGTCACTAATGCCATAGGGGGAGACTATTGAACCTATTGACATACATATTTTCAATTACTACCAAAACACTTAAGTCATCATGGAAGTAAGTAATATAGTGCAAGCTACTAGATACATGAGTGTTGATCAAGCTCATGTATAGACCAAGCTAATAGTGGTAACTAGGCTCTAGTGTTAACTGAGTCAATTAGCTTTCCAATTTTAGAATAAAAATTGAGAAGGAAGAACAGTGTGAAACAATCCATCTAAATTTTCTAAGTGATCAATGTGAACTAAGCATCTAGAGTCAATTAAGTGCTAGAGTCAGTCGAGTTAACAGTGTTGCCCGAGTAAGCTATTGGACCCGAGTATTAACATTAAGCCAACTTGGTAATTATTTTTGAAACTATTGAAATTATATTATAATGGACCTATGTTAGCATGAATGCTAATGATACTGATTTGGGGGAGTCTCCTGAGCATTGGAGAACACTAACATATTCCATTCATGACTATGTTTGTCATTGATGACAACATAGTATGGTTTCTATAAATAGTAGAAGAATAATAGTTAGAGATCTTATGTTGTGTAGTACTTGAGTAAGGGTTAAGTTATGCATAGTTAAGAACATGTTCTTGAGAGTGTCTTGATGACATGGTCAAGAGGATGAAGTATGAGTCAAAGATGTACGATAGTTGTGTTTGATTTACTATGAGCAACATAGAAATAGAGCGTTTGTTTGGCAATTTTTAATGTTTTTATTATATTTTTTAGCCAAGATATAATGAAGTGATGCATGGTCAACTAATGATAGAGAATAGTTAGTTGATGATTTTAGCAAGTGTACAAGCCTTAGTATCACATGTGTAAAGTTATGTATAGACTATGAGCCGATAGTGCTATTGTAATTGTAATTAATTAATTATCTTATTTTAATTAATTGGGAGAGCCTCAAGGCCAACTCAAGGAAATATTATGAAGATATAATATATAGAAAAGATGATTTCCTTGATTGTAAAATATATGATATGTATTGAGATTTTTATTGAAGTGCAAAGTGTGAAAAGGAGCAAATGCTTACTGAATGCGTGTAAGGGATCCAAGGGATTATTGGATGCATAGTTTGAGATCTAGGTACAAGATCTGGAGGAGAAGAAGTCTAGTTGATAGGATAGAGATAGAAGAAGGAAGTACAATTTAGTTCTATTTTTCTACAAGGAATAATACAAAGATCATTTGGACAATGGGTTCATTGATCTTTCCCTCGAAGCTATTTGGGCAGTGGGTCTAGCTGTCTTCTACAACTCCTAACAAGGTTGATACAAATCCTAATTGGAATGGAATCTCTTAACATGGATTTAATGTCTCCTCATAGAGACTTATATGTACTAAATGTTGTGATAGACTCCTAACATGGTCTATCCTCTAACAAGGAATGTTTATATTAGTACATCATCTTGTGGGTACCATCGCCACTAGGGTTTTTCCTCTGATCAAGGGTTTCCCTAGTTAATATATCTGGTGTTATTGTGTATGAGTATCTTGTTGTGGTTGCAATTTACATTAATCATATGGTTAATACTATTTAAAGTTATTATTTATGATATTATTTGGATAAATGATTCACCCCCCAAGTTATATCAATGTACTATATATTCTAACAATTGGTATCGGAGCTTCAAGTCCTTGAAGGATAAGCTTAACAAATTTGGGAGATCGATGGGGAATCTTTTTAGAAAAGATAGTACTATATTTGATGGGGCCAACTATGATAGTTGGAAGGAGAAGATGATGATTCATCTATTGTGTATGGGTCCAAGATATTGGCTCTTGACAAAAAGTTAGAAGACAATCATTAAAGAAGAAAACCTTGAAGGTTGTAGTGAAGGAAAGCGAGAGCTATTCATGTGTAACATGAGAGCCAGAGAAGTCCTACTAACAGATCTTCTAGGGAATGAGTACAATTAGGTAAATTCATTTGGAACATCTCATGAAATTTGGAAAACATTAGAATCTACTTTTGAGGGTGATGATCATACAAAAAGAATGAGATTATAGAATTGGATATGTGCATTTCAAGATGCTAGAATGATGGAAGATGAATCTATATGAAGTTATATTGGTAGAATATCATAATTGGTTGCAAGTATTCAATCTAATGGTGGAACTAAGGAAGATGATGAGGTTATTTGGAAGATTTTCAAAAGTTTGACATCACCATTCAAGCCAATAGTGCAAATGATTCATCTAGTAATGCCTTGCACTAAAGATTTCACTAAGGAAACATTACTTGGAAGATTAGAATCAATAGAAGTAGATCTAAGATAGTCTAGTGAACTTGCAAGAGTCAAAATGACCTTTAGTGCCCTAAACATTGGACCTAATTTGACAAGGAGTGCAAGCACCTATGGAGATTTTGTTAGTAACAATAGAGCTAATGAGGAAAAGAAGATTGAGGAAGGAATAACCCTTCTGGTGAGAAGACAAAAAGATGGTAAGAAAATCTTTAAATGTTGGACTTGTAATGAATTTGGTCATTATGCATCTAAACATCCAAAAAGAGAAAAGAAGTATAAGGGAAGATTTAACCCTAGAAGAGATAGAGATAGAAATTGTTTGTATGCAAATTAAGATGAAGAATCTAATGAGGATGGTCAAAGTGAAAGTGATGATGAATTAGGATTTATGGCTATCAAGGAAGATGATCTTGATAGAGAAATTAAAAAAGAAAGAGGTCCAATTCCCCAAGTAGAAAATAATTCTGATTGGATAATTAATAGTGGTTGTTCACATCACATGACTCGTGATATGAATAAGTTTATTAAGTTCAAGAATCATGATGGAGGAATTGTTAGAGTTAGTAAGAATGTAGCCTATCATATAACAGGAATCGGATCCATCACTCTTGATGGTAAAACTAACACTAATGATGTCTATTTTGTTGATGAATTGAAGAATAACTTGTTGAGTGTTGGATAGTTGGTGGACAAAGGTTATCAGTTGCAATTTACCGAGAAGACCTATAATATCAAAGATAGAGATGGTAAGATGATTGGAACTAGCACTAGATCTAGAGGTAATTTATTTTAGTTGAATCCTACTAAGGTGACATGTTTGGTAGCTAAAGTAGAAAATAGTTGATTGTGGCACAGAAGATTCTGTCACATAAACTTTGATAATATTGTGAAGGTTAGTAGCACTTTCACAGTCAAAGACTTGCCTAATATTGTTGAGCCCAAGTTAATGTTGTGTGTAAGGAATGTATTTTGGCTAAGAAGAAGAAAATATCATTCCCTAGCAAGAAATTCACTACTACAAAGAAGTTGGAAATCATTTATATAGATCTGAGTGCTCCTTCTAGAACAAGAGGATTCTATGGTGAAAGGTATTTTATGATTTTTGTTGATGATTTCACTAGAATGATGTGGGTAGCATTTCTTAAGGAGAAATCTAAAGCTTTTGAGAACTTTAAGATATTTAAGAATAGAGTTGAGAATCAATCTATTATTAAGCTTAAGTTTTGAGATCTAATAGAGAAGGAGAATTAACCTCTAGAGAATTTAACATATTTTGTGAAGAAAATAGAATCAAAAGACAACTATCTACACCTATAACACCTGAGAAAAATGGGATTGTTGAGAGAAGAAATAAATCTATAGCAAAAGTAGCTAGAGCAGTGTTATTTGAGAATAATGTTTCTAAGACATTTTGGAGAGAAGCAGTAAACACAACAGTATATACTCTAAATAGAGTATACATCAAAAAAGGTATGGACAAGACACCTTATGAGCTATGGTTTGGACATTCACCATTAGTCAAATATTTTAGAATATTTGGGAGCAAATTTTATATTAAGAGAGATGATGACATTGGTAAGTTTGGTCCAAGAAGTGATGAAGGTATGTTTCTTGGCTACTCTTTAAAAAGTGAGGCTTATAGATGTTTCAAATATAGAAATAAGATAATAGTTGAATGCAAAAATGTAAGGAATGATGAGAATTTTGGAACCAAAGAAAAGATGGTAGATTATAATTTAGATGAAGAAGAGGATACATCTAGAATTGTTAGATAGAATGCTAAAGTTTTGTTTAAGACTAACAATGACTTGTAGAATGATGCGCTAAATTTTAAGCATAGAGGAGAACAAAGATCTAAACCTAGAGAAGAGATAAGAGTAAAAATCTAACAAGGAATCACCCTCCTAAGCAGATAATTGGAAGTAAAGACAAAGGCATCATGACAAGGAACAGAGTAAATGAGGAGATGTGCTTGATATCTCAAGTTGAACCCATGTGCATAGATGAAGTAATCAAAGATAATCATTGGATCTAAGAAATAAAGGAAGAATTGGATCAAATAGTAAAGAATAATACATGGGACTTGGTTCTAAGACCAAAGGACAAGAATGTGACAGGAACAACATGGATTTTTAGGAATAAGATGAATGAGCAAGGAGAAGTTGTGAGAAACAAGGCCAAACTTGTATGTAAAGGTTATTCATTGCAAGAAGGCATTAATTACGAGGAAATATATGCACCTATAGAAAGAATGGAACTAGTAAGGATTTTCCTAGCTTATGCAATGAACAAGAAATCTAAGGTTTATCGTATGGATGTAAAAGTTGCATTTCTAAATGGAGAATTAGAAGAGGAGTTTTATATTGAGTAGCCTAAAGGATTTACCTTATTAGAAGATTAGTAAATGGTATGCATATTGAGGAAAACTCTTTATGGTCTGAAGCAAGAAGCAAGAACCTAGTATGCAAGGTGGGATAGTTACTTGGCAAAGCTTGGATTTGTTAAGGGTACATCAGACAATAACTTGTATTTGAAAGAAATTGAAGATGGTTTATTGATCATTGTAATATTTGTTGATGACATCATTTTCAAAGGCAATGATGAAGCTAGTGATAATTTTTTTGAAGAGATGAATAATGAATTTGAAATGAGCATGATAGGAGAAATGAAGTTTTTCCTAGGATTGCACATTGTGCAGAATAATGATGGTATATTCATTTCACAAACTAAGTACCTAGAAGATTGTTGAAAAGGTTTGGTTTGGAAAGTTGCAAACCTATTGGCACTCCTATGATAACTAGTCAAAAGTTATCTAGAAATGATTGGAGGTTTGTAGTAGTTGACTCACACCAGACTAGATATAGAAAATTTATTTGGGATTGTAGCTAGATTCCAAGATGATCCTAATGAATATCATTTTGTATTAGTAAAGAGAATATTCAAATAACTGAAAGGGACATCTAACTAAGGAATTTAGGATGAATGATCAAATGATTTCACTTTGTGTACATATACTAATGTTGATTGGGCATGCACTATGGATGACAGAAAGAACATCAATGGTGGAGCATTCTTTCTTGGAGGAAGATTAGTTTCTTGGTTAAGTGAGAAGAAAGATTGTATTTTATAGAGTGTTGTTGAGGTAGAGTATGTTGTATCAACAAAAAATTGTAATCAAATTATGTGGATGAAGAAAATGTTAAAGGATATCAAAACTGAGATTGAAGAACCTATTATCATTTACTATGATAACACAATTATAGTGAGTATGTCTAAGAATCATGTATTGCATTCTAATACAAAGCATATATCTATTATGTGCTAAGAGAGAAAGTAGTTGAAAATGAAATCAAATTAGAGTATGTAAGTACTAAGGATCAAATTTCAAATAGCTTTATGAAGCCTTTACCTAAAGATACTTTTGAGTACTTGAGAGGTATTTTGAGAAAAGTTTGATACAAGTATGATCAATATGTTTCAATCATTGTTTTGTCATTAATGTCAAACCTACTATTTTCTAGTAAGAAAACTATTTATATGATTTAAGTAATATCACTTATTTGATTGATGAAGAGGATTTGATTAAAAGATGTAGCAATAACACCTAGAGGAAAGGTTGAGCTATGTTATGTAAAGGAGTACAAGAATCAATTAAGAAAATGACAACATGATGTATTGATGATCTACTTAAGGTTACAAAGGCTAGTTACACTAAGAAAGTATAGAAGAACAAGCTAAACAAAGTTTATCTACCAAGCTTGATCGAGTGGATAGTAGGTGCCGAGAAAATTCAGTGCAAGTTCAGTAGAAAATTAGTTGGAGCTAAGTAAAAGTATATTCTAGTATATGTTGAGAAAAATAGTGGATGTCAAGTAAATTTTAGTTGATCCTAAGCACCAAAAAATTTTAGTTCATGCCAAGTGGTTTTACAAAGGATGCTAAGCAACGTAGTATGTGCCAAGCATTAGAAGCAAGTTAATGTCAAATGGCTGCATTATTTGAAAGATCATGAATTCGATGGATCTAAGTTGACAAGTTTGTTTTCTTGGATTGTCTGAACCAAGTGGAAGATAAGATTGATGAGATGGTGGCACAGAACTCAAGGTAAACTATTTTGAAATGAATTCAAAGAGAATTAAAGGAGAAGTTTCTAGAAGAGATATAAAATATGGGGTAGATTCATTGTATCCTGCCTAATCTATCCTAACCCTAAATTGGATGATGGAGAATAAGAGGCAAAAGATCTTGATTTCCTATTTAAAGGAATGGTTGGTTAGAAGCAAGGGTTGTCATGTGTGAGAACCTAAGAAAGACAAGGAGTCAAGGGTTTTGCTTCATTAAGTGACCTAAGAGAGGAGTCTAAATTGGCATGTTAAGCAAGAAGGTTTAAGGGTATGAATGCTTGAAGAGTGAACAAGCTATCAAAGTTGAAATGTGTGAAGGAAAAGTAGAATGGAGGACTAAAATAGAGATATGTAATTTGCAAATATAGTTGTAAGTTGTTATCAAATCAAGCCTTACTATTACTTTCTTATGATTGTATCAGTCTAGGGTAAATCCTTTGGATTAAGGTTGACCTAATAGTCATTTGTAAATCCTTTAACACTGTGACATTCCAAGTGAATGATCTAAAGTCCTCTAACAAGGATCACTCCTAATAGGGCAATTGAAATCCTTTAATAGGGTCACATTTAATAGTGTGTATTGTAAACTTTAACAAGGTTGGCCTTTCATAGGGAATCACTTCAAAAGAGGAAAAAAGGGTATCATGTCACTGGTGGTTTTTCCCAAATTGGGTTTCCATGTAAATCATTGTGTCAAATGTGTTGTTGAATCTATTATGTTTCATGTTTACATTTTTGCAAATTGTTTTGACAGTAACCTACAAGTTTTATGTGATTGTATAATATTATGGATGCACGCATGATGATAAATGTTTTATGGGTTCACTAAGATGTGAAAAGTTTTATTTATACATTTGGACCTTGGACAACTGATTCACCCCCCCCCCCGATTATTCTAAAGTATTCCAACAATTGGTATTAGAGCCATTTTCTTAACAGGACTAGTTTGAAGGTACTAGAAGCATAAAGATCAAGATGTCAAAAAGAGAAGTACCCAAACTTAATAGAGACAACTTTTCAAAATGGAAAATTTTGATGAAGCTACACCTTAGAGGACTTGGAGATCATGCACAATTGAGCATGTTGATCTTGCTGAAGCTCCAACTATCAAGCATGTGAAAAAGAAGAAAGAACATAACCAGGGAATGCTTGAGATTTCCTGTACCCTATGTTATGCTGAATTTGATGATGTCAAAGGTCTTGACATTTCAAAGAAAATGTGGGATGCCTTAATCACCATCTTTGGAGGAGACACTAATGTTCTATGAGCCAAAGCTAAAAGTCTCAAAGGTAAGTTTGATGATATGAGGATGCAAGAAGGTGAAAATATTGCTCAATATGCCTCAAGGATAAAACATGTTGTTAATGCAATAAGAGGAGCTAATGAAAAAATAAATGATGATACTATACTTAGAAAAGTTTTGAGAACACTACTACCTATATATGCTATTAGAGTTTCTACAATTCAAGAATTAAGATGTATACTAGGGAATAATCTATCACTTGAAGGTTTGGTAAGTAGACTCACTACTTTTGAGCTATCTAACTTTGATAATTACAAACCTAAGAATATTGAATCTACTTTCAAAGATAAGTTGTCATTGAAGGAACCTGATGAGAAGAAGAAGAAGAAGAAGATAAAGTATGTTCCAATGATAGTGATATAGATGAGTAGGATGCAGAACAACTTGAAGCACTACTGGAAAGAAGATTCCACAAATGTAAAGGCAAGTTCAAAGGTAAATTACCTATCATTTATTTTAATTGCATTGAGGTTGGTCATATTGTTGCTAGATGTCTAGAGAAGAACAACTATAGAGGTGGTGACAAATACAAAAGTAAAAGAGATGAAGACAACAAGGATTATAAAGACAAAGGCAAAAAGTCATACTACATTACTGAAGAGGAAACAATAGATAAATCTAATGAACTTGATGATGAAGTGTTTTATGTTTCAATGAAGGACAAATCTAATGAGGATGAGGCAACTACGCTTGTGACTTGTGTAAACAAGAATGATAGATGGATCCTTAACAGTGGGTGTTCACTTCACATAACTAGACACAAAAGTAAGTTCATTACCCTAAATTGTTATGATGGAAATAGTGTAAGTTTTGGTAATGATGCGCCATGTTTGATAAAAGGAAAAGATTCTATCAAACTCATAGATAAGATTTTATGTGACAATGCTTACTATGTTGAAGGACTTAACTATAATTTGTTGAGTGTGTCACAACTGAATAATTTAGGATATAAGGTTGAGTTTGGAAACAAGATTGTTAAAATATATGATGTAGACACCTAAAAACCTTTAGAAAATAAAGTATTTTTATTTTTTGAAAAATTCCCGATGACATCATCATTTATTAATTAATTAATTATTTAATTATTTAATTTATTTTTATGCCATTAAATCCCTTTATCTTAATTAAAAATATTTAATTAAGGAATCTCTCCCAAAAATGTTTAAATTTTATTTAAACATTATTTCTTTATTTATTAATTATTGAATTAATAAATTGACCAAAAAACTCAAAATAAATAAAAAATTTATTTTTTGCCCAAAACTTGGCCAATTTCCTTAAGACCACTAACCTCTTCCAAAATCTTCTAATCCTTCTTTAATTTTGATTAAAGGCTAATCCCATCATTTCCTACCCCTAATCCCAACTCAAAATATTTAATTAAGATTAAATATTAATCCTCATGTTTATTAAAAAAGTTTTAATAAATATCTCCTCAACCCAAACCCTTGAAATAAATAAAACTTTATTTATTTCCTAAAAATCTAATTTATCCTCATCCTAAGAAGTTCTAGACTCTTCTAGAAAGTCTTCATCCTCATCCTAGGAAGTTCTAGACTATTCTAGAAAGTCTTTATCCTCATCCAAAGTCTAGAATCTTCTAGAAGATGTCTTTAAACCTAATCCTAATCCCATCCTAACCTTGTCACATTCTCTAAACATGGGTTAAGACTTACTAACCCAAGCCAAAGTTAACAAATATCTCCTCCTTCACCCACCCTCATTAAATGCCATCCACTTGCCTATCCCTAAGCTAATCCTAAACCATCCTAATCTATCCTCTAATCATTTGCACAATCCTAAGCAAGCTTAAAACCCTCCTAATCAGGCCCAAGTCAAAATTTCTCTCATCTCCCTTAAAATATCCCAACCATAAAACTTTATGAAGCCCACTAGGCCATAAATGACTCTTCCAAGCCCTTTTATTGCTCTTACAAGCCATTATGAGGGTCTTTATGAAGATTTTATCCCTTAAGCCTCCTTTGTTGACTCATCCTTCCCCTTTCCTCCATCCTCTCACCCTGTGACATGTGTCACTCCCTGATTGGCTGTAAGGAAGCACAATCCATGTGCTCTCCTCTCATGCAATCTGAGCCCTCCATGAGCTTTTCCCCATCCTTGCATCTTAGCCCTCAAACCCTCAAGCCTCTTGCCTATAAATTGGATCCTTCCCCTTTGCAAAAAAACACAATCCATGAAGTAAAGTCATAATGCCATTTTAAGAAGCCATTTTACATCAAAACCATACACTCACACCCAAATTACAACTCCATTTGAAGCCCTTTTTGAAGCATAAGCTTGAGCATACATCCTATCTATTTAGACAAAGCCACTCAACAAGAGAGCTTCTTATTGAGAGAGCCCATTAATGGCTCATATTCTCAATTGAGAGCTCATCTTAGTCTATCTTGAAGTTTATGAATTTTGTTTAGTTTGTAGAAGCTTTATTTAAATTTGGTTTCTATTAGCATACTAACATTGCTCATATACATTTTGGCATGCCCGGTGGGACCCCGCATGGGTCATCTTCATTAGCTTTTTTAGTCAAGTTTTGTATGTCATTTGCTAATTTTGGCTAATTTTGTTTATTTTTGTGATATCGTAGGATTGTATAAATTGGTTTTGTAGGTCCACATGAGCATGAAAAAGACAAAGGAACTCATAATCTATTGCATAGTGTTTGCAGATTTTTCAAGCTTATAGGTGGACAAAGCACTTGGAATTATTCTTCCTCTTCTTGTCTATATTCTTCTTATTCCATCTACTTCTTCTTCTTCTTCTTGTGGGAGATCTTGGCCATTTTTTTTGAAGGAAGCAAAATCATACACACTTCTTTTTAGTGCTTAAAATGAACCCCTAAATCATACTTAAATCCATTAAAAACTAAAAATTTGCAAAAAAAAAAAAAAAGCCTTTTAACAAGTGAAACTAAACCAATTCAATCATTTGCATCCTTGCAACATCAAGGTTTTAGATGCATTCATGCAAAGTTAGGAATACTTCATTTTTGGAAATTTAAAAAGAACTTCAAGTTTCCATTTCAAAAGGTTCAAAATCAACATTAAGTGCACACTAAAATCTAAATCAAACTCAAAGCATCAATCAAGGATAAAATGAACCTCATTTGCAAATATTTTAAAGTTCTTTTTAAAATCTCATGAAAACTAAGAGTCCTAAATGGTTGCCAAAAATTATCCTAAAAGCTTTGTTATTTGTTTCAAACAAATGTCTTGTTGCAAAATCTTGAATGTTTCTTAGGTTTTTCATTCATCAAAACAATCTAGGAATATCATTTTTGGGCTTAAAATATGCAAACTAGAACACAAAATCTTGAATGAAAATCAAAGTCCAAAGAGTCATTTTCACTTTTGAGTCCAAAACAATCTTGAATGATCTAAGGTTAAAACAAAGAACTTCAAAGTTCTTAAAACAAAACACAAAATCTCAATCTTGAATGCTCAAAGGAAAAAACTTGAATGTTTAATCACTTGTCTTTGAATGCATGTTGCTAAACACACTCTTGAATGCCATGGATTAAAATAAAATTTTCTTTGAATGCATGATTAAAACAGCAAATCCAATCTTGAATGCCAAGGATCAATTAACCATTGCAATATCAAACACTTCATTTGGAGCTTCTAAAATTGAACAAAACAAATCTCTTTTCCACATGCAATTTAGGTAAATTTTGATTTTTGGACATTTACGAAACTTTGTTAAGTTAAATAAAAATTTGCAAAAATCAATTTGAGTAGTTCCTTGGACTCACTTCTTTTCTAATCACCCATCAATTCAACCATTGGTTGCAATCTCAGTGCCATTTATGGGGATGGGTCTACTTGAAAAAGGTGTTAAATGTTCCACAATCTAACTCACTCACTTGGTCTTTGAACATTTGCTTTAACTTTATCAAAATTTTTAAATGACCAAAACTCTAGATTAAATTGATCACACTTCAAGTTTGGGCACTAAAATTGAACAACTATTGACGTGGAGGGCCTCCGGGTGCACGCTTGAAAAATCGAGTCTCACACATCTTTTCTTTGGGCTTAAAAAAAAATCACACCAACTCTTGAATGCTTTAAAGAAAATTAATCGATACTTGACGTGGAGGGCCTCCAGGCGCGTGAGTTTTCTTTTGAAGTGCAAAGCTACAAAGGAGATAAGTAAATTATGATGTTTGTCAATGATTATTCTATAATGACAATAATTATTTTTCTAAAATAGAAATTTGATGCTTTCCAAATGTTTAACTGGTACTTAGCAAGAGTTGAGAAGGAAATAGGTAAAAGTCTAAAGTGTTTGAGATTTGATAGAGGAGAATTTATATCAAATGAGTTTGAGATGTTTTGTAATGAGAGAGGAATCAAAAGACAAACATTTACCCCTAGAACCCCTCCACAAAATGGAATTGATGAAAGGAGGAATAGATCTATAATGGATTGTGATAGAACACTCATGATGGAGAAAAATGTTGCTTTGAAATAGTGGAGAGGTGTAAGTACAATTGTCTATAACTTAAATCATGTACAAGTCAAGAAAGGTACTCATTGAATGCCTTTTGAACTATGGTATGGATACTCACCCAATGTAAAATATTTTAAGCTATTTGGAAGCAAATATTATATTCTCAAAGATTTCAAGAATGGTAAACTAGATGCAAAAAACAAAGAAGGTATATTCCTAGGATATTCCACAAGAAGTAAAGCTTATAAGTGTTTAAATACTAATACTAATAAAGTTGTGGAAAGTGCAAATGTAAATTTTGATGAATATACAAAAGTATATGAGATTGAACCTATGAAAGAACTACAAGAATACAAATCATTTGTATACTTTTATGAAATTATGCCCACTAAAGAAGATGCTACAAAACAAGCTACAAACCAATAGCAAGTTTTAGTGACTGTAGAGTCACATATTATGAATGTTGAGTTGCATTTAGGAACTAAGCTACATTTAGATGCCAAGTTACAGAATGAAGTCGAAGCACATTCTAATTTTGAGATTAGTAGAGATGCTGAGCTACCTGACAGAGATGTACAAAGTGACTCTGAAGTTGAAAAACAAAATGAAGAAACTAGAGCTGAACCAAGATTGTCTAAATATGTCAAGAGACATCATCCTGCTGCACAAATTATTGGAGATAAAGATGCTAGACCAATGAAAAAAAATTGATTGAGAAATGATAAATGTTTACTTAGCATGAAAGAACCTAAATTAGTGAGAGATGCATTAGAAGATGTGGACTAGAGTAAAGCCACGAAAGAAGAGATTAAACAAATTGAGAAAAACAAAACATGGACTCTAGTTCCTAAACCAGAAGACAAAAATGTGATTAGCACCAAGTGGGTATTCAGAAATCAGCAAGATGAAAATAGTAAAGTCACAAGGAACAAGGTAAGATTATTTGCAAAGGATATGCACAAGAAGAAGGAGTTGACTATGGAGAGACAATTTTCTCCTATTGCTAGATTGGATGGAGAAAGAACTTTATTTGCTTATTCTGTATACAAAGGTATCAAAATTTATCAAATGGATGTTAAATCTACATTTCTGAATGGCATATTAGAGGAAAATTTTTACATAGAATAGCAAAAAAGATTTGTTGATGTTAACAATAAGAACATAGTATGTAGATTACACAAAGCTCTATATTGTTTGAAACAAGCACCACCAGCATGGTATGAGAGACTTCATAATTATCTTGTGAAGATTAGATTTGAAAGGACTTATGATAACAAAAAATTGTACATGAAGATGAAAAAAGGAAAAGGTATTTTGTTATCAGAAATTTTTGATGATATCGTATTTGGAGGTCAAGATGTTTTATGTAAGGCTTTTGCAAATGAAATGAAGCAAGAATTTGAGATGTCTATGTTTGGAGAGATCAAGTTCCTTGTGGGTTTGCAAATATATCAGATGAAATAAGGTATATAAATCACTTAGTCAAAATATATCAAAGAAATATTGAAAACTTTTGCCTTGGAGGATTCCAAACTAGTAAGTACACCTATATAGGACACAAGTTGTCAAAGAATGATGATTCAATTGAGGTGAATCAAATATTGTATAGGTCTATGATTGGCATATTAAAATATGTAGTACATAGAAAACCTAACATTGCATTATCTATAAGGATAGTTTCAATATTCTCTGCTAATCCTAGGGAGAATCATTTGATGGTTGTAAAGATAAAAATGAGATATCTGAAAGGAACAAAGGAGTGTGGTCTATACTATAAAAAAAAAAAAATTGAATTAAGATCCTCTACTGATTCTGATTGGTCTAGAAAAATAGATGACATAAAGAACACCAGTGGAGGAGCATTTTTCTTAGGTGAGAGGCTATTTACATGGACTAGCAAGAAATACAACTACACTTCACAATCTACTGCTGTAGCTAAATATGTTACTGCTGTTGTAAATTGTACAAACATTGCATGGATCAAACAACTAATCAAAGGTATAAAGGAAGAGATCACAGAACTAGTGACACTTTATTGTGATAATACACATGCTATAAACATATCAAAGAATCCTATGACTAAGCACATTGCAATCAAGTATCACTACTTGAGAGAATTAGTTCAAGATAAAGAGGTGAAGATGGAATATGTTAACACAAAAGAGAAAATTGTGGATATCTTCACAAAAGAATTACCTAAGGATGCTCATGAGTATCTAAGAGGTAAAATAGGGGTAATACCCCTATCAAAGGCTATCTAAGTAACAAAAGGAGCCCCCTGCATCAAACAAGCTGATTTTCATATGTTACAAGGAGCTTTCTAAAGTAATCAAATAACTAAGACTACAAAATCAATCACAAGCAAGGTGATAATGGAAGAAATTGAAGAAACTAAAGAAGCTTATATCTACATGTCAAGATGACAAGTCTTTGGCATTTTTATCAAAGAGGGAGATGGTTATTGATTAGGAAATATAAAAGAGATTGGAGATTTAACAAAAAGGGAGAAATCCTAACATCTACCTAGTAAGAGGGAGATATAAGAAGAAATTCAGAGGGATTTATAAGGATGACATAGGAGTTTTATAACCTATTCAAAAGATGGAAGTTGTTGATAGAGGGAGAGATTTCAATACAAGGAATTATTTTCTTTTTGGTATTTTGTTGGTCTTACCATTTAAACCTAGTTAATTTGGTTGATCAGTTTGGTTTCTCATCAATGCAAAAGAGGGAGATTGTTGAGAATAGATTGATACAAGTATGATCAATATGTTTCAATCATTATTTTGTAACTGATATCAAACATGCTATTTATTGGTAATACAACTACTTATATGATTTAAGTATTGTCACTTATTTGATTGATGAAGAGGATTTGACCAAAACATGTAGAAATAGCACCTAGAGGAAAGGTTGAGCAATGTTATGTAAAGGAGTATAAGAATCAATTAAGACAATGATAACATGATGTATTGATAATCTACTTAAGGGTACAAAGGTTGGTTACACTAATAAATTATAGAAGAACAAGTTAAAAAAAGTTTGTTTGCCAACCTTGATCGAGTGGATAGTAGGTGCCGAGAAAAGTCAATGCAAGTTAAGCAAAAAATTAGTTGGAGCCAAGAAAAAGTCTATTTTAGTGTATGCCAAGTAACATAGTGGATGTCATGTAAATTTTAGTTGATGCTAAGCACCAAAAAAATTTAGTTCGTGTTGAGTGATTTTACAAAGGATGTTGAGAAACATAGTATGTGCCGAGCATTAGAAGCAAGTTAATGCCAAGTGGTTGCATTGTTTGAAAGATCATAAATTTGATGGATCTGAGTTGACAAGTTTGTTTTCTTGGATTGTGTGAACTAGGTGGAAGATAAGATTGATGAGTTGGTGGCACAAAACTCAAAGTAAATTTTTTTGAGGAAAATTCAAAGAGAATTGAAGGACAATTTTTTAGAAGAGGTATGAAATATGGGGTATATTCATTGTATCCTACCTAGTTTGTCCTAACCCAAAATTGGAAGATGGAGAATGAGCGACAAAAGATCTTAACTTCCTATTTATAGGAATGGTTGGTCAAAAGCAAGGGTTATCATCTGCGAGAATCTAAGGAAGACAAGGAGTCAAGGGTTTTGCTTCATCAAGTGACCTAAGAGAGGAGTTTGCATTGGCATGTTAAGCAAGAAGGCTTAAGGTTATGAATTCTTGAAGGGTGAACAAGCTATCAGAGTTTAAATGTGTGAAGGCCAAGTAGAATGGAGGACTAAAATAGAGTTGTAAGTTGTTATCAAATTAAGCATTATTGTTACTTTCTAATAATTGTATTAGTCTAGGGTAAATCCTTTGTATTAAGGTTGACCTAATAGTCATTTGTAAATCCTTTAATTGGGCTACATTCCAAATGAATAGTCCAAAGTCTTATAACAAGGCTCACTCTTGATAGGGTGATTGAAATCCTTTAACAAGGCCACATTTAATAGTGTGTATTGTATCCTTTAACATGGTTGGCCTTTCACAGGGTATCACTTCAAAAGAGTGAAAAAGGGTAGCATGTTATTGGTGGTTTATCCCAAATTGGTGGTTCCCCCCCCCCCCCCGCCCCCCCCCCCCCCCCCCCCCCCCTTTCTTAGTTAATCTAAAATATTCCAACAAGGTATGCTTGGGGTTATGCCCTTGCCTACTTTTAAGTAGGAGATGTAGAGAGTACATCAGTCTAGTGGTATAGAGCACTATTATTTGAATGGACTAAATTATTATGCTTCCTGTGTGGGGGAGTATCTAGTATGTATCGAGTCATTAAGGAATATTAGTATTTGATATTTGATATTGAATAGTGTTTTTGGACACTCAAGCTAGTTAATGAATTGGAGCAACTGGTTAGCAATTGGTATGTAACAATTAGTATTGAGTTTGAAACCTTTGACATTGGTGTCAATGGGGGAGAGATATGTGTGAAAAAGACTTCCTAAGGCATAAGGGAGAGTAATTATGGAAGAACTCCTAATTAATGGGGGAGATATGTCTCTTTAGAGAGATTTAGAAAAATTTATGAAAGTAAGCAGGAAGATTATGAGGATAGGAGCAGTAGAGTATTACTTGGTATACTTGGAACTTAGATAGTTTTTCATTTATGTTTCCATCAATGCCAAAGGGGGAGATTTTTAGCATGAGTTATGATGATACTATGTTGGAGGAGTATGCTAAGTATTGGATAGTATTTACATGTTGCATTCATGACTGTATCTGTCATTGATGACAACATAGTATGGTTTTTGTAAAGACTAGAAGAATAACAGTCGGAGATCTTATGTTGCATAGTAAGTGAGTAAGGGTTAAGTGATGTGTAGTTAAGGACATGTTCCTAAGAGTGTAATAATGATGTGATTGAGAGGATGAAGTCTGAGTCAAAGATGTACATCAATTATGTTTGATTTACTATGAGCAACACAGAAATAAAGCATCTATTTTGCAGTTTCTAATGTTTGCATTATATCTTTTAGCCAAGATATAATGAGGTGATGCACAGTCAATCAATGACAGAGGATAGTTAGGTAATGATGTTAGTGATTGTGCAAGCCTTAGTATCACACATGTAAAGTTTTGTATAGACTGTGAGCCTATAATGCTATTGTAATTGTAATTAATTAATTATCTTATTTTAATTAATTGGGAAAGCCTCAAGGCCAACTCAAGGAATTATGATGAAGATATGGTGTAAGGAAACTTGGCAATTAAAAAATATAACCGTTTCCACATAACCCATAATAGATCTGAAATAAACATGAAATTAAAATCCACATGCAAGAGAATAGACAACATACCCATAAAATGTGACACAAGATATACCCTGGGAAAAATCTCATTGAGGGAAAAAACCTAGCCTCCAAAAGCATCCATCACCATGTATTATTCAGCAAAAATGCCATTGCCATACAACCATGGAAGCCTTCATGGCCATAGCCACAACCGAGCAAACTATGTGAACAAGCATGAATCCACACATCCCATGCCATGCTTCCAACCTTCACAAATGCTCCCTTGGCTAACCTGTCAAGCCTTGTCCTGCTTGACTCTTGCCTTTCTCACTCTTACTCACTATACAACAACTACCCTTGTGGCTGCTTATATAGTAGCAAGTCCCACAAAACCACCAAGTGGTATTACATAAACCATGTGCTACCTAACCCACGACCCCACATTTAATATTGGGCATTTAATTATTTTCCCCAATATTAAATAATTACATGAAATATTTTCACAATGTTACAATACAACTCATCAAGAATATTCCATGGGAATCTTTACATGTTGCACGTCCATCTAGGCACAACATTACATAATAAAATAAAATAATAAAATAACAATATTATGCAATGTGTGCAACACCCATTATCTCAATATATGGTATAAAGGAAAGATTTTTTCCTTGATTATAAAATTTATGATATGTATTGAGATCGTTGTTGAATAGTGAAGTGCAAAAAGGAGAAGAGTGCTTACTGAACATCTGTGAGTGATCCAAGGGATTATTGGATGCACAGTTTGAGATCTAGTCACAAGATCTGAAGGAGAAGAAGTCTAGTTTATAGGATAGAGATAGAAGAAGGAAGTCCAATTTAGTTCTATTATTCTAGAAGGAATTATACAGAGATCATTTGGATAGTGGATTCATTGGTCTTTCCCTTGAAACTATTTGGGTAGTGGCTCTAGTTGTCTTCTACAACTCCTAATAGAGTTGGCACAACTCCTAACATGGATTCAAAGTCTCTTGAAAAGGACTCATATGTACTGAATGTTGTAATAGACTCCAAATAGGGTCTATTCTCTAACAAGGAATATTTAGTACATCATCATGTGGGTACCATCTCCACTACAATTTTCCCTCTGATCAAGGCTTTCCCTAGTTAACATATCTAGTGTTATTGTGTATGAGTATCTTGTTGTGGTTCCACTTTACATTACTCATATGGTTAAGAAAATTTAAAGTTATTATTTGTGATATTAGTTGGATAATTGATTCAACCTCTCCCCCCCACCCACCCAACTCCCCCATCCCTCTTAGTTATATCAATCGACTATATATTATAACAACCTAGTACAAAGTTACTATTTGTATCAATATATAAGGAAGACACTTTTTTTCATCCAAATAATAATAATGGAGTTAAATTTATTATCACAAGAGAATATGGATGATGGAAGAGCAGACTAATTAGGAGGCTATTAAAAAAAACAATGGCAAAGTAGAGACTCGTCTATCACAGTTAGGTGATCATTATATTATTCAAAGGATCTTGATCAATAGCAAAGATTAACCTACTAAGTCATCCTAAAAAGTGTATTAATCTCAAATCCTTTAACTAGGTGGACCTAATAGTCCTTGTAGGATCTCTTAATTAAGTGCATACTTTATTATATTGTATAAATCCTTTCACAAGGTGGAACTAGTAGTCTTGCTTTCTCTTAACTAAGTAGATCACTGCAAGTGATCAACTGTAAGCCTTAATAGGTCAAATTTAATAATGCAATAGTGAAGCATTGTGGGTGTCATTGCCACCCAAGTTTTACCTTTTTCTTGGAGGGTTTTTGGGTTACCAAATATTGTGTTAAAGTGCTATGGTTTTGTTACATTATTTCTTCTTGTTCCATGCATGCAAGTTGATTAGATAATCTAATAAAGTGGGATTAAGTGAAAGAAGTTTTAAGTGGTTCCTAATTCACCCCCCACCCCCTGCTCTTAATCACTCAATCATCATTACATTTCCAATAGATATATATTGGGGAATGTGACTTAATATAAAGTTGTTTCTTGAAGGATATATAAGAAAGACAAATTCATTTCTCTAAGCATAGAAGAAGAAGAATTGTGAAAGAAAAGAAGATATTTATTTTTATCTTGGAAATAAGAAGCGAATATGGAGTAGAATATATAATTAGGCTATAAGGTATTATAAAGAGGAAAGTAGAGACTTGTCCATCATAGTTAGGTGATTAGATTATTAAAAGAATCTTATTTAGAAAATCAAGTTGCATTGCAGAAATCATCTTGCTAGTTAATCCTGACAGGTGCATCAGTCAAATCCTTTAACCAGGTGGATTTAAAAGTTTTATGCTAAATCTCTTAACAAAGAAGACACTTCATTGTATTGTAAAGTCCTTTTGCAAGGTGAACCTAGCAGTCTTTCATACTCCTAATAGAGTAGATCACCATAAGTAATCAATTATAAGCCTTAACAGGCCAACTTTATTACTATAGTAGTGAAATTTGTGGGTGTCATTGCCACCCAAGTTTTACCTTCTACTCGGAGGGTTTTTGGGTTACCATATCTTGTGTCAAAGTGTTAAGGTGTTAATTTCATCATTACTTTATGTTCATGCATGGAAGTAGATTAGATAATCTAAAGTAGTAATCTAAATCAAAGAATTTGTAGTGCTTTATGATTGAACCCCCCGCCACCCATTCACTTGCTTGTCATTCCATTTCCAAAAGTTGAACCCTTATCAAGGAAAGGAAATGTTGAAAATCAAAGGAGTGAACCTATGTTGGCCAAATATGTGAGGAATAATCATTCACCATAACAGATAATGTGAGATAGAAATGTTGGAGTATAAATAAGAATCAAGTTAATAGAAGGTAAGTCTAAAAGTTGATTTTAAACTATGAAGAGTAAAAGATGCATTGGATGATGAATGTTGGGTTAACACTGTGAATGAGAATATTGATCAAATTGAGAAGAACAATACCTAGACACTAGTATACCAAGACTTGTTGATAAAAATGTAATTGGAACCAAATGGATTTTTGCAAATGAGTTGAATGAGAATGGAGAAGTGGTAAGGAAAAAGGAAACATTAGTTTGTAAAGATTATGCACAACAAGAAGGAATCGATTGTGGAAAAACTTTTGCACCCATGACAAGATTGGAAAAAGTAAGTGTTAGCATGAATTTTATGTGAGCATGACTGTTGATGCTATGGGGGAGGAGTGCAGAATGGTGTTATGACCATGTTTGTCATTGATGAAAACATAGTATGACTAACATAGCAACATACAGATTTGTGAATTAAGGAAACCACATTGCATATCTTCCTATGCGCAATTAACAGAAGGTAATGTAGCATATCTTTGACATGTGGTCAAGTGCGCAGAACTTGAATCGACATCATAAGTAAGATATCATTGATTTATAGAGAACCATAGAAACATAGCATTAGGGAAATAGTTTCTATTGTATGATCAATACAATACTATACGTTTTGGATGAAGAGTTTCATAGTTAACTAGAGAAAGAATACTATCAATTGATGACATCAAAAAGTTCATAGGTACAAAAGTTGCATGTGTGAAAGTTTGTGAACAACTGAGAGCCAACAATGTTAGTTAAATGTGTATTTCATTTAAATAAATATGGAGCTGACTCAAAATAATATTAAGTATGTGGAGCTGAATTAGAAGGTTAATAATTGAGTATGGTATAAAGGAAAAGTATTTTCCAAGTTCTAATTATCATTAGTATGATCAAGGAGCATAGTAGACTTGCAAATTGTGAAGGAGAAGAGTAGAGTGATCTTCTATGTGTGTAAGTGACCTTAAGGGTTACTAATGTGTTCTAGATCTATTTGAATGATCTGAAGGTGAAGAAGTCTGATGTACTAGATAGAGAAAGAGAGAAGGAGATTGTTCCACATCTATTATTTTGAAAGGAATAGTACCAAGGTCAATTGGATAGTGGGTTTGTTGATCTAAACTAGAAGCTATTTGGATAGTGGGTTCAGCTACCTTCTTCAACTCCTAACAGGGTTGGAATCTCCTAACAAGGATTCAAAGTCTCCTAATAGGGACTCTTTGTACTAAGCATTGTAACAAACTCCTAATAGGGTCTATACTCTAACAAGGAATATTCAGATTAGTACATTATTCTGTGGGCATCACTCCCACTAGGGTTTTCCCTCTGATCAAGGGTTTCCCTAGTCAAAAAATCTGGTGTAAGTGTGTATGCACATTTCTTTATGATTGTTGTTTACTTTGGTTGATAAAGTAAGAATTGTTTAAAATTGATATATAACTAATTCACACCCCCCCCCCACCACCTCCCTCTTAGTTATATTGGTGAACTATTACTTCCAACAATTGGTATCAGAGCATTAGGTCCCCCCCCCCCTCTTACTTGCAAATTGTGAAGGAGAAGAGTAGAGTGATCTTCTATGTGTGTAAGTGACCTTAAGGGTTACTAATGTGTTCTAGATCTATTTGAATGATTTGAAGGTGAAGAAATCTGATGTACTAGATAGAGAAAGAGAGAAGGAGATTGTTCCACATCTATTATTTTGAAAGGAATAGTACCAAGGTCAATTGGATAGTGGGTTCATTGATCTAAACTAGAAGCTATTTGGACAGTGGGTCTAGCTACCTTCTTCAACTCCTAACAGGGTTGGAATCTCCTAATAAGGATTCAAAGTCTCCTATTTGGGACTCTTTGTACTAAGCATTGTAACAAACTCCTAATAGGGTCTATACTCTAACAAGGAATATTTCAGATTAGTACATTATTCTGTGGGCATCACTCCCACTGGGGTTTTCCCTAGTCAACAAATCTGGTGTAAGTGTGTATGCACATTTCTTTATGATTGTTGTTTACTTTGGTTGATAAAGTAAGAATTGTTTAAAATTGATATATAACTAATTCACACCCCCCCCCCTTAGTTATATTGGTGAACTATTACTTCCAACAATTGGTATCAGAGCATTAGGTTCCCCCCCCTCCCCCCCCTCTTAGTTATATATAAATTCATATATAAAATTGATATATAACTAATTCACCCCCCTCCCCCCCCACTCTTAGTTATATTGGTGAACTATTACTTCCAACAATTGGTATCAAAGCATTAGGTCCTTGAAAAAAAGTTTAACAACTTTGGGAGATCCATGGAAAATATGTTCAAAAAGGAAAGTCCTAGATTTGATGGCACAAATTATGATAGCTAGAAGGATAAAATGAAGACTCGTCTCTTGTGCATAGGACCAGGATATTGGCTTGTGACCAAGACACCCAAAAACATTACAAAAGAAGACAATCTTGAAACCTACACCAAAGAAAAAAGAGAAGTGTTTATGTGCAATATAAGGGCAAGAGAAGAAATACTATCAACATTACCTCAAAGTGAGTATAGCTACATAAAACTACTTAAAACATCTCATGAAATTTGGAAAACTTTAGAAGCTAATTATGAAGGTGATACACATGCAAAAAGAGTTAAATTGCAAAACTTGTATTGCACATTTCAAGATGCTAAAATGATGGAAGATGAATCTGTAAGAAGTTATGTTGGGAGAATATCTGAGATTGTTGTAGGAATCACATCTCATCGTGGAAAGAAATTTGATGATGAAGTAATATGGAAGATCTTGTAAATTTTGACACCACCTTTCAAGTCAATAGCATAAATGATTCAACTAATGATACCTTACACTACTAACTTCACCAAAGAGACATTGCTTGGTAGATTGGAAGCTACAAAATTTGATCTAAAATAGTCTAGAGAATTGGAAAAAGTTGAGATAGCATTCAGTGTATTAAACCTCAAACCTAGTTTAGCAAGGAGCACAAAAACACAGGGAAACATTGCTAGCAACAACAAATCCATTGAAGAAAAGATCCAAGAAGTAGTGGCTCTTCTTGTGGAAAGAGAAAAGGATGGTAAGAATATATTTAAATATTGGACTTGTAATGAATATGGTCATTATGCATCTAAGTTTCCTAAAAGAGAAAGGGAGTTTAAAGGTAGAGTCAAATCTAGAAGATCTAAAAATTGTTTATACACTAATGAAGAAGAATCTAATCAAAGAAAAAATGAAGATGAATTAGGATTTGTAGCTATAAAAGTGGATGATCTTGATAGAGAAATTAGAGAAGAAAGTGTGCTAATTTCATAAGTTGAAAAGAAAGATTGGATCATTGATAGTGGTTGTTCACATTACATGATTGGTGATATGAGCAAGTTTGTCAAATTCAGAAGCTATGATGAAGGAATTGTCAAAGTAGGGAATAATGTAGCCTATCATATTATAGGAATTAGATCTATAACACTTGATGGTAGAACATATACTGATGATGTTTATTTTGTTGATGGACTTAAGCATAACTTGTTGAGTGTTGGACAACTTATGGACAAAGGCTATCAACTGCAATTTGGTAATGATACATGCATTATCAAGAACAAGGAAGGAAAACTACTTGGTACTGACACAAAAACTAGAGGTAATGTATTTAAGTTAAACTCCACTAAAATAACATGTTTAGTAGCAAGCATTGATAATAGTTGGTTATGGTACAAAAGATTTTGTAACATTAACTTTGATAGCATTGTGAAGGCCAGTAATACACTTGTTGTGAGTGATTTGACAAAAATCTCTAAGCCCACTGACACTATTTGTAAGGAATGCATTTTGGATAAGCAGAAAAGAGTCTCATTTCCTAGCAAGCAGTTCTGTACTACACAAAAGCTAGAATTGGTACATACAGATTTGAGTGATCCCGCAAGAACAAGAGGATTCTATGGAGAAAGATACTTTATGATTTTTGTTGATGATTTCACTAGGATGATGTGGGTAGCTTTTCTTAAAAATAAATTAGAAGTGTTTGAGAAATTCAAGATATTTAAGAATAGAGTTGAGAATGAATCTGGACTTAAGATCAAAAGATTAAGATTAGATAGAGGAGGAGAATTCACCTCTAGAGAATTCAATATCTTTTGTGAAGAACATGGCATTAGGAGACAATTATCCTCACCTCAAACACCTGAGTAGAATGGGATTGCTGAAAGGAGAAACAAATCAATTGCTGAAGCAGCAAGAGACATGCTATTTGAAAATGATATACCAAAGACCTTTTGGAGAGAAGCAGTCAATACAAAAGTAGAAACATTGAATAGAGTATAGATTATAAAAGATATAGACAAAATACCCTATGAATTATGGTTTGGTCATTCACTATCAGTCAAATACTTCAAGATATTTGGAAGAAAATGTTACATTAGAAGAGATGATGATATTGGCAAGTTTGATCCAAGGAGCGATGAAGGTATGTTTCTTGGCTATTCATTAAAAAGTAAAGTCTATAGATGTTTCAACTATAGAACAAAAACTATAGTAGAGTGCACAAATGTTAAAATTGATTAAAAGTTTGGTACCAAGGAAAAGATAATGGATTATAAATCTAATGGAGATGATTACTCTAGAATGGCTAACAAAGGTAATGAGTTACTTTTCAAGACTAATAATGACTTGTAGAATAATGTGCAAATTGAAAATATGAGAGAAGAATAGAGTGCAGTACCTGAGATAAGAATTGAAGTAGCACCTCCTACTCCAAATAGGAACTTGATAAAGAATCATCCTAAAGATCAGATAATAGGTAGTAAGGAAAAAGGGGTGATGACAAGAAGCAGAATTAATGAAGAACTATGTCTAATATCTCAAGTAGAACCAAGAAGCATAGATGAAGAAATCAAAGATGATCACTGGATAAAAGAAATAGAGGAAGAACTCCAGTAGGTAATCAAGAATGACACATGGGAATTGGGTCCTAGACCAAAAGAAAAAAATGTGATTGGCACGAAATGGGTATTCAGAAATAAAATGAATGAACAAGGAAACGTGATAAGAAACAAAGAAAGACTTGTATGCAAAGGTTATTCTTAGCAAGAAGGAATTTATTATGATGAGACATATGGACCTATAGCAAGAATGAAAGTAGTCAGAATGTTCTTAGCATATGCAACAAATAAGAAATTTAAGGTATATTAGATGGATGTTAAGTCAACATTCTTAAATGGAGAACTTGAAGAAGAAGTTTACATTGAGAAACCATAGGGTTTTACTTTAATAGAAGAAAAGGATATGGTTTATAGACTAAAGAAAGAATTGTATGGATTAAAACAAGAACCAAGAACTTGGTATGCAAGGTTGGACAAATACTTAGCAAAGCTTGAATTTACTAAAGGAATGACAGATAGTAACTCGTACTTAAAGAAAATAGAAGATGGTTTGCTAATAATCAATGTATTTTTTGATGACATCATTTTTGGTGGAAATGATGAAGCTAGTAAGAAATTCTTAGAAGACATGAAGAATGAGTTTGAAATGAGCATGATAGGTGAAATGAAATTTATTCTGGGATTGTAGATTGTTCAGAATAAAGAAGGTATTTTTATTTCTCAGACCAAGTATCTAAAAGACTTAATAAAAATATCTGGTTTATAAATTTGTAAACCTTTTGGAACTCCTATGGTCATTGGTCATAAGTTATCTAGCAAAGATGAAACTCCTACTATTGAACAATAGGAGTACAAATCTATGGTTGGTGGATTACAATATCTGACTCATAGTAGACCAAATATAGCTAATGCAGTTGGAATTGTGGCAAGATTTCAAGCTGATCCTATAGAATATCACTATACAATAGTGAAAAGAATATTTAGATATCTAAAAGGGACATCAAATTATGGCATTTGATATGATAGAAGCAATGATTTCACTCTTTGCACTTATACAGATGTTGATTGGGTAGGAGACATGGATGACAATAAAATCACTAGTGGAGGATCATTTTTCCTTGGAGGAAGATTAGTTTCTTGGCTTAGCAAGATGCAAGATTGTACCTCACAAAGTACTGCAAAGGTAGAGTATGTTGCAACAGCAAACAACTATAATCAAGTCATATGGATGAAGCAGATGATGAAGGATATTGGGATAACTTTCACAGAACTTGTTATCATTTATTGCGATAACACAAGTATTGTCAACATGTCTAAGAATCCTATTTTGCACTCTAAATCTAAGCACATAGCAATAAAGTATCATGTACTAAAAGAGAAAGTTGCAGAGAAATAAATTAGATTGGAATACATCAACACCAAGGAATAGATTACACACATTTTCACTAAGGCCTTACCAAAGGATACATTTGAATACCTGAGAGGTATGCTTGGGATTATTTCTCTACCTAGCTCAAAGTAGGAGATGCAGAAGTGCATCAGTCTAGGGTACACAACACCATTTTTTAGACTGGACTAAATGCTGATGCTTCCCCAATGAGGGAGTATCTGTGATGAACAAAGCTAGTCAAGGACTCTTGGAGTAGGTAATTGGTATACAATAGTATCTTTAGATACTTGTAGTGTTTATAATTTTTTTTAGTGCAACAGACCAACTTGTGGTTGTGCTAATAGGTTGATTTTTGTACTACCTTTGACATTGATGTCAATGGGGGAGAGTGAGTGATATGAAAAATATTAAAATGGGAGAGAGTGATATTACACTATGAGGGAGCAGTGTTTACATGAAGCAATATTTGATTGATGAAGATAAATTACTTGGTATTCTTGGAACTATATGTTTTTCATCTACGTTGCCATCAATGACAAAGGGGGAGAATTTTAGCATGAATGCTAATGCTATGGGGGAGCAACGCAGAATAGTGTTATGATTGTGTTTGTCATTGATGACAACATAGTATTACAAACAGAGTAGTAGACTAGGATTTGTGAATTAAGGACACCACATTCCATATTTGCCTATGCGTAGTTAATAGAAGGTACTATAGCATGTATTTGACATCTGTTCAAGTGCGCAAAACCTGAATCAACATCGTACATAAGATATTAGTGATTTATAGAGAACTAAAAAAGCAAAGCATTAGGGAAATAGTTTTTATTGTATGATCAATATAATACTATATGTTTGGAATGAAGAGTTGTGCAGTTAATTGGAGAAATAATACTATCAAATCATGATGTTAGCAAGTGTATAGGTACAAAAGTCATATGTGTGAAAGTTTGTGAACAACTGAGAGCTGATAGCACTAATTAAATGTGTATTTCATTTAATTAAATATGGAGCTGACTCAAAATAATATTAAGTATGTGGAGCTGACTTAGAAGGTTAATAATTGAGTATCGTATAAAGGAAAAGTATTTTCCAAGTTCTAATTATCATTGGTATGATCAAGGAGCAGAGCAGACTTGCAAATTGTGAAGGAGAAGAGTAGAGTGATCTACTATGTGTGTAAGTGACCTTAAGGGTTATTGATGAGTTCTAGATCTATTTGAATGATTTGAAGGTGAAGAAGTTTGATGTACTTGATAGAGAAAGAGAGAAGGAGATTGTTCCACATCTATTATTCTGAAAGGAATAGTACCAAGGTCAATTGGATAGTGGGTTCATTGATTTGATCTAGAAGTTGTTTGGACAATGGGTTCAGTTGCCTTTTTCAACTCCTAACAAGGTTGGAATCTCCTAACAGTGATTCAAAGTATCCTAATAGGGACTCTTTGTACTAAGAATTGTAACAAAATCCTAATAGGGTGTATCCTCTAACAAGGAATATTCAAATTAGTACATTATTTTGTGGGCATCACTCCCACTGAGGTTTTCCCTCTAATCAAGGGTTTTCCTAGTCAAAAAATCTAGTGTATGTGTGTATTCTCATTTCTTTATGATTTTTATTTACTTTGGTTGATAAAGTAAGAATTTTTTAAGGTTGATATATAACTGATTCAACACACCCCCCCCCCCCCCCCCCCTGCCCCACCCACCCCCCCACTCTTAGTTATATTGGTGAACTATTACTTCCAACATTTTAAAGGTATTCCTATGGGGGAGTATCCTAGAATTTCTAAAGAGATGATATAGTGATCATATGTTGCATCCATGGTAGTGTTTTTCATTGATGTCAACACACATGTTATTCTATAGAGATTTATAAAGCACTAGGCATAGATTGAGGACATGTAGTTTGAGAATTAAAGATGAGGCTATGTGCAATTGAAGATATTTTTTGCGAAGTGTTTTGATGATGTGGTTAAGTGCACATTCAGAAATATGAAGATAGATGATAGTTATTCAAGATTTATTGAAGATGATACTTACATGGGGTTCCCATTTAATAGTTGCTTGAGTTTGTATTATATCTCCCAATAGATATAGAAACTAGTTAAGAGAGTTTACATAGAGGTAGAAGACATAATGAAGATGTAGGAGTCAAACATGCATATCCCGATGAGCATCACATGAAGAGTTATGAAGGCTATGAGCTGATAGTTTGGTTATAATTGTGAAAATCTGTAACATTTCAATGTTATGTGTAATATCTTAAGGAGGTCTCATAATGTAATTTTAAATTAGGAAAGCCTAAAGGATTACTCAATTATTTTTTTAGCTCTTGGTATAAATGAATTTTTTTTCCTTGTGGAAGCATGTGGAATTGTGGTTGTAAGTGAGATATGTGTAATGTGAGTATGCAGACTTGGATGTGAGATATAGTGAACCTGATATTGAAGATATTTTGATGAGAGAAATATTTGATGTGGTTAAGGAAAAGTGAGAAGAAAGGGAGACTATATTTATAAAAGAGGTTATTGTGGAGAGTTTCTTATTGGTACTATTCTGAAAAGAATAGTACTAAGGCCAGTTGGATAATGATTTCAATGGTCCTTCCCTTGAAGTGGTTTGGACAGTTTGTCTTTATGTCCTGTGCAACTCCTAACATGGTTGGTAAAACTCCTAATAGGGTTGGAATCTCCTCTCAAGGATTCAAAGTCTCCTAATAAGGAACTTATTTATTAGTACATCATTTTGTAGGTACCATCCTGACTATGGTTTTCTCTCTAATCAAGGTTTTCCCTAGTTATAAAATTTGGTGTTACTGCATCTAGTGATCTTGTTATGGTTTTTGCACTTACTAATTACATGTTTCAAATTTAATAAGATTGATAAAGTTAATTTTTATTGGATAATCAATTCACCTCCTTCCCCCCCTCTCAGCTATCTTGGTGGACTTTACTTTCTAACAATTGATATTATAGTATGAGGTCCTTGAAGGAAAATCTTAATAGCTTAAGGAGATCTATGGAAAGTCATTTTGGAAAAGAAAGTCTAAATTTTAATGGAGTTAATTATGATAGTTGGCAAGAGAAAATGAAGACATGTTTTCTATGTATGGGTCTAGGATATTGGTTGATATCTAAGAGAAAGAAAGAAATGGTTGAACAAGATAAGATTAAGGAATGTACTAAAGTTCAAAGAGAAGTGTTTATGTGCAATATGCTTGTGAGAGAAGCCATTTTGACATCTCTTCCTAAAAATGAGTATCATCAAATAAAATCTTTAAATTAGCACATAAAATTTTGAGAGCTTTGGAATATACTTGTAAGAATTTGCCTAAGGAAAAAATTCACTCAAGAACTAAGAACTCAAACACAAGCACACAGTAGACTAAAAATGGATATGATCAATTAATCAAAGTATGTCCAAATACATTGCTCTGTTTAGAATGTGATTATGAAACACACTAGGAGTGCCTGTATATAAAGGCCTCTCAAGAAGAACCTAGAATGTCTCTAGAAACAACTAGGAGATAAGACAACTAAGCACCTTATCCAACATTCTAGATGATGGATAAGAATGAAAAAGTGTCAGATGTGTGTAGAAGATTCCTGTGTTGTAGACAACATGTGCTTAAAAGAGGTGTTGACCCCTGTGATGTCATCAAGACAACTCACAAGAGTGCACAAAATCCTAATGTCTCACAAATAAAATAATGCAAAATAAATAAATAATGCATTAACCTAAGTAAACTTAAGTAAGTGTAATAAGTAAATACTTATTTACACCAACACCCCCCCTTAAGTGCAACTTAGGGGAATGCCCTTAAGCTTATGAGCTAGGATGAAGATGCATAATGGGTCCCAACTACTAGGCCATATTAGGTACCTATGTACATAATGAAAATGCAATCTCCCATAAAGTGGGGAAAAAGGGAAAACCTCATGGGAAAAACCCTCTCCCAAAAAGAGAGATAAATATGGATGCATGGATGGATGGAGTAATCAAGACCCCCCCCATTATGACATACATCCATTTATATACAAGAAAGAATGGAGAAGGGAAAAACCTCTTATGAGGAAAAAGTCCCCCCCAAAAAAGATAAGGAGACAAGGTAGTCCCCCCCCTTAAAAGTAGTGTGTCGATCAGTGAGAAATGCTCCGATGTAGAAGCTGATCCATGAACTTTGGATGGTGTTCCTCCCCTTTGGAAGAAACAATGGCAAGGGTACTTGTGAGATACATCCCCTGGATGGAGAAGGAATCTCTATGATGACTAGTATCTCTAAAACCTATTCAAAAGTCCCTGTGTCGATACTGATGATGGCTTCCTCCAAAACTACTAAAGAGAAGAGTAGATTGAACAAGGAAGGAGGTAGAACCTATCTAAGGAAACCAACAGTCTTCTCAAATGTGAGAGAGACCTCCTGCAAATGCTGTAAAGAAGAATCCACAATCATGCCAATTTGGAAGGATTGATCATGTAGAGCATGTAGTTGAGGGTTAGAGTGGGCCCTCACAACAACTGTAGAAGACTCCTCAACAAAGAGAAGCAATACATCATCATAAAAGTCTCCCATATCTATTGTGTGTGACTCCAAGAATAGAACTGGAATGTCTGGCAAGAAATCATCACCTGGAAGACCATGAGTACCCTGGAATGCTGAAGTACATGAATCTGTCACTGTGAAAAAGGATGAAGTATCCGCCTCAAAAAGAAGATGAATGTCATCAAGAATATCTCCCACATCTTCAATGTGAGACTCCACAAACAACTGTCCAATTTCTAAAAGGAAGTCTTTGCATGAAGGTAGAGTAGGAAGACATAAAGTATCCTGCTGCACTGATTTTGAAGCATCTCTGGCTGAAATAGGATTAGTAGGAGCAAAAGGAGCTGGAGGTGTGATCTCATCTGAAGATGAGTCAACTACAACTGGAGGAAGAAGATCTTTTGGGAATGGAGGAATAGCTGGATCTCCATAATGCTCCCAAAGATACATCCAAAAAACATATGGATCAGATGACTTAATTTTGATTAGCTTTTTCAAAACTTTATATTCCATATGTAAATAGAGAGTATGCCAAATGATGTCATGCTGATCAAAAGTAAACTCAAGATTTGGTGCATAGGGCAGTACATTGTGCTAACAGAGATATTTGATAGCAATTTGACTCCATTCATGATAGTTGTGTGGGGTCAATTCAATCAAATCTTCCTCTTCCATGATGGATCAATCAATGAAAACTCAAAAAAATAAATAATCAAAGAACCTTCCCTAAAAAAGATGTTGTTGACACTTGAAAGTCACTTGCCAATTTAGGGCCTATTTCTAAAAGTAGTATTTCTATCTACAAAACCTATAATGTGATTACAAATCTAGAAAGTAGAAAAAAAAATATACACTTTCAAAAAAAATGGAACCTGATTTGGAGTCTGAATGAGTCTGTACCAAGCATTTTAAGTGGCAAAATTCGAGATTTTGGAGTTGCAAAAAAATTCAAAAACAGAGATCTCAAACCACCTGCACCAATTTGTAGATCACGAAATCCTACCCCAAAACAAAAAGAAATTTCTTGCAACAAGGAGTCCATATGAGGAAGATATCACTATTTGAAAATTGCTGCTGCTATTATTTTTTTTGAATCGTCGTCGTGCCTCCAAAAAATAAATGGCTCTAGATTTTGCTTCAGATGTTTGATTTGGATGAAACAAAATCTGATCTGGAGGTTTTTGGACCTTTTAAATGTGATGCAAATATCAGATTTGCACCAACAAGCTTTAATCTTCACGTAAAAAAAATCTCTCCTATGGCCCCATGGCCAAATTTTTTTTGAAAAATGATGCAAATCTGAAAAAAAAGTAGAGATGTAGATGAAAAAAATGTAGATCTAAAAATTAAATGTATAGATCTGAAATGATCATACCAATTCTACAAATCGGTCCTTTAGGTGCCGGTTTGCAAAAAAAATTTGCCTCACAATCGACTTTGGCCTAGGGTAGGTAGCTATGTAGCCAATTTTCACCAAATTAGGACTCTAGATGCAATGGTGAGGTTAAATTTGGTGCTGGACACTCCCAATTTTTGTGATACTCTAGAGTCAGGCTGAGGTGATGAAGCAAGTGTGGTCTCGAAAGGCTATGTGATGAGAAAATCTCCAAGTTGCTCTGATACCATGTAAGAATTTTCTTAAGGGAAAAATTCACCCAGGAACTAAGAACTCAAACACAAGCACACAGTAGACCAAAAATGAATATGATCAATTAATCAGAGTATGTCCAAATACATTGCTATGTTCAAAATGTGATTATGAAACACACTAGGAGTGCTTGTATATAAAGGCCTCTCAAGAAGCACCTAGAATGTCTCTAGAAACAACTAGGAGATAAGACAACTAAGCACCTTATCCAACATTCTAGATGATGGATAAGAATGAAAAAGTGTCATATGTGTGTATAAGATTCCTGTGTTGTAGACAACATGCGTTTAAAAGAGGTGTGGACCCCTGTGATGTCATCAAGACAACTCATTTGAGTGCACAAACTCTTAAGTGTCTCACAAATAAAATAATGCATTAACCTAAGTAAACTTAAGTAAGTGTAATAAGTAAATACTTATTTACACCAACAATACTTTTGAAGATGATAAGCATGCTATAAAGGTTAGATTCTAGAATTGGACATTTTTATTTAAAGAAGCTAAAATGATGTAAGATGGATCTATAAGAAGTCATTTTGGTAGAATATTAGAAATTTTTTGAGGAATTAAGGCTTGTAATAGAAAGAAAGATGAAGATGAAATTGTATGGAAGATCTAGAAAAATTTTGCACCTTCCTATAAGAAAATAGTGCAGAGGATTGAATAGGTTATACCTTGCATGAAGAATTTCTCAAGAGAAACTCAAGATTGGAATCAACAGATATTATTTTGAGACAAAGTGGAAATCTTCCTACAATTGAGACTACTTTTAATGCATTCAGTGTTTGACCTACATTGACAAGAAGTGCAAGTACTGATGGAGATTATGCTAGCAACAATAGGGGAAAATAAGAAGAAGACAAGAATATTGAAGAAGGAATTTCCCTACTTGTGAGAAGATAACCTAAAGGTAAGAAAATATTTAAATGTTGGACATGTAATGAATATAATCATTATGCTTCTAAGTTTCCTAAGAGAAAGAAATATAAAATTTAACTTCGAGCCTAGGTAGACTAGATAATGTCTTTATAAAAATTATGAAGATTTAAGAACTAGTGTGGAAAGATTTTTGAGTGAAAGTGATGATGAAAATACTAAAATAGGATTTGTAACTATTAATGAGGAAAGTCCTAAAGAAAAAAGAAGTTAGAGAAGAAAAAAAATTAGTGTCACAAGTTGAAAGGAAGAAATATGATTGGATTATAGAGAGTGGTTAGAGTAGGAAACAATGTACTCTATCACATAAAATGAGTAGGATCTATTAATCTTGATGGGAAAACTAACACTAATGATGTTTAATTTTTTAATGATTTGAAACATAATCACTTGAGTGATGGACAACTAGTGGACAAGGAATTTCAATTGCAATTCACATAGAGGACATGCATTATCAAAGATAAAGATGGTAATCTAATTGGTACTAATATAAGAACAAGAGGTAATGTTTTTTAGTTGAATCCTACTGAGATGATATGTTTAGTTGCTAAAGTTGATGACAATTGGTTATGGCATAGAATATTTTTTCACATAAACTTTGATAATATTGTGAAGATTAGTACTCTACTTTTTTTCAGATATTTTTAAAACATTGTGAACCCTACTAACATGGTATGTAAGGGATGTGTTATGGGAAAGTAGAAGAAAAGTTATTTTTCTAAGCAAGGAGTTTACTACATTAGCTAAGTTGGAGATGTTAGAAAGTAAAGTCCACCAAGATAACTAGGGGGGGCGGGGTGTGAATCATTTATTAGATAAATATTACTTTTATCAACTTTATTAAACTTCAAACATGTGATCCATATAAACAAAAACTATATAAAGATACACATACAAAATAGAACTAGATATGTTAACTAGGGAAACCCTTTATAAGAGGAAAAATCCTAGTGGGAATGGTACCCACAAAATCATGCACTAATATATAAGTTCCTTGTAAGTGGATGGACTCTCTTGGGATCCAATGAAATAAGTTCAGTACATATCAGTCCCTATTAGGAGACTTTGAATCCCTATGAGGAGATTTCAACCTTTTTAGGAGTTATACCATCCCTATTAGGAGTTTTAGAAGGAAGATGGATCTAATGTTCAAATAACTTAAGGGGAAAGACAACAAAAATCACTATCCAAATGGCCTCTATATTATTCCTTTCAACATAATAGAAATACAACTAATATTAGCAACTCAAACTCTTAAATCCTCTTATTGCACCTCTTCTACAAAAAACACTTCTTAGATCTCAATATCAGATCTACAAACTCGCATCACAATACTCTTAGAGAGAGGTGGGGGTGAATCAATATTCTTAGGTCCAGATGTACCAATTTAACTTTAAATCACTTCTAATACTTCAAATATAAAAATTTACTAGCTCAGTCTCTATAGAAAATAATCAGTAACATAATTGTCCTAATAGTAACAAATTTGCAGAATGTAAGACATTAATAGTAAAACATCTCAGATACCATCCACACAAGTATGACACTAGGATTTAACATGGAAACCAAATTTAGGATAAACCACCAGTAACATGTCAACAAATTTTTCACTCTTCTAAGGTGAGCTCTATTTTGACCCAACCCTATTAAAGGTTACAAAATGCACTATTAAGTTAAAGGATTTAATCACCCTATTAGGAGTGGCCTTGTTAGAGAGATTAAGAGAATTATGTTGGGACTCAAAATTGAAGCCCTAATTTTGAGTACCATTCTCAAGTTTGAGTTAAATTGATACCCTATAAAAACTTTTTTATACATGTACCCAACTATCATTTTGATGTAAGAGGATCCTAGGTTTCTTTTTTATCTTGCGTGGTTGTCGAGTTCTCTTTCTTTTCTAAGCTCATAGTTGTGCAGAGTGTTTCCAAGTTCCTTGGTTGTTGAGTGTTGACAAGTTTCTTTGAATGTTGAGTGTTGCCAAGTTCCTTCAATTTTTGAGTGTTTCCAAGTTCCTTTGGTTGCCGAGTGTTGCTGAGTTCACCAAGTTGCAACATTTTATATGGTCCTTTGTTGACCAAATTTTTTTTGTGGTTTCTTGATGAAGCCAACCTTTGAATTTAATTTTGTGATAGGTATTTTTTAAGAGATGAGTTGTGGCTTATTTTGGCATTTAATGTAAGGGTTTAATTAGTTTTTATTTGCAATAGGCTAACTTGTGGATGTGTGTGTAATTAATGGAGTTTTGGGTAGAGTTTTAGGGTAGAACAATAGAGAGAAGTAGTGTAGAAAGAGAAGAAGAAAGTTAAGAATGCAAAGTTTGATCCTTGTGTATAGAATTTGAATTGTATGTTTACCATAACCCACAAGCCCTTAAATCTGGGCATGTATCTAACACTTTTGATGATTTTATAAATCATTTTTCTCTTGTATTTCTTGTATTTGTTGTTATTGTGTTTATTGTATGCTATGTTTACTCTCACAGGTAGTTTAGAATAGCTAGGTGTGCCTTTGGCCTTGGTTATTTCATCTCTCCCCACATAAGAGAACAAGAGGAAAAGATTACTATGAGTACTTGGGAAAGTGGGAGATCAAACCAGTTGAAGATGCAACATGGATTTTTCAATCTAAATTGTATTTAGCTCGAGTTATGAAAACTTAATGATTCAAGAGAATCATTTCTTTCAACCTCGATTATTTGATGCAAGAACATCATGGGTTGCTTTTTTATCCTACATAGTTACCAAGTTATCTTTTTTTATCAAGCTTGAAGTTGTTGCCTAGTGTTGTCAATTTCCTTTGGTTTTTGAGCATTATTGAGTTTTTTTGGTTGTTGAGTGTTTCCATATTTCTTTGTGTTGGTGTAAATAAGTATTTATTATTTACACTTTACTTAAGTTTACTTAGGTTAATACATTATTTTATTATTTATTTATATGAGACACTTAGGAGTTTGTCCACCTTTTTGAGTTGTCATGTTGACAACGTAGAAGTACACAACTCTAATTCAAAACATGGTATCTACAACACTAGATTTTGCATCATTCACTAATTTTTCATGTAGACAAAATAGTTATTTGCACTCCTAATTTAGCACATGTTGTCTACACTACTGATTTGTGTGCTACACCATTGTAGGCTTATCCTCACATCATCACACTTACTTTTGTGCTTAATGGAGGATAACCCATATCTAGTGGACATGTGCTTGGTTGTATGACTTATCATGTTGCTGACTTCTATGCATTCTAGAAGCTCTCTAGAGGCCTTTATATACAGGCACTCCTAGTGTACTTGTACATGGCATATGGCATATTGAATGAATACATCATCATTCTGATCATACTCTCTCTTTGGTCTACTATTGTGCTTGTGTTGGAGTTCCTTGGTCTTGGGTGAATTATGCCCTAAGACAAATTCTTACATGGTATCAGAGCTATACCAAATTCTTACATGGTATCAAAGCTCAAGAAGTTTCTCTACACATAGTCATTCAAGACCGTTCATGCTTTAACACCTCGACATGAATCTAGAGAATCTATATAAATTAGGAGCATCTAGAGCCAAATCTAGCCTTTCCATTGCATCCAAAACATCGATTCAGTGAAGATAACCTATAAATTTACCTATGCTAGGCTAAAGTTGATTGTGAGGCAAATTTTTTTTGCAAACTGGCACCCGAAGGCATCAATTTGCAAACTGGGTATGGTCATTTAATTGATCTAATTATTTTATTTTTTAGATCTACATTTTATTTCATCTCTACAATTTATTTCCAAATTAGGTATTTTAGAAAAAAATTCTGCCTAGTCGAGCTGTCAAAGAATTTTTTTGAGCAGAACTAGGCAGTCACACCCTAGTCCTACAATTTATTTGTGAGGAAGATTAATTTTGTAGACTTTAATTATTGGCAAGTTCATTCAAAATTCTACTAGCCGAGGATCCCATAAATCAGTGGCCCATTTATACATAATTCGATGAAGGCATCTTTACATTGGTATATTCTAGTGATTGAACCACACCAGTCAAACCAATCATCCTACTAGTGGCCCTCTCTGCACAATCTAGTGAAAGCTTCTCCACTAGTAGTGGCCTTTTATCTTGTGAAGTTGTGGCCTTCATAATTTAAATTGGGTGCAAGTTTATCCCACAATCCATGTGGGATAAAACCCACATAAAACTGGTGTCCTAACACATATTTTGGCGAGCGATTTATAAACTAACAACGTCAACTCTACAATCTAGCACTTGAATTTTTTGGTGATTCTCTGTCAAATATTCCCACCACATGGAAATACCTCAGTCAAACATTTAGCTTCTATAGAAATTCTCTGAGCCTACCATGTGGATAGGCCACATCCTCTCATACCTGTCCACCATGGTGGACACAATCGACACTAAGTTAGCCTGAATCATACATCGTATTCAATAACACCATGTGTCCACATCAACATACACGTGGCTTCATGTCATCCCTCTATACTTGTACATTCAGATAGATATACCTGCATAGTCACCCTACCATGCTAACATTTTTTGTGTAGACTGTACGATTTCGTATGCTGATGTCACCATCCATACTACTGACGTTAGTGCTGACATCATCACAGGGCTTGGAGTTACTGATGTCATCAAATTCACTAGACTAAATTTGACAGCTGTCTGACCATTATTCCAAGCCAAATTTGAACTACTGTGATAGTCGTATGACTGTCAAATTTAACCCGATCCTTTGCTGATGCAACCCCTCTCCAGATTATTTTTGATTTTGCAGTCCAACTTTGGGAGGCCATATCTCAGTCATTAGGACTCCAAATCAGGTGTAATTTTTTTTGAAATTAGGTAGAATTTTCTAAACTTTTCAATGGTGCAACTGTCTTCTAGTTTTGGTGCATGGATTTGTCAAAATTGTATTTTTTGGTGATTGTACCTACATAATCCTACATTTGCAACTTCAAACACTCTGTATAGGCACATCTGGAGTAAAAAATAGGTTTCATTTTTTGAAAGTGCATTACTTTTCATCTACTTTCTAGATCTATAGTTAGATTATAAGGTTGTGTGGATAAAAGTGTCACTTTCAGAAATAGGGCCTTTCTTTTCTTTTTATTTTTTTAAAATTGTAGCACATTGTAAAGTTCTAGATTTGTATTTCATATAGAGGTTGTAACAAGAAAAATTAGAAGTCCACAAAGGCCAAAATTGGCAAGTGGCCATTGTAATCACTCTACTTATAAAGTTCCAAAAGCATCTCTTTTGGGGGGGTTTCTTGATTTAGTGAAAAGGGGGGGTGTTCTTGGTGTTGTGTTCTCTCTTTTCTACACTTTTCTTTCATTTTCTACATTATGGGAAATTTTAAGTTTCCAAAATTAACTCCACATAACTATGCTACATGGTCCATCAAAATGTGGTATCACTTAATGCATAATGGAGTTTCTAAATATGTAGATGGTACTCTTCCTAAACTAGTAGGTGATAAGGTATCAACGACTGATATTTCAGCATGGGTAGCAATGGATAGGAAAGCTCTAGATGATAGATGTTTGGGGGTTGATGACAAGATCATGTATCAAATTAAGAAGTGTTCTACATCCAAGGAAGTTTGGGATACCCTCGAAAACCTATATGGTAAAGTGGCTAAAGAGGATATTTTCAAAATTGAAGATGAGCTTGTCTCCTTAGATCCTAAGTCATTTAATTCTATATAGAATTTCATCATTAAGTTGAATGAACTAAGGACAAAGCTTAATGATTGTGGAAGTCCTATCAAAGATGAAAGATTGATCTATCTCATACATAACAAGCTACCATTAGAGTATTCCACATTTGTGTCTTCTTTTAACACCTCAAAGACTACACTAGGGTCTACCTATAAGAAAGTCACTTTTGATGAATATGCTGATTTGTTGGATACTAAAGAAAAGAACTTGAAATCAATGGGGATTCTCAAATCACCTAAATCTAAAGCATTGGTGGCAAATAATGAGGGTTCTCAGAATTTAGCTAGGCAAACTTCAAATAAAGGAAAGGGTAAGAATAAGAAGTGGAAGAACAAATCAGAGGATGCAAAAAAGACAAAACCACAATCCAATCAACAAGGAAAGTCCTCAAATTCCAACAATAAGGGGGACAATAATAAGGAGAAGGAAAAATGTGCCTATTGCAAGAAAATGGGTCATGAAGAACATGAGTGTTATCATAAGAGGATTGATGAGTTGACCAACATCATGAAGAAACATAATGTTCCACTACCTAATGCTTATTAGGATAAATGGTCTTCTTTAGATTCAGAGGGAAAAGGGCAAGCACTCATGGAAAATTCATATTCTTCAAAGGAATGGATCCTTGACTCAGGTGCCTCATATCACATGGGTTCTTCAAAGGAGGAATTTTGTTCATTGAAGTAGTCAAAGGTACCACACATCTTCATGAGAGATGATACTAAAATGGAAGTTGAAGGAAAAAGAAATGTGGAAATGGAAAATGGAGAGTTTCAAGATGTCCTCTATCTTCCAAACCTAAGTTCTAATCTCCTATCAATCTACCAAATCACTCACCTTCGAGATGGACATAGAGTTGAGTTCCTTCCTAACTTAGTATAGGTGCATAGTCTTAAAGACCACTCCTTGCTTGTAGTGGGGAAATTTAATCATGACAAAATGTTTTACTCTTTCTCCTATTTTGTGCTGAAGTCTCCTTCAAAGGAATTGTTAACACAATCCACTTCTCAAATGCAATTATGGCATCAGTGGTGTGGACATCTTTCCTTCCGCTATCTTCAGCAACTTTGCACAAATACAATGGTCAAAGGTTTACCTCAAATCAACTTTTCCCATGGTAAATGTTCAAAAAATTCAGTGGATATGCATCTAGAGGGGAAGTTACAAAGAGGGAAGTCATCAAGTGCACCAATTGTTCTATAGATGGTTCACATGGTATTGGCAAGACCTTTTGCAATCAGCCAGGGCCACTACATACTAAGCTTTGTTGATGACTTTTCAAGATACACTTGGGTCTATTTTCTTCATAATCAAAGTGAAGTGTTGGGAAAGTTTCTATCCTTCAAGACTCATGCAGAATAGAAATCAAGGAAAGCCATCAAAATTCTAAGAATGGATAGTGGAGACATATATGTGAACATAAGACTTAAATAATTTTGTAGACTTGAGGGCATTGATCTGCAGAATCTGCCAGCATTTAGTCTGCATAAGACAAATGTTGCATCTTTGAGGATTTGGACTCTTAAGTCTATGGCAAGTTGCATTATATAGGCCAAGTCTCTCAATCCATCACTTGTAGTCGAAGCAATTAGTAGTGCCACTCACATTCTTAATAGGTCTCCTCATCCATCCTTAGATGGAAAGACTCCTTTTGAGGCATGCTGTGGAAGAAAACCTATTGTGACACACTTCAGAATCTTTGGTTGTGCTGCATGGGCAAGGATATCTTTCAGAGCATGCAAGGCACAATCACCTCAGCCTTGTATTTTCATTGGTTATGAAGATAGTGTGAAGGCATATAGACTTCTAGATCTAGAGACACATTAGATTTTTGTGGAGAAGGATGTACACTTTGAGAAAAGTTCACCAAGCTTGTCCTCCAATTATCTTTGTACATCATATTGTGTGGAAACTGATAGTGACACCAGCAATAGTGCTTCAACAAATTCAGACACATGGGGTTCTATCGACAGTTGTAGTGAGAGGTCACTACATCAATCTAGTCCACATACATACATAGCCATAGTGATAGGTCCAACACAACAGGGTACATCCCGTCTTTAGGTCTAGCTTTAGTGACAGATTTGGGGGATAGTATTGATGATTTACCTCTTCTTCTTGATGTAGAAACACCTTCTTTAGTTGTCACAAGGGCTCCATTTGACCCTCTTGTTCATTCTCTACATGATCGATTGTTATAGGTTGAAGTGATTGTGGATACTTATGATTATTAGTTGCAGAGGGCTTCTTCATTTGCTAAGGAAACAAATAGTTCTTTGAGATAGGTTCTTTAGCCAATTGAGCAAGTTTCAAAGACATCACTTATCTATGGGATTCTTTCCACACATAGTGAAAGAATCTCATTTGTACCCTTGGCATTGTTTCTTCCTAAGGGGAGGAACACCATTATGCAATCTTGGATTAGCTTCTTCATTAGAGTAGTCACTGGTAGGTATTCTTCTTTGGGGAGGGGGGAGCCTATCCTATCTCTGTTCCTCTTCTCATTTTTCTCTTATGTATACGTTGGATGTATGTCATAATGGGGGGGTCTAGATTATTCCATCCATCCATACATCATATGTGTTTTTATCTCTCTTTTTGGGGGAGGGTTATTCCCATGAGGTTTTCCCTCTTTCTTCACTTTATGAGAGATTGCATTTCATTATGTACATGGATACCTAACATGGCCTAGTAGCTGGGACCCATCATGGACTTCATCCTAGATTTTGTAAGCTTAATGGCATTCCTCTAAGCTACACTTAAGGGGGGGTGTAAGTGTAAATAAGTATTTACTATTTACACTTTACTTAAGTTTACTTAGGTTAATGCATTATTTTATTATTTATTTAGATGAGACACTTAGGAGTTTGCGCACCTTTTTGAGTTGTCATGTTGATAACATAGAAGTATGCAACTCTAATTCAGCACATGGTGTCTACAACACTGGAGTTTGCATCATTCACTAAGTTTTCATGTAGACAACATCATTATTTGCACTCCTAATTTAGCACATGTTGTCTACACTATTGATTTGCATGCTACACCATTGTAGGCTTATCTTCACATCATTAGACTTACATCCATGCTTAATGGAAGATAACCCATATCTGGTGGACATGTGCCTAGTTGTATGACTTATCATGTTGCTGAATTTTATGCATTCTAGAAGCTCTCCAAAGGCCTTTATTTACAGGCACTCCTAGTGTACTTGTACATGGCATATGGCATATTAAATGAATATATTGTTATTCTAATCATACTCTCTCTTTGGTCTACTGTTGTGCTTGTATTTGAGTTCCTTGGTCTTGGATGAATTTTTCCCTAAGACAAATTCTTACATGGTATTAAAGCTATACAAAATTCTTACACTTTGGTTGTTGAGTGTTGTTGAGATCCTTTGGTTGTCAAGTGTTGCTAAGTTCCTTTCGTTACCAAGTGTTACTAAGTTTGTTGAGTTGCAACATTTTATTTGGTCTTTTGTTGATCAAGTTTTCTGTGTGTGGTTTCTTGTTAGAGCAGACCTTTGCATTTAATTTTGTGATAGGTATTTTCTGAGAGATGACTTGTGGTTTTTTTTGGCATTTAATGTAATGGTTTAATTAGTTTTTATTCACAATAGGATGATTTTTAGTCGCCAATTAAGAAGAGTAGAAGCAAATTAAGAATGTGAATTGTATATTGGCCATAACCTAGATGACCTTATAATTGGACATGTATTTGACATTTTTTATGAATCTATAAAGCATTTTACTCCTCTATCTCTTGTTTTTTTTGTTATTGTGTTTGTGTTCCACTGTGTTTAGTCTCACTGGTGGTTTGGAATAGTTGGGTGTGCCTTTGGCCCTAGTTAATCCCTCCCTATGTCAGGTGGTATTAGAGCCTAAGGATTGTCCTTGTGTAGATTGGATTATGTAGAACCCTTAGTTGAATTGGTTGTAGGGTTGTAGATCTATGAATTTGACCTATAACTTGCAGAGGGTTATGATCTTGTAGGAACCTAATTGTAGAGAAGGTTCAAGGTAGAGGAAATGTTAAAAAATGTTGTATTGGATACATTGTGAAAAACTGCAGCTAGATTAGATGCTATAGAGACAACCTAGAGGAGAGGAGCACATCTTGATGATGTAAGTGATGATGAAGCAACAACACCAAACCTTAATCCAAATCTTAAAGAGAATCAAGATGAGGCAAGATTATTGAGAGTATTGTCTAGGTAAAATCCAAAACCTGGTATAGAAAATCTTCCTTATGATGGAAAATTAGATACCAATGTTGTGTTAGATTGGATCTATACAATGGAGAAGTTCATTGAGTATGCAAACACTCCTGATAATAAGATGGTCAAAATTGCAGTTACTAGGTTGAAAATAGACAAAGGATAGGAAATGAGAAGATCAAGGCTTGGCCAAAGATGGTGAATAAGGTAAATAACACATTCCTTCCTATTGATCACCAAGTTTTCTTTTTGAGAAAGATGCAAAACTTGAGACAAAGGGACATGACTGTGAAGGAGTATACTGAGGAATTCAATAGATTGGATATCAGATCTAGACATATGGATGATGATGTTGAGAAAATTGCAAGGTAAATAAATGGATTGAGATTTTGGATTCAAGATGAGATAAGTTTTGTGAAATTGGAAAGTGTGGAGGAAGCATATCAATATTCCTTGAAAGATAAGGAGATCTTGACAAAGAAGTATGAACAAAGACAAAGAGGTAGAGGTGGTGGATTCTATAGAGGTAGAGGTAGATCTTATGGAGAAGGTGGTAGATTTGACAATTTTGTGTAGGATAAGGGAAAATTAAAATGGAAGAATGATGATAAAGGAAAGAATGAGTGGAAAGGTGGTGATTCTTACTAAGGAGGTTCTAGTTCTTACTAAGGAAGAGGTAATTCTTATTCTAGAGGTGATCTTTGTGGTAATTTTTTTAGATATGGTAAAGAAGGAAATAAATCTTTTGAGTGTAGATCCTCTTAAAGTGGGTAAGGTAACATAAATGTGGTGGTTCAAGGAGACACTAAGGGTTCACCAAGTGGATCTGAGGCTGGAGAAAATTTGATGGTGAGAAGAACCTTATGTAATAAGAGAAGTGACGAGGAACCTATCCTCAGGAGAAGTCTTTTCAAGACCAGATGTAAGATGGCTGGAAAATGTTGCAAGGTGATCATTGATAGCGGAAGTTCTAAAAATTTGGCACCGGAAGAATTAGTTACAAAGTTTCAATTACAAAGGTTGGAGCATCCTAAACCTTATCATGTTTCATGGATCAAAGATGAGCATAAGATATTGGTAAGTGAACAATGTATTGTGAAGTTCAAGATTGGACATTACTTTGATGAAGTTTTGTGTGATAATATATCTATAGATTATTGTCATATTCTATTGGGTATACCTTGGTAATATGATAGATATGCTATACATGAAGGAATATTGAATAAATATAATCTTTGGGTGAATGGGAAGAAGCAAATATTGTTGCCTTTGATTAAAATTCTAGATGAGGTTAATTGTTCTACTATGAAAATTTGCATGGTTAATGGAAATAAACCAAGTATCAAAAAATAGTATTAACTGAGTGCCAATTAACAGAAGCCGAGTGACATAAGCTAGTGATAATTGAGTGACAATAGAAATGGATAGCATTGACCGAGTGCCAAAGGAAATTACAAAATTGTTGATTGAGTATAAGGATATTGCTGCAGAGGATATCCTTGATGGTTTACCTGCAATGATAAGTATAATTCATTGCATGGATCTAATTCCTAAAGCTAGTTTTCTAAATAAAGAACCATATAGATTGACACCTACTAAAAATGAAGAACATAATAGAAAAATGCATGAGTTATTGCAGAAAGGTTTAATTAGAGAATGCTTGAGTCCATGTGATGTACCTATTGTATTAGCACATAAGAAGAATGGAGAATGGAGAATGTCTACTAATTCTAGAGCTATTAACAAGATCACATTGAGATATAGGTTTCCTATGCTAAGGATAGATGATATAATGGATTTTTTGAGTGGAGCAAAGTATTTTATGAAGATTAATTTCAAGAGTGGCTATCATCATATCAGAATCAAAGAAGGTGATTAATGGAAGACTACTTTCAAGACAAAAGATGTTTTGTATGAATTGTTGGTAATGCATTTTAGTTTAACTAATGCACGTAGTACTTTCATGAGGTTGATGAATGAAGATATGAAAAGATTCTTGGGTAAGTTTGTAATTGTTTATTTGGATGATATTGTGATATTCAGTAAGACTAAGGAAGAACATCTTCAGAATGTTAAACAAGTATTGTAGAGATTAAAAGAGGAAGAGTTGATGATTAATCTAAAAAAATGTTATTTTATGTACGAGTATATTGTGTATTTAGGATTTGTGGTTTCAACTGATGGTTTGAAGATGGACCTTGAGAAGGTTACAGAAATTTTGGAGAGGCCTACACCTGAGAATGAGGGTTAGTTAAGATCATTTCATGGTTTGGCTAGTTTTTAAAGGACATTTATAAGGAATTTTAGTTCTATTTGTAATGCTATGACTGAATGAGAAAATTAGAGGATATAAAAAGGAATTCAAGTGGACACATGGAGTTGATAATAGTTTTGAGACTTTGAAACAAAATGTTGTTGAGTTACCTATATTGGATTTACCTAATTTTCAATTAGGTATTTCAAGTTGAATGTGATGCAAGTGATAGTGCAATAGGAGATGCAAGAAGGTAAAGCTATTGATTTCTTTAGTGAGAAGTTGAATGATGCTAAATGGAAGTATTCTATGTACGATCAATATTTTTATGCTATTTTTAAGCATTGAAGAAGTGGAGAAATTATTTGATTCCTAAGGAGTTTGTATTTTATATTAATAAAAAAGCCTTACTGTAATTGGGAAGTCAACATAAGTTGAATCAAAGACATATGAAGTTGGTTGAGTACTTGCAGAATTTTACATTTGTGATTAAGCATAAGAGTGGAGTCACTAATTGAGTTGTTGATGCATTGAGTAGAAGGTGTTATTTGCTAATTGAGATGAATGTTGAAGTTCTTGGTTTTGATGAGATGAAGGAGTTGTGTGATACTAATCCCAATTTTTTTGAGATGTTGAGAGAGTGTAGAGTGTTAGAATATATAGTCCACTGACACAACTAAAAGGGGGGTGGGGGGTGAATCAATTTTTCATCCATTATCAGAATTATTAACATTAAAAAAACTTATGCATATGAGTAATAATAATTGAAACCACAATAAGATACACACACAATAACACTAGATATGTTAACTAGGGAAACCCTTGTTCAGAGGGAAAATCCTAGTGGGGATGGTACCCACAAGGTGATGGACTAATATAAATATTCCTTGTTAGAGGATGGACCCTATTAGGAGTATATTAATACATTTAGTACATATGTGTCCCTATTAGGAGACTTTTAATCCTTGTTAGGAGTTGTGGAAGACAATTGGACCCACTGCCCAAACAACTTCAAGGAAAAGACCAATGAACCCACTATCCAAATGATCTTTGTATTATTCATTATAGAATAACAGAAATGAAATGTACTTATTTCCTCTTCTTCTATCCTATCAACCAAACCTCTACTCCTTCTAATCTTGTAACCAGATCACATAACTCGCATCCCATAATACCTTGGATCACTTACACGCATATAATAAGCACCCTTTGCTCATTTTCGCACTTCACACTTCATAGAATGATCACGAAACATTATAAACAAGGAAAACATATTTCCTTTATGTCATGTCTTCATAATAATTCTTTGAGTCAGCCTTGAGGCTTTCTCAATTAATTATAATAAGATAATTAATTACTTAGAATTACAATAGCATTGTCAACTCATAGTATATACAAAACTTTGCACATATGATACTAGGGCTTGCACACTTACTGACATCACCAAAAGACTATCCCCTATCACTATTTAACTATGCATCTTCTTGTTACATCTTAGATGTAAGATAGCTAACAAACATCAGGAATTACATTCCCAATACTCTATCTCTAAACTACTCTCTATAAATTAGGTACAACTTGCATATGACTTAAATTTAGACTTTGTGCAATTGACCTCATATTCAAGACAATGTGCCAAATAGGTCCATAACTATGCATCACCAAAAAATCAAACCATTGTTAGTACCATTAAGATATATGTCTACTACTTAGCCAGTCTTTACAAAAAATATGCTATGTTGACATCAATGATAAATAGACTCATGCATGCAACATATCAATACTCTCCAATTCTTAGTATACTCCTCTAGTATAGTTTCATCAACAAACATGATAATAATCATCCCCTTTTTCATTGATAGAAACATAGATGAAAAACCATCTAAGTTCCAAGAATACCAAACAACGTTCTACTGTTGTTGACTAGCATCTATTATCCACACAGTAAAAAAGTCTCAATAAAATAGGTGCATAATAGGTGCATACTCCTTTTTCTTAGACTTAAATTGTTTACTTCACACTAAAAAATTCATAATATACTAGGTGCATATTCCTTCTTCCTTTCATGAATCTTTCTCAATTTCTCTAAAGAGATATGTCTCATTCATGTATATTCTCTCCCCCATACTTAGAATTTGTTCTCTCCCTCATACATATGAGATTTTTTTTATGCCTACTCTCCCCATTGACATCAATGTAAAGGGACTCAATATCAAGGTTTACAACACTACCAATTGTTACATACCAATTGCTAATATGTTTCTCCAAGTCTTCAACCAGCTTGAGTGCCCAAAGAAACTATTCAAAATCAAATACCAAGAGTCCTCAATAACTCTTCTCATCACAAATAATCCCCCATATTGTAAGCATCAAAATTCAACCCAAGCTAACAATAGTGTTATGTACCACTAGACTGATGCACTCTTTGCATCATCTACTCAGAAGTAGGCAGGGGCATAACCCCAAGAATACCTCTCAAGTACTCAAATGTATCTTTAGGCAAAGGCTTCATAAGGATATCTATGATCTGATCTTTAGTACTCACATACTCAATTCTAATATCTTTTTCTAATGCTTTCTCTCTCAGCACATGATACTTGATATATGCTTAGTCTTAGAATGCAATAGAGAATTCTTAGACATACTCACTCTACTTGTGTTATTATAGTAAATGATAATAGGTTTTTCAAACTCAATTGTAATATCCTTCAACATATACTTCATCTACATAACTTGATAACATTTATTTGCTATTACAACATACATTGTCTCAGTTGTACTCTAAGAAATGCAATCTTGATTTTTTCTTAGCCAAGAAACCAATCTTTCTCCAAGAAAGAATGCTCCACCACTACTACTCTTTCTATCATCCATACTACCTTCCCAATCTATATCAATATATGTACATATAGTGAAATCTCTTGATCTATCATACGAAATTCTAGAGTCAGATGTTTCTTTCAAATATTTGAATATTCTCTTTATTGTTGCAAATGTTAGTTCTTATGATCAACTTGAAATCTAGCTACAATCCCAACTGCATTTTCTATATCTGATATGGTGTGAATCAGATACTGCAAACCTCCAATCATGTATCTATACTTCTTCTTCTCTATTGCAAGTGTCTCATTTTTGTTTGATAACTTGTGACCAGTTATCATTCTTGTACCAAAAGGTTTACAACTTTCTAAACTAAACCTTTTTAATAAGTCATTCAGGTACTTGGCTTGTGAAATAAAAATACCATCACTATTCTGAACAATCCATAATCCTAGGAAAAACTTTATTTCTCCTATCATGCTAATTTCAAACTCATTCTTCATCTCGTTAGCAAACTTATCACTTTCTTCATCATTATCTGTAAAAATGATGTCATAAAAAATATTACTATTATCAGCAAACCATTCTCAACTTCTTTCAAATACAAGTTACTATATGTTATACCTTTAGTAAATCCAAGCTTTTCCAAATAATTGTCCAACCTTGCATACCAGGTTCTAGGTGCTTTCTTTAAATTTTTTGGGACTCAAATTTACATTTTTGATTTGAGTACTATTCTAAGATTTTGAGTCAAATTGAGCCCTATAAGTGCATTTAATGCATGTGTATCTGATTGTCCACTTGAGGCCTAAGAGGTGTTTTATGTTTCTAATACCTTGCATTCAATATATGCATGTGTCTTGTACTGACTAATTTCCATTTTGAGTCATTCTGTGAAGTTTCATTTTGAGAAATGTTTAGATTTGCATTTTTGTCAGTGTCAAATAGCGAAAGGAAGCCTAGTTTAAAATTGAATATCTTGCACTTGGTTATGTTTCACAAGTCACCTCTTTGGGTGTGTTTAATATGCATATCAAAGAACTTATGTTTCTGTTTTCAAGGTGTTTCAATATGTTTTGACTAGGTTTTGAATCCCTCAAAGTCAGTTGTTTATTTGTTGTCATGCTGATATAATTTGTTCAAAATTTTAGGACTCCCTATTTGACTAGTTGTAACTTTGACCTAGTTGACCAAAATGAGAAAATTCCTTTTTCATTGCATAATATGGGTCAAAAACTTGTTATGTTTTAGATTTGAGCTTACGAAAAAATTGTTTGATTAGTTTTCAAACGTGATTCCAAATGTAATTTGTAAAGTTTTACTGGTGTCAAGAAGTGCAGATTGATCAGTACCCCTTTTCGGGATGTCATAACTTTGAATCAATGATTGATGAAACTAAATGGATTGTACCACTATGATCTATTCTAAAAAATTTGTATATGTTCCAGTTTTCAAATCTTGACAAATCTATTTGCACACTTTCCTAGGTCCATTCCTTTTGTGAAAATCACTTTTCTACTTATGTTCCTAGTTCTACAACTCTAAGTGCCCCACTTTGACCGCTTTCCAAATGTTCCTTGTTATTAATCATGAGCCCAAATAATATATTTATAATTTCCTCATGATAGTGAACTAGTGCCCTATTTTTCAATTTCCTATGTATCTGTTTGCCCTATTTTTGAAGCCAAAACCAAATGCAATTTACAATTTTTTGACATGTTTGTTTGTAGGCAGTTTTATTTGATGAACTTTGATAGTCAATATCTTTTGACCTAGATATCATCATAACATGAGATCTAACATGGTAAGAAAGTGTGGAATAAAGAATTAGTATATTTGATCTTAGGGCTTGGTCAGGTGTTTTGGTCATCTTTTAAAGTTAGCCTATAGGCCTTCTTGTCAAAAAATCTCAGTTTGCAGATAAATGGTAAATTGAGTTTTGAATGATCAAATATTGAGAGATTCTAATCTAGATCAAATAAAATTAATTTAGAAGGTCAAATTAATGGATTCCAAAGGTTAGGTGTTTCAGTTTGAATTTGTCTTGGCCGGACCCACTTTGGAGCCTGACTAATATCATCTAATAGTTGAGATATAGATCAGGGAAATAGATGTTTTAAAAAGGAAAAATTATAATGGCTTAACTCATTGTGAAATTTTCAATATACATTTAACATTTAAATCCAATGAGCATGAGGGATTATACACACATTCAGGTATAGAGAAGTCCATTGTACATTATTTCTCATGTTGATCGTGGAAAGACAAACTTAGTAAAGAAAAAATATAGCAAAAATGTTGTCATTAGTAATAATAATGTTTCCAAGTCTGGAGGAGCTTTAGTTGGAACTTCTTCAACATCTATTGTGGATTAGAGGGTCGTGGTGTTGCTGGGAGGAAGCATCAAGTTGTGGCTGCTTGGGATACTTCCCCTAGCCACGGTATAGTCTATGATGAGACATAGAAGACCATTGCGGATTTGTAAATTTTGGTAAAGAGATTCAAGGCCAAATATGATAGCAGGATGAAGTAGAAGGAGGTTGAGATTGGAAGGCATCTTAGCTACTATTTCAAACAAAAGCAGTAGTATTTTTAGAGAGGTGACACTTTATCTTACAAGCACCATTTGTTAGTAGAGATCACTGTAATCATAAGGAATGTATGGGTGGTTGTAAAGCATAGCCTTAGCTGGGTCGAATGTAATGCCTTTATCACTTCCAACATTTAGATTGGATGAATTCATTGAAATGAATTCTATATTTGTAAATTCACATTTTCATGTAGGTGGAGAGTGCAGACTTGAATAGAATCAGTTGAGAAATGATTTGCAAGTTAATGTGAGTTATAGTCACGGGAGGATATTGGAGAGGTCTTGGCGATCTTCAATGTTCATGCATTGTAAATGACACTCAATAGGATTAAATGGCTTTGTTTTAGTCTATGATTTTTAGTGACTCAGGAAATCCCATGCAACAGAGGAAGTGGAAGGTGGAAGGTGATTGTGTTTTCATATGCACCATGGATATTTGAAGAATTCGTTATTACATGAGAGCAAGATTTCCTTTAGTTCTAGGCACATTCCTTGGTAGGTAACATCATGATATAGTCTAGATGCTTGATAATACAGGGTCTGCATTAGTCTTTTCATTATTTTTAGGTTTGTTTGCCCCTTCCATGGTGTCTTCTTGGTTATCCTTGAACAAAAATTTTGTTGTTTCTAGTGTAGAGAACTATGGTGAGCAGTACAAATAGTAGGGATATTGATTATTTTTGGGGTTGTGAGATTTTTTTGTAAATAATGTGAAGACATTGTTCCATTTATTCATGCATTGGGTTCACCTATGAAATCTAGATACTTTAATGAGCATTGTTGGTAAAGCACCCATTGATCATAATGCAAGGATGGGTTTGGTCTAAGCAAGATATGCATGGGTGAAGTTTTCCTCTTCTTTTTCATTTTCAACATGAAATATTTATTCCATATTTCTTGGACAAAGGGAAATTTTGATTTTTATATGCCCAAATGTACCATTACTTTTTGTCTTGAAGGCATGATCCTTTTGAAGACACAAACCTTGTGTGAGTGCCCACCCATGCATGAATTGACAAATAGTGGTGATAATGTCATAATGTTTTATTGATAGGTGGCCCAATGATGAAAAGGATGACAAAATGATGATGTTAGTAGATGCCATGTGGTGGTCATGCACATGTTCATAGTGGAAACCACACAGTTAGGATGAAACTGCATGACAACATGAAAAAAGATGATTTAACCATGGTTGTAGGGTCATGATAGAAAATTTTAATATGAGAAAATGAAACCAATGGTATAATTAAGGTAGAAATTCCATCATGGTGGTTAGAGTGCAGTTTGGAGATAATTGTGCAATGATGCAAAATAGTTAACATAACCACATCGTAGCGTCACCAACATTAAATGTTAGGCTAAAAAGTGATGCAACAATACAAACAAGCTCTATTTTGCAATTTTATACGGGTTAAATATAGTTAAGGGCTCAAGGTTCCAAAGGTGTGATAAGCTTGGTTTTGCATGGTTGTCAAAGTTCACATAGAATTTAGGGTTAAGGATGTGAAGGGGTGTTGAGGTGACACATTGCAAGGGAAATGATAGGGCAGTGTGAGGTGGTGAAGCCAGCCAATCAGGAGCTGAAACATGATGACAATGTGGTGGTCAACTAAGACATTTGACTCAGATTTAAGAAAGGGGGCAAAATATGAAATATTTTTTAAAAATTGTTTTATCTCCAAAATTTGAATGTGAAAGCATTGAATTGAAAACTTTAAATGTTTTAAAGATTTTTCTATAGTTTAGACTATAGGATATTTTAAAATTTTCAATTAAATGTTTTGAACATGAACATGGGACCTAATTTTCAAATGAATGCCAGAGGGACAAATTTTATCAGAAATATGTAGTGCAATATATCGTCAAAACTAGGAGAAGACAAGCTATCTAGATATGGAATCAAAAATTACACAGGTATTGATCAATATAGGATAAAAGTAGTTTTGTGATTTCTAGGGCATTCTGAAATGTCCCTTTTCTGATTTTATATGATAATTCAAGCCTCTAATCAGATCTTTAAGATCAAACAACCAATATTTCAAAGATCCACCAATTTCTCAATAAACCCCAAATTGGGTATGCTGGAAATAGTGCCAAAAACTTCACAGCTTCACATATTATTAATAAATCTGAAAATGGACATTTTTACAGAAATTTCAGTAGCATAATGGCCTCCAAAATGAAATTTCCAGATCTATATAGCATTTACACAACAGCTCACAAACGTAGGACAAAAACTATGCTCATCGGGCTCCCAAAATTAACACAAAAATGCCCGAAAACACTGCAAAAACACTAATAATCTATCTCAAAATTTTAACCACATCCAAATAAACATATTCATCTCTATTTTAACATCTTAAAGTCTGAAATACAGCAGAAATCCAAACTGATATGAAATACTCAACTAAAAACACCAAACTCTTACAAAAAACACACCCGAAAACCCACAAATTTGCACTGTTCAGCACAAGGGAAAACTCTGCATGAGCTTGCACATGGAATGGATTCAAAATCCCATCCTTAGCCTTCTTGGAAACCTAAAAAATCTCTTCCTTGGGTCTCCTTCTCCACAGGTTTGGCAGCCTCTGAAGAACAACAAAGCAATAAGTGAAAATCAAGTTATGGAATGAGCCCAAAATGCCTCCAAACCCCTTAAAAGAGGGCATAACCCTAACTCACATCTAAGAGGGGTTAATAAAAAATATTTTAATAATAATTTTCATTTATTAGTCCATTAGCTTCCAAAGATTATCCCTTTTTTTTGAAACTTCACCTTTTTGGGCCTGCCTGCCTTAGCAAAGATTATTATTTTTAATTATTTGAAAAGGGGACATGACAAGTCCTCCCCTTCCAAATATTGCTTGTCCACAAGAAATGGTTCAACAATAAACCAATAAATCCACCTGGATCCCAAATGTAGTCATGAACTATACTATTGTCAATTAACATAGGCTCCTGCAATATCCTCTGCAATATAACCAAGAGGAATCCATAATCAAACTGATAATTACTGCTCAACCAAACTCCAAAGTCACAACATCCATAGTCAGAAACCCGTGAATAAAGTGGACAAATCAAATTTCCAACACAATAAATACCATCAAGGCATCCCACTAGCTTATACGAAATGTACAATCCAACTTTGCAACAATGGTGAATGCTCCCGAATGAAACTGTACCAAGTATGGAGAATCCACACACTGTACAACTCCTGCAGTCAACACAACTCTGGAGATCACTGGCCACTGTCTCATAACCATAAATCCCATGCACCCTTGATGGTGAAAAGCAATCACAATAAAAACAACAAGAAATGGAACCCAAACCAAATTTTCCTGCCATCAACTCCTCAACACAAGGATCAAATGCTAATTGATGTACATACCCTACAATATAATGTTGATAAAAAAAAACCAACCTTAGTCAACAACTCACCATGAACAAGTGATACAACCCACTGTGACTGATCACTAGCTAAGTCAGGAGATGTCATAGCTAAAGGAGTAGAATCAATAATAACACCAGTTGAAGCATCACTCCAAAACTCCTGCTCTAAGTCATGTATTATCAAGCTATCAACTGCAAAACCTATCACCATGTCATGCCCATCACAAATCTTATCTTGAGGTGTCAAACTATCCCATAACTAATGATAAGCACTAGGAACCAAAGTACATCTCTGTATCATCATCTTATCAACATGGTCATCAAAGGTGAATTGATGAGCATAGCTCACAATGTAATGTCGATAGAATGTGCCAATCTCAGCCAGTGGCTTAGACTGCAATCTAGATGTAACTAACTGGAATCGATCACTAACCAAGTTGGAACTAACTACTACCTCTAAAGACATCACCAAGGGAGTAGTATTACTAGCAGGAAGCATGCCAACTGTCAGCTCACCAAAATCACACATGGTCTTTGATACAACATCTCTAGTCTTTGTGTCATTAGTACTAGAGGTCACCACCATGTTAGGCATACCACAACAATCTGCTGTAGCACTCAACTCAATTGAACCTGACTCTAGTGGGGATGAAACCGATATCCAATGTTAGTATCAAGGATGGGTGCATCCCCATCTCCACTATCTTTAACAATCTTGACCATGGACATCCTTAGATCACTAGACACCACAGCCTTTGACTGTACAAAATTTGGTAAAGACTGTAGTTGCTCTAACTCCATGGTCACCTTAGCCAAATGAAACTATGACTCCTTGAAAGCCAACTGTGTACTCTCAAGAATCTTAGAAGTCACCTCAAGCTACTGAGTAAGCTCACTCACCTCATCTTCCTTGGCCAACAATGCATCGTATGCTATACTGCCCCACTCCATAAGATAATCTCTATCGGCTACCAACTGCATATAATCCTATCTCAAAATTTGAATAGCCTCCCATAAAGAGTGGAACTTGATCAAGGAAAGATAACTGCCTCCCTGCTCATCACTAGTAGGAGAACCCCATCCATAAACTGCTAACAATTGATGAACACCATCAAAATGTTGGCAAGCAATACCAATGTCTCGCTCACTAACTCTCAACTGACTAGACACATGATGGCATTGGCTAGACTGTATCCTACAAACCTCCTCTAACGCACTATCTAAAGGAGTATCCTCAAGGTTACTGGTCTCTAGAGTATTACCATCCATATCATGCGAATCAACTCCAAAGCTCATATCAACATACGGAGTATCAAAAACTGTAGCACTGCTATCCAACTCCTCTGTACCAAAAGAAACCACCAAGGAAACTAAGTCTTCAAAACTGCCCACTGCATCCTCCTAGATGTCATCAATGCCAATATGATCCTAAGACTCATTTGTACACACTGCCAAATATGAAAGATCATCAACATGTTCCAGCAAAAATGGTCGATTGGATATATGAACAAAGCCCAACACTGGTGTATAAAAACTAATACCAACATTGGATAAGGTCCTGGTACAAGAAAAGACAACACTGTGCAATTTGCTAATCAAATCCATGATAGCACCCAAACAATCACTACTACCAAAAAGTGTTAAAGATTTCCAGTCAACTAAATCCCAAATGCCAATATAACAATCTTGAGTCCATATCTGTAAACTATAATCAGCTGGTAACTCAAGCAAACTCCTCACCTGAGTAATATGACCAATACCAACTAATTCCACATACCTGTCTGACATTGTCCCTATATCCTAGATGTGAATGCAAGATGAACTTGCAACATTATCAATGACCACATATGATCTACCATTCTTAGAAAGCTGAGTATCAGGAGTGCAAGATGAAACTAAACTCAATTCCATGCCATGCTTATCCCCATGTCTCTCCCAGTCTTGTAATACCAATGGAGTATTCACCAAAGAAGCTCGAGTGTCCTCAAGCTCATGAGAAAGCCTGTCAACTTCCTCCTCCTTCCTCCTCAAGGCATCTGAATAGTCTCCAAAAAGGCTAAGAATATGGTCACGATCTGATAGAAGATGTAAATAACTCAACTTCATCATTCTCATTCCTTCCCTAATCACTTGTAAGTCAAAACAAGAAGACTTTGCCTGAACTCCCTTATGTCTACCCTATAACTGAATCATCCAAATGTGATCCTCTATCATATCTGACATCCTGTCATGATGAGATAATGAAGTCACAATACTATCTTTGTTCACCTTAAGCTAGCTGGACAAATCATGTGAAGTACTACCTACCTTAACCTCATGTGACGAAGCATCTAATTGTGCCTGGTACTCTTTCTCATTAAAGTCATGAATGCTTAATGTCTGCTCATCTCTACCAAGTATCTCACCATCATGCACAAAAAAAGCCTCATAATCATCATCTAAACCCACTACCTCCTATGGCAGAGTAGAATCGAAGACCTCTGCCTAGCTATAAGCTAGTTTCTCAAACTCCTCATGCAAGTTCTTGGTAATTGTCTCATCTACCCTGTGAGAAAATCTACCAAATAGAAATCCAGTCAACTTATCCACCTTAGCTGGGTTGGACAACATGTCATTCATCATACGGTGGTGCTCAACCAACTGTTCAGACATGTCATGGCTTATTTTCCTAAGTTTATCTTGAATGTCTAAATAACCATCCTTTCTATTGTTCTGACTCTGGATATCAATTGTCCAAGATCGTGTCCTCTGAGACTCTGTACTATACCTATCCATTCTAGATAAAGTAGAGTGTAACCCCAATAGGTTATAACTTCTTCAAACACCAAGAACTAACATGCAAATGATTAGAAGTAGCATGCAACCATAGATTTTGACATGCAGCTGTTTGGAAGCAACATGCAACCACCAAATCCACCAAGAACTAACATGAAAATGATTAGAAGTAGCATGCAACCATAAATTTTGACATGCAACTGATTAGAAGCAACATGCAACCATAAATTATGACATGCAAGATTTGTGTAGTTGTCAAAACTAACATGCAAACTTCTACAAAGCCTCAAGCTGGCAAGATCATAGCTCTGATACCACTGCAATGTCCCTTTTCTAATTTTATATGATATTTCAAGCCTCTAATAATATCTTTAAGATCAAACAACCAATATTTCAAAGATCCACCAATTTCTCAATAAACCCCAAATCGGGTATGCCAGAAATAGTGCCAAAAATTTCACAGCTTCACATATTATTAATAAATTTGAAAATGGATATTTTTACAGAAATTTCAGCAGAATAAAGGCCTCCAAAATTAAATTTCCAGATCTATATAGCATTTACACAACAGCTCACAAACATAGGACAAAAACTATGCTCATCGGGCTCCCAAAATTAACACAAAAATGCCCGGAAACACCACAAAAACACTAATAATCTATCTCAAAATTTTAACCACATACCAATAAATATATTAAGATCTATTTTAACATCTTAAAGTCTGAAATACAATAGCAACCCAAACTGATATGAAATAATCAACTGAAAACACCAAACTCTTACAAAAAAACACACTCGAAAACCCACAAATTTGCACTGTTCAGCACAAGGGTAAAATTTGCATGAGCTTGCACATGGAATGGCTTCAAAATCCCATCCTCAGCCTTCCTAAAAACCCACAAAATCCCATCCTTGGGTCTCCTTCTTCACAGGTTTGGCAGCCTTTGAAGAACAACAAAGCAGTAAGCGAAAATCAAGTTCTGGAATGAGCCCAAAATGCCTCCAAATCCCTTAAAAGAGGGCATAAACCTAACTCACGTCCAAGAGGGGTTAATAAAACATATTTTAATAATAATTTTCATTTATTAGTCCATTAGCTTCCAAAGATTATCCCTTTTTCCTGAAACTTCACCTTTTTGGGCCTGCCTGCCTTAGCAAAGATTATTATTTTTAATTATTTGAAAAGGGGACATGACACATTCTTAGAAAAATTTGCAAATTTCATGATTGAGCATCAAATTTAGTTACAAAGTAGGCATGGAAGTTTTTTGACTCCAAATTCAAAGTAAAATGATTCTGAGAGCTTTCTTTTTTCCTCTAGAAGTCATTTGGTAGGTTTTCTTTTCTCGAGTTTAATATCAGATCTAGCATCAAAATTACTTAGAGGTTCCATCAATTTGAAGAAATTTTCAAAGCATTATTTAGCACCAAAGAAAAGATCTAATTGTCAGTTCCAGAGAAGGTAGAGAGAGGTTTTTCATCTACAAATGGAGAAGTTTCAAGTGAACAAATATCAGCATCTGATCTAATCTGGGAATTCTTCTTTCTTTTTATTCTCTTCTCTTCTTTTTCTTTAGGGTTGGTTCTAGTTCTTGGACAATTTTCACTACTATGATACTACAAGGATAGTTCTAGTTAGGTTGAAATTTCTATCACAACTATGATTCCACCATTTCTTTAGTATTTCTCATGTAATGAATAACAAGCATTTAATACAATGATTGTCTTAGTATATTCAACAGTTTTATGATTCAATTTCATGCATCTTATTATATTTTTTTAAAGGAAATGATTAAAAATGAAACAATAAGTTTATCTTTAGTATAAATCTTGTCCCCTATTCATGTTGTTTGTGATCTTCTATGATGTATGTACAAGGTGCATATTGTCTAGTTGCAATGTGTTTTAGATCATATGTGTTGATATGCTTTGCTTATGATTCAAGGAGTCATGTAAATGCTTGGTTTATCATCATAGGGTTGTAGATTTCACGAAGGGATAGGTTGAGTATGAGATTCAAAAGTGATGTAGATGTCTAATTCATAAAGTGAATGGATAGATTAAGATGTCTTGATACATGAAATGTCTCAATGATTTCCAAGGATATATGTCAATGATTTAGAGAATTTCCCAATAGATAAGGCATTGATCAGCTATAGGATCAAAGTTTTTTTTTGTTCATGTCTTGGTTATGCTGAAATAAAATTTATAGTCAAGATCCCTTTCCCTTTTTGTTGAAGAGTTGAAAAGAATTGCCCTCACCTGGCTTATCTAGTTCATATATCATGATTCTGGCTATTTCACATCTATGTTGTTTACATAAGTGCTAGAAGATTAAGGGTATTATCTACTTTGTTAGATTCAAGTGAATGCTTTAACACTGGTACCATATGAATGAATTTGAGGTACAACTACCTAGGTTTTGCACAGCTTGAAGTAGAAGAAGTGTTTAGCCTTATAGTTGGCCCTGGTGTTTGAATAAGTATGTTGAATATGGGAATTAGTTGCCTCTAGATGTATTATGTTCCTATCACTAGGTTTTTCAAACATGCCACTTTAAAACACCAACAAGACCATATAGAGATTTCTTTAGTCTACATACTAATTCTTTGTCTTCTGATAAAGAAAAACCTTCAAGCTGCTCAATATATACCTCTTCTTCAAGTTCTCCATTCAGAAAGGCAGATTTAACATCCATCTCATAAACATTGAACTTCTTATTTTTTGCATAAGCCAAGAACATCCTTACTGCTTCCATTCTAGCTACAAGTGCATATATCTCCTCATAGTCTATGTCTTCTTGCTGCTAGTATCCCTTGCATACAAGTCTAGCTTTGTTCCTCACAACTTCCATTTTCTCATTCATATTCTTTGATATACTTTCGCTAGGAGTTGTCAACTCAACTCTTTCTTCTTCTCTAGGCTCAGATCTTTATTCTTCAATCTAATTCCTATTATGTAAATCATTGTCAGTATCAATGATAACTTCCATATTTTCATGGTTAGCCTTTGAATCAACAATAGTTAAAATGGGCATTTATCCTCAAAAATCAATTTTATATTCAAATATCTGCAAAATCACGTTTTAATCAAAGTGAGATCATTAAAATCATATTTTATTCAAAATGGACCCAAGATAATAATTTAATATTTGAAGTGGGATTCTCTATTATGAATGTTTTTATTCAAAGAAGATCTCATGGATATTATTATATTTGAAGTGGGATTCTCTATTATGAATATTTTTATTCAAAGTGGATCTCATGGATATTATTATAATTGAGTGGGATTCTCCATTATGAATACTTCATTCAAAGTGGATCTCATGGATATTATTATATTTGAAGTGGGATTCTCCATTATGAATACTTTATTCAAAGTGGATCTCATGGATATCATTATTTTATTCAAATAATAATTTAATATTTGAAGTGGATTCTCCATAATGAATATTTTATTCAAAATGGGTTCATGGATATTATTATTTTATTATTTAACCCTTACCCTTGGTAAAAACTAAAATTAACCCCAATCCTTTTGAAACATCTATAAATACAAGGCATTTCTAGAGAAAAGTAGAGGTCTTCATGCATTGTTGTTGCATTCTAGAGTATAAGAATCAAGTTTTTATGCATTGGCATTATAGTTCATTGATGAGAGAAGCATTAGCATTATAGTTCATTGCCATCATTACCATTTTTAGGTTCTTTATTTGTAGAGCAATCTCATATCTATGCTTTGTTATTGTAGTTCTTAGTTTCATTTGCATGTTTATGTTAGTTTGTATGTTCATGCTAGTGTTGCATCATTCCATGTTAGTTATACAATATCCCATTCTAGGATGTCACTAAGATGCTTGATTTGAGAGCAAATTAGCCATCGTAGTTAGGGAGAGATGAGATGTTCTTGAGTTGAGAGAGTTGTTTTGTTTATATTTTCTACATATTCCTTAGATTAACTCATTCTCACACACTCAAATTAAAGTCTCATGAATATGCAATTTTCCACTGTGTACATATTGGCATCCAGCGTGGGGCTTGAAAGCCTCATCATCTTGTTTTTTGTAGGTTTGAAGATGCTTCAAAAAGACATCCAATGATCATCATCAATGGAATGAGAATTTGAGAAACTTCTTCCTCTTCTTAGTCTTATTCTTCTTCTATTTCTCATTTTCTTCCTTCTCATGTTCTAAAGTTTAAAAATTTGATCAAAATTCTATTTTTGTAATCTTTTTATGATTTTTCATAAAAATCATTAAAATTAGAACAAATTGATGAATTTTTCTTTGAAGGTTTTAGCAAAGGTTGTAAAAAATAGGGCAAAATCACATGCAAAATTTTAGATTTTTCTGATAAACGCTCTATTTTCTATAAATTTTTTTGATATTTCATATGTGAATTATTTGAAGATGAAAAACAACGAATTTTGCTCTGAAATTTTTATTGTAAGGTTTTAGAAAATGGCCTACAACTATAGTAAAAAATTTAAATTTTTTGGAACAACAGTGTATTTTTAATAATTATTTTATTATATTTAATTAAAAAATTCATTTAGCATCAAAATCAGGGAATTTAGATCCAATTTTTTTTTTACAGATTTGGGATGCTTGTAGGAGATTATAATAAAAATTTCATATTTTTGAATCCAAACTACTATTTTTAGTAATTTTTTTTTATGATTTTCATTAAAAAAAATCATTTTTCATCCAAATCATAATATTTTAATATGAAAATTTTATTTCAGGTTTGGGATGCTTTCAAGAGACCACAATAAAAATCTCAGAGTTTTTGGATCAAACCTCTATTTTTCATAAATTTCTTGTAATGATTTCTATTAAAACAAAATCATTTATCACCCAAATCAACTATTTTTAATTTGGAAATTTTATTGCAGGTTTGGGATGCTACTAGGAGGTTTCTATACAACATTTGAATTGCTAAAAATGGTTTTGCAAAATTCATGTCAAAGACAAACTCGTGAAAAATAAAAAAAACAAGGTGAAGACCCTTAAAAATGTGCCTAGCCTTTGCTAGTTTTGAACAAGGTAAGCCTAAACCTTTCGATTTTCTTTAAATTGTGGAAATTCAAAGTTCTACACTTAGATAAGTAAAAGAAGTTGATCTCAAAAATTTTATTGGAATTAGGCCTATGCTCTCAATTCTTTGAGTTAATCAAAATGCCAAACATTCCAAAGAAGTCTATAGAGATCAATTTGGGAAAGAACAAACACATAGACTAAATAGGAGCCTCATGTCTTCTCTAATTTAAAGGATCATAATTGGAAAAATCTTGCTTGTTGTGTTTGAGAAGTTGGAGTAATAGGGATATGCTCTCACCTTTTAGGGTGATTAAACTCCCCAACCTACTTTCAATTTCTATTTCCCATCATTTATCATAGGTAGATTATATAGCCATAGAAAGGCATACCTCCCGAGAATTTTCCTTAACAAGACCGGTGAGAGGGAAAGCTTTTGACTTGAATTTGAGTGAATTGTTAAGGAAACTCAAACCATTACAAAGATCGAAATCCAACATTGCAAGTTGTGTTTATCCTATCCAATAATCAATCTACATGTTTGGTTCTCAGCCTCAACATCAAGGTATGCAAACATTTTGACACTAAAACTTATCAAAACTAACTTTTGTTGTAATCAATTATCAATTCCTTTTTGGACCAACACACTTCCATTAACACAACACTTTCTTTGACATTGGGACATTTTACCTTGACACCATCCATTGCATAATCAAAAACACCAAACATTTAAACAATGGAGGATGTTCAAATTTCAAAATTATTGGTGGAACTAAAGGATATAAAGATCATGCTTGCCAAATTTAAACCCATAGAGGATGCAAAGAAAACCTTGCAAAACAAGTCTTCCTTCCAATCAACTTCTCCTTTGATATCTAATCAGAATTCACTATCTTCTTCAAATAGAAAAATTCCATGATTTTCCTATCCAATCTGTACACAAGAGGCTATGCTCCAATCTAGTAATGAAATTCTTCTTCACATGCAAGAATAGAAAAAGAAAGAAAATTATTCTTACAAAATAATCTTTAATCCTTTGAGAGAACCTTGTAAAGTAACCTTGTAAACACTTCTTGTAGAAGATCTCATTTCCTTGTCTCAAATAAAATTCAAAAATGAAGACACTATTCTTGAGCAAGATCATCTTGATGACACTATGTCTAGTACCTCTTCCAACATTAATGCATCTCCCAAAACATCCAATCTAGAAGACATCATTACACCCATTTTAGAACTTAGCTAGAAAAGATTGGGCTGCAAGTCTGTGTACTACTTGTATGAATAAAGATCATAGGCCTACATGTGTTGTTATGCCTATCATGTCCACTCTAAGTAGTTCTTCCTCTGAACTTCAAGAACCCACCATGCAGACCCAAGCGATAGATTTGGATACAAATTCAAATACTCCCTCATCCTTAGAAGTGGTTTCATGTCAAGAGGACTATCTAAATTATGAAGAATTAAGTGTTGATCAAGATCAAGATCCCTTCATCCTATTTCATTTCTTCCAAGACGTCCTCCATCCATTTGAAGAGATAGATCATCCTCCATCTCCCATTTTCTATCCACTTCCTAAGAAAGATCAAGATACCAGCTCTAGGGAGCCTATTAAAGATCAAGAAACAACCAAACTTTCTGTTTTGTCCGAAGATCCTTGTCAAGATCAAAGTATCCCCTCATTGCCTTGTGATACTCCTCCATATTCCCTTAAAACTTCCTTCATTGTTCCTAATCCTTTGAATAAGTGTCTTCAATATCCAGTTAAACCTATCAAAGACATCGCTCCTATCAAAGTTTTTCATGAGCTTATTGACAAAGGAATGTATCCTAAAGATGACATCCTCGGTCATGTTGCTCACACTCAAGATGTTGGTATCCCTATCCTTCTCCATTTTCATCTTCCAAATCCATCCGTGGTCCTTACATATCACATCCTCCAAATATTCCATCAATCTTGGGACCCTATATCCCTCCTTCCAAACTAAAACATTCAAACCATCTATCTATATTGGGATCTATTCCTCCATCTCTTCTACCTAAAGATCAACAAAGACTTTTTCCTTGAGAAATTTCCACCCACCCAACCATCTAAACCAGTCATATCAGCCTTCTACATCCACAAATTCCATGTTATTTGGAAGCAATTTGGATGTTCAATATAAAAAGTACAAGAATCTATGTCAAAATGTAGATCACTATGTCTCCTCTAATCAACATGTGACTAAAAATATAAAAGAAAGATTTAAAAGACCCCAAAGGTCTACTTTCCAAAAAAAAAAAATGAAGAAAATATGGATTCCTAAACCCATCATTGAAGAGACATGTTCTAAAGCATCCACAAAAACAAAGAAAATATGGGTTCCTAAACCCATTGTTCAAAAAATGCAAAGAACAAAAATCAAGCATATATGGGTCCCTAAACCCATTATTGAAGAAATGTGTTCTAAAGAAAAAAAAGACAAGGAACAATAAAAATCTATATGGATTCCCAAGTCTCTTTTGAAAGACTTGAATATTGAAAGACAAAGAAAAGTTGACATTTAGGCTTCCAAAGACTTCCACTCCATTTTCTTCCAAACAACTTCTAATGCTTTCCACTCCATTATCTTCCTCCAAGATTACTCTACCACTTCAGGCATCTCAACCACAAGCTATCTCATCCATATCTCCTCCATCATTCCACTACCCTTCAAGGTGTGTGTCAATGTTTATCTTGCCCACTTTTTCTTCTACCCTTGCATATCCCTTTCCATACCCTATTAACTATCCTTCCATCCCACTTATCTCATCCAAAGCTTAAAACCTTATCCTCCATATACCCCTATCTTCTCTACCATCTTCCTTTCTTCACCTTATCAACATCTTTGAGCATACCTTTTAGTGATCTTGAGCTATCTTAACATATCATTTAACAAGGAGCATTATTCAAAGCAAAAATGGCTCAAAGTCCTTCAAAAAGAAAAGAAAAGAAAAAGAGAGAAAAAAAAAGTACCTTGGTAGCAAAAGTAAAGAAAAAAAAATCCATCCTATGGTGAAAACAACTTCTTGTGGCACTTTTGACAAGTACCATGATGAAAACCTAGCAAACAGGCATCATGTGTAATTCTTCCATCATCCATCTATCCGCTCTATCACCTTTGATCTTGACAAAGTTGAGCTATATGTAAGCATTGACTATCTTATCCCTATCACAATCTTGTGTATCCCACATTTCATAGCCTCCATACCTAGCTCCATCCTAATAATCCCATCCTATTGCTATCCTATCTTATTGAACCCTTAGTCTTGATCCCAAAAAAATAAAATAAAATTGGTTCTTACAAACCGCTTGACATGTTCACTCTTTTGAAACTACATACCTTCATGGCATCAGGTCATTACCTATATGTTATCTAGCTTGTTGACTTAAATTGCTTATCCAAAACAAGCTTCATATGTTACTACCTTTTCTTAGCTTGGGCAATCTTGAAGAGATAGCCCCTAAGGATAACATTCACCTACTTTGGCATTTTCACTTATCCATCTTATCCATCGGCTTGTTTATCCATATCGCCCTACATCATGCTAGACATTCGGGGCAAAATAATGTGATCTTGAGAATTGGTAATCTCAAAAAAAAAAAAAAAAAAAAATTATTTAAAAAAGAAAAGAAAAGAAGGTGCCTATCTTGGGGCTTGAAAGCCTCATCATCTTCTTTTTTGCAGGTTTGAAGATGCTCCAAAAAGACATCCAACGATCATCATCAATGGAATGAGCATTTGAGAAACTTCTTCCTCTTCTCAGTCTTATTCTTCTTCTATTTTTCATCTTCTTCCTTCTCATGTTCTAAAGTTTAAAAATTTGATCAAAATTCCATTTTTGTAATATTTTTATGATTTTTCATAAAAATCATAGAAAGTAGACCAAATTGATGAATTTTAGTTTGAAATTTTTACCGAAGGTTGTAGACAATAGGAAAAAATCACATGCACAATTTCAGATTTTTCTTATAAACACTCTATTTTCTATAATTTTTTAATGATATTTCATATGTGAATAATTTGGAGATGCAAACAATGAATTTTGCTTTGAAATTTTTATTGAGGGTTTTGGAAAATGGCTTGCAACTATAGTAAAAAATTCATATTTTTTGGAGCAACAGTATATTTTTAATAATTATTTTATTATATTTAATAAACAAATTCATTTAGCATCCAAATCAATGAATTTTGATCTAAATTTTTTTAAATCATGGGTATTATTGATAGTATTAATATGAATTATATTACACATTATATTATCATGTACATTTCAAGAGAATAACATATTTATGATAATAAGGTAATAGATAACTATAATGTTTGGAATTTGAACTATAATGTTAATGCTTCTCTCAACTATGAATTATAATGCCAATGCCTAAAAACTTGATGATTCTCTCAACAATGAACTACAATGCCAATGCCTAAAAACTTGATGCTCTCTCAACAATGATATAGATAGCAATAAATGAATATAACAATAAATGAATATCTTATCTCAGTGACACTATGACAATACTCTTTATCTTATAACATTCTATGAACCAATATGCTATTCATATAAGTTCAAAGAGGGGAAAATTATGAATATTTTTATTCAAAGTGGATCTCAAGGATATTATTATAATTGATCCCATTTTGAATAAAAATATGATTTTGAATTAAAAGATGTGCCCAATTTTAGGTGTCTACAGAACTCTTTCTAGATTTTCTTACTCTCTTAGGAAATCTAGATGAAAAATGACCAAACTCTTTACATGTTCAACAAACAAAAATTTCCATACCTTCTGGCTCTCTTTTCATAAGTAGATCAATACCTTCCTTAATCTTCTTGTCTTCTTTGAATATGAATCTGTCTTTACTTGTGCCTCTATTCTTTTGTATGTAACAAAAGGATTTTTGATCTTTAAACTCAATGCTCAAATATATACACAATTCTAGAGTCAAAATTTCCTCTATCTATCTTAAGACAATCTTTTTCTAAAACAACTCGCCACTAATCTCCAAAAGTTGTTAAGATTTCTCTTCAAGGACCTGATGCCTTGATACAAATTGTTAGAATATGTAGTCCATTGACATAATTGAGATGGTGGGGGAGGGGGGGGGTGTGGGGAGGGTGTTAATTAGTTATACAACTATTATCACAATTATCAACCTTAAACAAACTTAGCCATATGAGTAACATAAATTGAAACCACAAAAAGAGATACTCATACACAATAACACTAGATATATTAACTAGGGAAACCCTTGATCAAAGGGGAAACCCTAGTAGGGATGGTACCTACAAAGATGATGTACTAATATAAATATTCCTTGTTAGAGAATGGACCTTGTAAGGATTCTATGAATAAATTTAGTACATATGAGTCCTCGTTAGGAGACTTTGAATCCCTGTTAGGAGATTCCAACCTAGTTAGGAGTTATGGAAGATAGCTGGACACACTGCCCAAACAACTTCCCACTATCTAAATGATCTCTGTATTATTCCTTGTAGAATAATAAAAATGAAATGTACTTCCTTCCTCTTCTTCTTTCTTACCAACTGAACCTCTACTCCTTCTAGTCTTGTAACCAGATCACATAACTCACATCTAATAATCACATGGATCACTTATACGCATTCCATAAGAACTCTAATCCTTTTCACACTTTATACAACAATCAAAACACATTACAAAAAAGGAAAACATTTTTCCTTTATATCATATCTTTATAATAATTCCTTGAGTTAGCCTTGAGGCTTTCCTAATTAATTATAATTACAATAGCATTGTTGGTTGATAATCTATATAAAAATTCACATGTGTGATACTTGGGATTTTACACTTGCAAACATCACCAATAGATTTTCCTCTATCACTACCTGACTATGAATCTTCTTACTACATCTTAGATGTAAGATAGTTAATAAACATCAAAAATTGGTTTTCCAATACTCTATCTTTGAACTTCTCTTTGTAAATCAAGTACAAATTTTGTACATTTTCAACTTAGACTTTATGCACTTGACCACACCATCAAGACATTATGTTGAACATGTCCATAACTGCACATCACCAGAAAAAAAATCATTGTCTATACCATTAAGATCTCTATCTACTACTTAGCTAGTCTTATAGAAACCGTGCTATGTTGACATTAATGAAAAATACTATCGTGAATGCAACATGTCAATACTCTCCAATGCTTAGAATAATCCTTCAAATTAGTATCATCAACATTCATGCTAATAATCTCCCCATTTGGCATTGATGGCAACATAGATGAAAAGCCATCTAAGTTCCAAGAATACCAAACAATATTCTATTGTTGCTACTAATTAGCATTAGTCGTGCACATGCTAAAAAAGTCTTAATACAATAGGTGTACAACAAGTGCATACTCCTACTTCTTAGACATCAATTATTTACTTCACACTAAAAAATTCACAATACATCAGGTGCATATTCCTGCTTCCTTTCATGAATATTTCTAAACCTCTCTAAAGAGATACCTCTCCTTCATGTATATTTTCTTCTTTTATACATATGAGTTTTTTTCATGCATACTCTCCCCTATTGAAATCAACAACAATTTTTACATACCAATTGCTAATATACTGCTCCAAGTCTTCAACCAGATCGAGTGTCCAAAGAAACTATTCAAAATCAAATACCAAGAGTCATCAATAACTCTACTCATCACAGATACTCCCCCATATGGGAAGCATCATCATTCAGTCTAGGCTAACAATGGTTTTTATACCACTAGACTGATGCACTCTCTACATCATCTACTCTAAAATAGGTAGGGGCATAACCCCAAGCATACCTCTGAAGAACTCAAATATATCTTTAGGTAAAGGCTTTGTAAAGATATGTACAATCTAACCTTTAGTGCTCACATAATCCAATTTGATATCTTTTTCTATTACTTTCTCTCTCTACACATGATACTTAATAGATATATGCTTAGTCTTAGAATGTAATACAAAATTCTTGGACATACTCATTGTACTTATGTTGTCATAGTAAATGATAACAAGTTCTTCAAGCTCAATTCTGATATCCTTCAAGATTTGTTTCATCCACATAACTTGATTACAATTATTTGTTTCTGCAACATACTCTACCTCAAATGTACTCTGAGAAATGCAATCTTTCTTTATGCTTAGCCAAGAAACCAATCTTCATCAAAGAAGGAATGCTCCACTATTGGTGGTCTTTTTGTCATCCATATTTCTTGCCCAATCTACATTAGTATATGCGCATAGAGTGAAATTACTTGATTTATCATACCTAATTCCATAGTCAGATGTTCATCTCAAATATCTAAAGATTATCTTTATTGTTGCAAAATAATACTCCTTAAGATCATCTTGAAAATCTAGCTATAATCCCAACCACATTTTCTATATTTGATCTAGTCTGAATCAAATACTGCAAACCTTCAATCATGGAATTTTACTCTTCTTCTCTACTGTAGGTGTCTCATTTATGATGGATAACTTGTAAAAAGTTATCATAGGTGTACCAATAGGTTTACAACTTTCTAAACCAAACATTTTCAATAAGTCATTTAGGTACTTATCTTGTGAAATAAAAATACCATCATTGTTCTATATAATTTGTAATCCTAGGAAAGACTTCATTCCTCCTATCATGCTCATGTCAAACTCATTCTTCATCTCTTTAGCAAACATATCATTTTTTTCATCATTACCTCCAAAAATGATGTCATCAACAAATATTACTATTATCAACAAATCATTCTAAACTTCTTTCAAATACAAGTTACTATATGTTGTACCTTTAGCAAATCCAAACTTTTCCAAATAATTGTCCAACCTTGCATACTAGATTCTAGGTGCTTGCTTCAGACCATATAGAGCTTTCTTAGTTTGTATACCATGTCTTTGTCTTCTGATAAAGGAAAACCTTCATGTTTCTCAATATATACCTCTTCTTCAAGCTCTCCATTCAGAAAGGTTGATTTGACATCCATTTGATAAAACTTGAAATTCTATTTTGTTGCATAAGCCAAGAACATCCTTACTGCTTCCATTCTAGCTACAAGTGCATATGTCTCCTCATAGTCTATGGCTTCTTGTTGTGAATATCCCTTGCATATAAGTCTAGCCTTGTTCCTCTAAACTTCTCTTTGCTCCTTCATCTTCTTTGATATACTTCCACTAGGAGCTATCAACTCAGCTCTTTCTTCTACTCTTGGTTTAGATCTTTGTTCTTCAATCTAATTCTTATTCTAGAAATCATTGTTAATCTCAATGATAACTTCCATATTTTCATGGTTAGCCTTTGGATAACGAATAGTTACCAAAACTATCTCTTCTACTACTTCCTCTTTCTTAACCAATTCAATATCATCATAGTCATTCAAGAACCTTTCCATACTTGCTTTAAATTCTTCATGTTCATTAGAAAGTGAACAATTTCTAGATTTTCTTACTTTTTTAGGACATCTAGATGAAAAATGACCAAACTCTTTACATGTCCAACAAAAAAAAAATTCGATACCTTCTGGCCCTCTTTCCATAAAAAAATCAATACCTTCCTTAATCTTCTTGTCTTCCTTGGATATGAATCTATCTTTACTTGTGCCTCTCTACTTTTTTATGCAAAAAAAGGATTTTAGATCTAGAAACTCAATGCTCAGATCTATACACAATTATGATATCTCACCAAGAATCCTCATCTTTTGGGTGTCAAAATTTCCTCTATCTAACTTAGGATCTTTTCTAAAATAACTCATCACTATTCTCCTAAAGTTGTTAAGTTTTCTCTTCAAGGACATGATGCTTTGATTCTAATTATTAGAATATATAATCCACTAACATAATTGGGGTGGATTTGGGGGGGGGGGGGGGGGGGTTGAATTAATTACACAACTATTATCACAATTATCAACCTTAAATAAACTTATCCACATGAGAAATATAAATTGAAACCTCAAAAAGATACTCATACATAATAATACCATATATGTTAACTAGGGAAGCCCTTGATTAGAGGGAAAACCTTGGTGGGGATAGTACCCACAAGATGATGTACTAATATAAATATTCCTTATTAGAGGATGGACCTTGCTAGGATTCTATGAATACATTTAGTACATATGAGTCCATGTTAGGAGACTTTGAATCCCTGTTAGGAGATTCCAACCCTAGGAGTTATGGAAGATAGTTAGACCCACTGCCCAAACAGCTTCAAGGGAAAGAACAATGAACCCACTTTCCAAATGACCTTTGTATTAATCTTTACAAAATAATAGAATGAAATTTACTTCCTTCCTCTTCCTCTATCCTATCAACCAGACCTCTGATCCTTCTAATCTTGTAACTAGATCACATAATTCACATCCAATAATCCCTTGGCTTGTTTACCCACATTCAGTAATAACTCTGCTCCTTTTTGCACTTTTCACTTCATACAATTATCACAACACATTACAAACAAGGAAAACATCTTTCCTTTATATCATATCATCATAATAATTCCTTGAGTCAGCCTTGAGGATTTTATAATTAATTATGATATAATAATCAATTAATTACAATTACAATAGCATTGTTGACTCACAATCTACACAAAATTTCAAACATGCTATACTAGGGCTTGTGCACTTGCTAACATCACCAACTGACTTTCCTTTTTCACTACCTAACTATGCATCTTCTTACTACATCTTAGATGTAAGTTAGCTAAAAAAAATTAGGAACTACTTTCCCAATACATAACAACCAAGTAAGTTTGATGAATATTTTATTCAAGAAGGTATGTTGTTTAAGGGTTTTTAGTTATGTATTCCAAAGAGTTCTATGAGATTTAATTTAATTAAGGAAAAATGTAGTGGTGGATTGGATGGACATTTTTGAATTGATAAGCCACTAAGTTTTTTGAAGGAGAAGTATTATTGGCCTTAGATGTACAAAGGATGTTCAAAAGTTTATAAAGAGTTGTGGAGTTTGTCAAGTTGTAAAAGGAGTAAGTCAAAATACTAGATTTCATACACCTATTTCTACTCCTCAGAAACCTTGGAGTGACATTAGTATGGATTTTGTTGGAGACAAACCACATAATTGGGATATGGTATTAGCACAAGCTAAGTTTGCATAAAACAATTATGTGAATAAGAGTATGGGGAAATTGCCTTTTGAGATTGTTGCTGGAATATAGCCTAAATGGATATCAAATTTAAGAGATGTTGCTAGTGAAGAGAAGAGAAGTGTTATATGAGAAGAGTTTTTTGATTTTATGAAGTCTTTTCATAAGGAAGTAAAGTTGAGATTGGAACAAAGTAATCTGAAGTATAAGGAGAATGTTGATAAGTCTAAAAGACATCATGTTTTTGAAGTTGGTGATGAGGTAATGGTTCATTTGAAGAAAGGAAGATTTCCTATTGGAACATATAGTAAGATGAAGATGAATTTTTTTGGATCGTGTAAGATCTTGAGGAGGTTCGACAATGGAAATTCTTATGAAGTTAAGTTACCTAATGACATGGATATATATAGTATATTCAATGTTACAGATTTGTATAAATATCATGAATTAGATGATGAAGTTTTTGTATTAGATAATTATCCTAAGAAGTATATTGAAAAGGTTGAAGAGATATTGGATCAAAAGATTAGTCAGAGCACAAGGGGAAAATATTACTATGAGTATTTGGTGAAGTGGACGAACATACTGATTAAAGATGTGATAGGGATTTCCCAATTTGAGTTGGATTCAACTCGGGTTGTGATATCTCAATGATTTAGGAGAATAATTTCTTTTATCCTTGGTTGTTTGATGCAGGAGCATCCTGGGTTTCTTTGCTATCCTGCGTGGTTGTTAAGTTCTCTTTATTTGGCAAGCTTATAGTTATTATCAAGTTTCTTTGGTTTTTGAGTGTCTCCAAGTTTCTTTGGTTTACGAGTGTTGTTGAGTTCCTTTGGTTTATGAGCATTGTTGAGTGTTGCAATGTTCACTGAGTTGCAACATTATATTTGTTCCTTTGTTGACTGAGTTGTCTATGTGGAGTTTCTTGTTGGAGCTAACCTTTGCATTTAATTTTATGATAGGTATTTGCTGAGAGATGAATTATGGCTTGTTTTGGAATTTAATGTAAGGGTCTAATTAATTTTTATTCATAACAAGCCTACTTGTGGCCATGCATGTATTTAGTAAGGTTTTGGGTAGAGTTTCAGGGTAGAACAATAGAGAGAAGTAGCATAGGAAGAGTAGAAGAAAGTTAAGAATGTGAAGTTTGACTATTGTGGATCAAATATAAATTGTATGTTGGTCATAACCCAGAAGGCCTTATAGCTGGGCATGTATCTGGCATTTTAGATGAGTATATAAAGCATTTTTCTTGTCTATCTCCCATGTTTGTTGTTATTGTGTTTTTTTTGCTATGTTTACTCTCATAGGTAGTTTGTAATAGTAAGGTGTGTCTTTGGCCTTGGTTATTTCATCTCTCCCTATGTCAGGTGGTATCAGAGCCTAAGGTTCATCCTTGTGGAGATTAGATCATGTAGAACCCTAAGTTTTATTGGTTGTAGGGTTGAAGATCTTTTGATTTGACCTATAACTTGTAGAGGGTTAGGATCTTGCAGGAACCTAATTGTAAAGATGGTTTGAGGTAGATGAAATTTTGACAATGTCGTACTAGATACATTGAGATAAATTGTAGTTAGATTAGATGTTATAGAGACAACCTAGAGGAGAGGAGTGCATCTTGATGATGTAAGTGATGATGGAGTAGTATCACCAAACCCTAATCAAGAAGGTTAAGAAGATCAAGATGAGGCAAGATTATTGAGGGTATTGTCTAGTGAAAATTCAAAATTTATTGTAAAAGTTCCTACTTATGATGGAAAATTGGATACCAATGTTGTGTTGGATTGGATCTCTAAAATTGAGATGTTCTTTGAGCATGAAAGAAATCATTATAATAGGATGGTGAAAATTGTAGTTACTAGGTTGAAAGGACATGCCTTACTATGGTGGGAGCATTTGCAAATTGATAGACAAATGAGAGGAAAGGAGAAGATCAAGACTTGGCCAAAGATGGTCAACAAGGTAAAGAACAAGTTCCTTCCTATTGATTACCAGGTTAGCTTGTTGAATGATGCAAAATTTGAGACAAAGGGAATGACTGTTGTTAGTAAATAGATTTATCCTTTGAAGAAAAAAATAATATATGACTCAAAACACCCAAACAAAAGAATAAAAAGATACTAATAGTTGGATAAGTTATCATTGATTAATAAATATCATCTAAATTGAGAGGTATAGGTCCCTCTTATAAATATTTACAATGAATTAATTGACTAGTTATGTCTTTTACCTAAAGACAGGAAAGTTTTCTAACATCCACCCATAAACATGGAATGAATGTGATTACAAGTTTTAAGAATGAGACAAAGAAGGAAAGTATACAAAATAGCAACATGAACATTTATTGAATCTTTCAAATAAAGAAGGAAATGAAAGAGATTAAATGTTTCATTTTTACAAGCTATGAGTATTAGGACTAGATTTGAAATAGGAAAGAAAAGACTATATGATCTATTTCATCCAGAAAAAAGAAGTACCCAAACCTCAAGATTTGGCATGTAAATATATTTCTTTTTATTCCAAAAACATAACAAAACAACAAACTATTATTTCACCCCTGTTATTACAATTAGTTTGTAGAAAATAAAACAACTCTCCCTATTCCCTTTACAAACAAAAATGGCTTCTTCCTCATAGCCACATGACTTGTGAAATAGAAGAACCCTCGTTTTGTTGTTTTGCTACATATTTATCCTTAGCTTTTGGGTGACTTCTCAAATATCATAACCAATTCTTGGAAAACCTTTCATTTTTATTACCTCCTCCTTTCCATTTCCTCTCCTTTTTCAAATTTATAAAAGACATATGTTGAAATATGCAATTTGGTGATGAGATGTTGTCATGATTTCATAATTGTCATTGACAGTTTTGACAATTCATGCCAATGCTCATAACTTTAATCTATAATTTATATGAAAAAAAATTTCTCAAAGAATTTAAAGAACTAGGCTTTCTGAAATATATCCAAAAATCAGCCCAATGGTTAGATTGAAATCTATTCCCTCGAAAACATGACACATATTTTTGTCCTTATCTTATAATTGTTATTGATAAGTTTGACAATGCTGCACTCACACATGTGTAACTTTTGATCTGTTCAGAATATGACAAAAATATTTGGAGAGGATTTAGATACTTAGGTTTCTTCAAACATATCCTAAAATCAGATTTATCCAACTATGAGATTGAGAGATATGACCCCTTCACTGAGATTGATATTTTTGTCAGCATTTTGTAACTATCAAAGATAATTTTGATAGTGTTGTAGTCAAACATGTCTAACTTTTGATCTATTGAGAATCTAAACAAAAAATTTGGAGAGGATTTAAAGAACTAGGTTTTCTCAATCATACACAGGAATTGGCTCAATCCAATATTTTGATTAAAATTTATGATTTCCGTATTGAGACCCCTTGTTTCATGTTAGAAAATCTATAGTTACAAGTTGTTGCTGTAAAAAAATGGACAATTTGAACTTGCTAACTTGAACTTTGAAATTTGACATGGTTGTTCAAGGTTCAAGTTCAACATGACAATTTTCCAACTTTAACTTTTAACCAAGATGATTCTAAACTATCTAAACACTTGAACTAGTTTCTCCTTACAAATTGAACCACTAGGTTGCTTGCAACTCTAAACCACCACATTTTGAACATTGAACTTGTACTTGGTTGTTCAAGGTTCAAGTTCAACATGAACTTCAAGCTATCTATTTGTTTTGATAGGTTCATACTAAAACATCAATATCATTTACATCTGATAAAATTTTGCCAGTTTTTCTAGTGAGAATGTGGAAATTTATTCTCTTAACAAAATATCCAAAATGGAGAAAAATCCAATGGTTGAATTTGGAGATATTTCCCTCGAACCAAGACTAACACTTGGAAATTCAAACTTTGAATCTCTGAACTGGAAAATCTTGAACTCTGAACTTAAACCTTAGAACTTTGAGGTTCAAAGTTCAAGTTCAACACAACTTCAAAATGCCACCTTCTTCATAAATTGAAATCTACAATGGCATCATTAACAATAAAAATCACTGGAGAATCTTCTTATTGAAAATTTTGAAGTTTAAAATGTGGGTGCTTAAAGCATGCTAATAGTTGGTTGGTGCTTAAACCATCTAATAGTTGGCTCTAGCTAGGGATGTGTACCATGAGGGACATGAAGACTTTATTAATCTCTATAAAAGACCAATGTTTATCCATTGGGCTACAAAATCTAGACATAAATGTTAAAATCAAAGAAAAGCTTGTTAGGAGGGCACAAGGGAGCTAGGCTCTAAACCAAAACTGGGAAAAGCTAGGCTAAGCACAACAAAAATTATAGAAGTAAATTGTATACAAGCACAAGTGAGAAGACCTCACCAAGATAAAATAGAGAAGGAAAGGAGTCACACATGACCATTTCCTAGAAGGGAGAATAATTAACCTTTATAGAATAGAGAATTGTGCTTTAACCAACTGCACCAAAACCATTGCCTTTTTTTAACCTTGTCACAACTGAAAATGAATTTAGAAGAATGTTGAAAATATGTGACCAAAAAAACTTTTCCAAATAACCATGCTTCATCATAAATTTTTGATTTTTCTATACCCTTCTGCACATTACTTCTCACACATTCGACCACCTTTCATGAGGAAGAAAAATACAAAGATTCTAAAAATGATACTAGAACATACTCACATACATCCCCTTCTACAACATCACTTTTAATAGAGACTTCAACATCCAAAACAAGTTTGACAAAATCATAATATTCAAATGACTCTAAAAATGCTATTCCATAATATGCACATTTATCACAGTCATCTTTAATACCACTTTTAGATTTCAAATCAAGATTGAAATAGAATGATTCTTCATCATACATAGGATCAATGTGGACTGAAGTAACTTCATCATTTTTAATTGCTATCAAATCTAAAAACTCTCTGTCCAAACTCAAAATTCCAATACCTGAATCGACTATACAAGGCTCACATTGGGTAGGCACCAAGTCTTGAGAAAATTCCATTTTGTGGTAAAGAAAAATATAATCAGGCTCTTTATCGTCTTCATAATGATGCAACACTTCACTAACCACTTAAGATCCTTGTTCAAAATCTATTCTTGCACCCATTTCTTTAACAACTTTTTTAGACTTGATATGACATTCACCAAAACATGATCCAACCTCTCCATCAACACATAGTTTGTCAAGATCACTCAACTTTGCATTCTCGTCAAAGAAAATGATTTTAATATAGGATCACCATAAACTTGTCGAGATTAAAATTCATCTTTATTATCATCTTCTTTAAACTTAGAAGTTTCATATTTCACTTGTGTCTAAATTAAAGGATAATTTTCATAGGAAACTTTATACAAAGAAACATCATTTTTTCCATCAAATCTAAAACTTTCAATATCAAGAGCAGACAAAAGCATGGGAAATTTTTCTTTTTTCTACTTTTCTTACCATTTCTTTTCCATTGCTAAAAGTGTCTTTGTTCACTAAAATTGTACCTCTAGAAACTGAGTTATTTCTTGCTCTCCAAGAACCATGTAATTCACTGATATGGGTCCTTCACTTACTGATTTTTCTTTAGGCATATTTTCTAAAATAAGTTTCTTTATTCTCTAGTGTTTTACATTAAAATATCTTTGGTGCACACATCTTAAAAATTGAGAAGATTGATGATATTCAGAAGAGCTTAATCCCTTTCTTTCAGCTTCAGAAATACTTTTTCTAAATGTTGTCCAAAGGAATTGTAGGTTGGGATCACTCTCAGCATTTATTTGTTCAAATGTGGGTTTTCTTCTGATTTTTTTTCTTGGTTGAACCTCTTGTTTGCTCAATACTAAAAAATTATAACAAACAAATTCATGTGGAACTTCTAAAACTTCATCATCATCCACCTCCAATTCTTCACTTAAATGCAATACCCATATTTTGCAATAAAGCAACAACTTCATTTTTATTTCGAGCTCTTTCATCTTGTGATACCTGTCACAAACACTTCTCCATAACAGAATTGGGACATGGTATTCTTCAATGCTCAATTTTTTTTTTCTTCCTCAAGTAATTCTTTCTCTAAAAGCATTAAACAAATCACACAATACTAGATCACAAGTTTCATGAAGTTCTATAAAGGAAGGATCCATCCTCTTCCCTTTTCACAACTTTAATAGGCATGGTCTTTTGAATCAGAGTCACCAATCTCTAGCAAGTAGAGATAATAATTAAATCTAAGTAAACAATCTTCAACACTAATCTTATTTTCTACTTCCCAACAAAGTCACCAAAATTTTTCTAGTAAATAGGTTTTTCCTTCGAAAAGAAATACAATTTATGACTCAAAACACCCAAATAGAAGAACAAAAAGATACTAACAATTGGATGAATTATCATTGATTAATAAAAATCCTCTAAATTGAGAGGTACAACTCCTTCTTAAAAATATGTACAATGAATTAAATGACTGGTTATGTCTTTTACCTAAAGACATGAAGGTTTTCTAACATCTTCCCATCAACATGGAACAAATGCAATTACAAATTTTAAAAATGGGACAAAGAAGGAAAGTATACAAAATAGCCACATGAGCATTTACTAAACCTTTCATGTAAAGAAGGAAATGAAAGAGATTAAATGTTTCATTTCTACAAGCTATGAGTAGTAGGATGACATTTGAAATAGGAAAGAAAAGGCCATATAATCTATTTCATCAAGAAAAATAAGTACCCAAACCTCAAGATTTGGCATGTAAATATATTTCTTTTTATTCCAAAACATAACAAAACAAAAATAATATTATTTCATCCCTACTATTACAATTAGTTTGCAAAAAATAAAACAACTCTCCCTATTCCCTTTACAAATAGAAATGTCTCTTCCCTATAGCCACACAATTTTTGAAAAAGAAGAACCCCCATTTTGATGTTTTGCTACATATTTATCCTTAGCTTTCGGGTGACTTCTTAGTTATCATTATCTATTATTGGAAAACCTTTCACTTTTCTTACTTCCTCCTTTCCACTTCCTCTTTATTTTCTTCTTTAGAAAATAGATATTTTGAAATATGCAATTTGGTGATGAGATGCTATCATGATTTCATAATTGTCATTGATAGTTTTGACAATTCATGCCAATGCTCATTACTTTTAATTTGTATGTTATTTAAAAAAATTATTTGGAGAAATTTAAATCACTAGGCTTTCTAAAACATATCAAAAAATTAGCAAAATCCAATTGCTAAATTAAATTCTATGCCCCACAAAACATGACACATATTTCTATCATCATTTTGTAACTATTATTAATAAGTTTGACAGTGATACACTCAGACATGTGTAACTTTTGATTTGTTAAGAATCTGAAAAAAATATTTGGAGAGGATTTAGATAATTATGTTTCTTCAAACATATCCAAAAATAATATTATCCAATAGTGGGATTGAGATATATGATCCCCGCACTAAGACTGACATTTCTATCATCAGTTTATAACTATCAAATATAATTTTGATAATGGTGTAGTTTAACACATGTAAATTTTGATCTATTGAGGATCTGAAAACCCTCTTTGGAGAGGATTTAAAGAACTAGGTTTTCATGATCATACCCAAAAATGGGCTCAATCCAAAAATTGGATTAAAAGTTATGATGTCCACAATGAGACCCCTTGTTTCCTGTCAGAAAATCTATAGTTATATTTTGTTACTATTAAAAATTGGACAATTTGAACCTACAAACTTGAACTTTGGACTTGAAATTGATTTTTCAAGGTTCAAGTTCAACATGACAACTTTCTAACCTAAACTATTGAACCAAGATGATTCTAAATTGTATAAATAGTTGAACTAGTTGAACCATTTGAACTAGTTTCTCCTCACAAATTGAACTATTGGGCTGCTTGCAACACTCAACCACCACATTTCAAACATCAAACTTGAACTTGAACTTGGTTGTTCAAGGTTTAAGTTCAACATGTACTTCATGTTGTCTATTTTTTTTGATAGGCTCATGCTAAAACATCAATATCTTTTACATATGATAAAATTTTGCCAATTGCTCTAGTGAGAAGGTGGAAAATATGTCTCTTAACAACATATCCAAAATGGAGAAAAATACAAAGGTTTAATTTGGAGATATTTCCCATGTACCAAGACTAATGTTTTGAAATCCAAACTTTGAACCTCTGAACTGGAAAATCTTGAACTCTAATCTTGAACCTTTAAACTTCGAGATTCCAAGTTTAAGTTCAACATAACTTCAAAACATTGCCTTCTTCACAAATCAAAATCTACAACAACATTATTAGCAATAAAAATAATAGGAGAATATTCTTAAGGGGAATTTTGAAGCTTAAAATGTGGGTACTAAAAGCATGCTAACAACTATTAAGGAGTATAATAAATAATTCTATAGATTAGACATCAGATCTGGACATGTGGATGATGATGTTGAAAAAATTGCAAGGTGCATAAATAGATTGAGATCTAGGATTCAGGATGAGATAAGTTTTTTGAAATTGGAAATTATGGAGGAAGCATATCAATATGCCTTGAAAGTTAGGGAGATCTTGACAAAGAAGCATGAATAAAGACAAAGAGGTAGAGGTGGTAGATTCCAGAGAGGGACAGGTAGATCTTATGGAGAAGGTGGTAAATCTAACAATTCTATGCAAGATAAGGGCAAATCTGAATTGAAGAATGCTAATAAGGGAAAGAACAAGTGGAAAGGTGGTGATTCTTATCATGGAGGTATAATTCTTACCAAGGAAGTTGTCATTCTTATTCTAGAGGTGGTTTTCATAGTAATTATTTCACATGTGATAAAGAAGGACATAGATATTTTGAGTGTAGATCCTCTAAAAGTGGGCAAGGTAATAGAAATGTTGTGGTTCAAGGAGACACTAAGGGTTCACCTAGTAGACCTGAGGTTGAAGAAAATTTGATGGTGAGAAGAACCTTATGTAATAAGGGAAGTGATGAGGAACCTACCCTAAGGAGAAGTATTTCCAAGACCAAATGTAAGATGGTTGGAAAATGTTGCAAGGTGGTCATTGATAAGGGAAGTTATAAAAATTTAGCATCAAAAGAATTGGTTAAAAAATTGTAGTTGCAGAAGCTGGAGCATCCTTAACCTTATCATGTTTCATGGGTCAAATATGATGATAAGACATTGATAAGTGAACAATGTATTGTGAAGTTCAAGATTGGACAATACTTTGATGAAGTTTTGTGTGATATTATACCTATGGACTATTGTCATATTCTATTGCATTGTCCTTGGCAATATGATAGATATTTTATACATGATGGAAGATTGAATCAATATACTCTTTAGGTGACTGGGAAGAAGCATATATTATTGTCTTTGATTGAAAGTCTAGATAAGGTTAACTGTACTACTATGAAAATTTGCATGGTTCATGAAAAATAATTTGAAAAGGAAATGAAGAAGAATCATGTTTTTTTTTCCATAATCTTAGGGATACTGAGTTGTGCCAATACCACTTGAATATCATAAAATAGTGTTAACCAAGTGCCAGTTAGTAGCAGTCGAGTGACAATAGAAATTGGTAATATTAACAAAGTGCCAGAGGAAATTACAAAATTATTGAATGAGTATAAGGATATTGTTGCAAAGGCTATCCTTGATGGTTTAACCCTAATGAGAATTATAAGTCATTTCATGGATTTGATTCCTAGAGATAGTTTTCTAAATAAAACAACATAGAGATTGACACTTACTAAAAATGAATAACTTAAGAAATAAGTGCAGGAGTTGTTATAGAAAGGTTTAATCAGAGAAAGGTTGATTCCATGTGATGTACTTGTTGTATTAGCACATAAGAAGAATGGAGAATGGAGAATATGTACTGATTCCAGAGCTATTAACAAGATCATAGTGAAATATAGGTTTCCTATGCTAAGGATGGATGATATAATGGATTGTTTGAGTGGAGCAAAGTATTTTACCAAGATTAATTTGAAGATTGGTTATCATCAAATCAGAATTAGAGAAGGTGATGAATGGAAGATTACTTTCAAAAAAAAAGATGGTTTGTATGAATGGTTGCTAATGCCTTTTGGTTTGACTAATGCACCTAGTACTTTCATAAGGTTGATGAATGAAGTTTTGAAAAGATTCTTGGGTAAGTTTGTAATTTTTTATTTGGATAATATTCTAATATTCTTTAAGACTAAGGAAGAGCATCTTAAGCATGTTAGACAAGTATTTCAGAGATTGAAAGAGGAAAACTTGATGATTAATCTAAAGAAATGTACTTTTATGCAAGAGGAGATAGTGTATTTGGGATTTTTGATTTCAGCTATGTTTTAAAGATGGACCCTAAGAAGGTTAAAGCAATTTTTGAGTAGCCTACACTTGAAAATCTAGCTGAGTTAAGATCATTTCATGGTTTGGCTAGTTTTATAAGGAATTTTAGTATTTTTTGTAATGTGATGACTGAGACAATGAGAGGAGATAAAAAGGAGTTCAAGTAAACACATGGAATTGATAACAATTTTGAGACTTAGAAACAAAGGGTTGTTGAGTTACCTGTATTGGCTTTGCCTGATATCAATAAGCTATTTCAAGTTGAATGTGATGCAAGTGGTAGTGCAATAGGAGCTTTATTAAGTCAAGAATGTAAGGCTATTGCTTTCTTTAGTGAGGAGTTGAATGATGCTAAAAGGGAGTATTTTGTGTATGATCAAGAGTTTTATGTTATTGTTTAAGCATTGTAGAAATGGAGACATTATTTGATTCCTAAGGAGTTTGTGTTGTATACTAATCATAAAGCCTTAACAATATTTGGGAAGTCAACATAAGTTGAATCAAAGATATATGAAGTAGGTTGACTACTTGAAAATTTTTACATTTGTGATTAATAATAAGAGTGGAGTCACTAGCAAAGTTGTTGATGCATTAAGTAGAAGATGTTCTTTGCTAACTGAGATAAAGGTTAAAGTTTTTGGTTTTGATGAGATGAAGGAGTTGTATGATATTGATTTTGATTTTTCTATGATGTGGAGAGAGTGTAGAACACCTAGTTTGATAGAACAACCAAGTAAGTTTGATGAAGACTTTATTCAAGAATGTATGTTGTTTAAGGGTATTTAGTTGTGTACTATTAAGAGTTCTATGAGATTAAATTTGATTAAGGAAAAATGTAGTGGTGGATTGACTGGACATTTTGGAATTGATAAAACACTAAGTTTGTTGAAGGAGTAGTATTATTGGTCTTAGATGTACAAGGATGTTCAAAAGTTTGTAAATAGTTGTGGAGTTCACCAAGTTTCAAAAGGAGTAAGTCAAAATACTAGATTTTATACACTTATTTATGTTCCTAAGAAGCCTTAGAGTGACATTAGTATGGATTTTGTTGGAGACAAACCACATAATTGGGAGCTAGTATTAGCACAAGATGAGTTTTCATATAACAATTCTGTGAATAGGAATACAAGGAAATTGCCTTTTGAGATTGTCACTAGAATACAACCTATAGCAATATCAGATTTAAGAGATGTTGCTAGCGAAGAGAAGAGAAGTGTTGCAGGAGAAGAGTTTGATGATTTTATGAAGTCTTTGCATGAGGAATTAAATTTAAGTTTGGAACAAAGTAATCTAAAGTATAAGGAGAATGCTAAGAACTTTAGAAGAGATCAAGTTTTGGAAGTTGGTGATGAGGTGATGGTTCATTTGAAGAAAGGAAGATTTTTTGTTGGAACATATAGTAAGCTAAAGATGAAGAAGTTTGGACCATGTAAGATCTTGAGGAGGTTTGATAGTGGAAATGCTTATGAAGTTAAGTTACCTAATGACATGGATATATCTCCTATATTCAATGTTGTAGATTTGTATAATATCATGAGTTAGATGATGAAGTTGTTGTATCAAATAATTATCCTAAGAAGCATATTGAAGAGATTGAACAGATATTGGATTAGAAGGTTGGTAAGAGAACAAGAGGAAAAGATTAATATGAGTACTTGGTAAAGCATAAGATCAAACCAATTGAAGATGAAATGTAGATTTCCCAATCTAAGTTGGATTTAGCTCATGTTATGAAAACTCAATGATTTGGGAGAATCATTTCCTTCAACCTTAGTTTTTTGATGCTAGAACATCTTGGGTTGCTTTTTTATCCAGCATGGTTACTGAGTTCTCTTTTCTATCGAGCTCGAAGTTGTTGCCAAGTGTTGTCGAGTTCCTTTGGTTTCTAAGCATTGTCAAGATTCTTTTGTTGCCAAGTGTTTCCTAGTTTCTTTGGTTTCTAAGTGTTGCTGAGATCCTTTGGTTGTCAATTGGTGTTGAGTTTGTTGAGTTGTAGCATTTTGTTTGGTCCTTTTTTGATTTAGTTGGCTATGTACAATTTCTTGTTGTGGTGACCTTTACATTTAATTTCATGAGAGGTATTTGCTGAGAGCTGGCTTGTGACGTGTTTTGGCTTTTAATGTAAGGGTTTAATTATTTATTATTCATAATAGGCTGACTTTTGGTCATGCATGTATTTAATAAGGTTTTGGGTAGAGTTTTGGGGTAAAATGGTAGAGAGAAGTAGCATAGGAAGAGCAGAAGCAAGTTAAGAATGTGAAGTTTGATAATTTTGGATAGAATTAGAATTGTATGTTGGTTGTAACCTAGAAGGCCTTACAATCGGGCATGTATTTGACATTTTTTTTGAATCTATAAATCATTTTACTTCTCTATCTCCTATGTTTTCTATTATTGTGTTTTTGTTTCACTGTGTTTAGTCTCATAGGTGGTTTGGACTAGTTGGGTGTGTGTTTGGCCCTGGTTATTTCATCCCTCCCTACATCACATTTTGAGGCCTATGAAGTTTTTCATGATTCTAACACCTTGCATTCAGTATATGCATACATCCCATGATGATAAGTTGGCATTTCGAGTCATTCTGTGAAGTTTCATTTTGAGCATTCTTTGAATCTGCATTTTTGCCTAAGAATCAAACAATGATAGGAAGCCTATTTTGCAATTGAATATCTTGCACGTAGTTAAGTTTCATGAATCACTTCTTTGGGAATGTTTAGTATATATATCACAGAACCTATGTTTAAGATTTTAGCTCATTTTATATCTTTTGACTAGGTTTTGAATCCCTCAAATTTGGTTGTTTATTGTTGTCATGCTTATGCATATTTCGCAAAATTCTGAGAAGCCCTATTTGACCAGTTATAACTTTGACCCAATTAACCAAAATGAGAAAATTCCTTTTGCATTCTATTCTAGGTGTTAGAAACTTATTATTTTCTAGATTTGATCCTATATTGAATCCATTTAACTAGTTTTCAAATGTGATTCCAAATGCAACTTTTGAAGTTTTATTGGTGTCTCAAAGTGCAGATTGATTGGTAACCTTGTTTGGGATGTCATACCTCTAAAACTATGATAGTGATGCATCCACTGATGTAGGGCCACACCACCCGTACCAACTCACAACCAAAATCACAACAATATGGAGACAAAGAGATGACAAAAATGCTTCAAAGCATGTTTTATTAATACTTTCAATTCATTACAATATTCTCCAAATGAAAGGACTCCAAATTCTTACAATATAAGAGAGATTTTCTCACTAAGAGCTTCTACAAGAAGAGCTTACAACAAAGAGCTTATTTGCTACACCTTGAGAGCTTTCCTTACAAGAGATTACATTCGAAGAGCTTGATTACAAATGAACATAAGCCTTCCTTAAATAGGCACTTACCACCCAATGCATGATTTATCCACAACATTGTAGAATATCCACAACCTTCTACAATATCCACAACCTTCTAGAATTTCCACCTAAATAAAACTAAGAACCACCATGTGGCCCAATTAAAAAATTACATTTGCTTTAAGGATCACAAAAAATATTAAATGCATGATTTAAGGAACTTTCCACAAACTTCTAAGATGCCACCTACACACCTCGATTAATGGAATAACAACTATTTTTATTATTTTTCTATTTACGCCACCTATGCACCTTGAAAATAGAAATTCCTCTTTTCTCTTTTTTTCCTATTTTTGAAAATTTTATTAGTTTCTTTCTATTTTTTTCACTTTCTCTCTCCTCCACAATTTTTTTTTAAAAATAATTTAATTTTCTCATGCAAGATGCTCCTGCATCAGACTCCCCTGGTAGATAGAAAAGTGTGTCCCACACTTTGATGCCAAAAGAAAGATATACAACCATCTTCATCTTCACCACAAGCTTCCAGCTCAATAGGGACCAACATGCAAATCTTCCACTTTTTTTTTTCTAATGCATGATGCTCCTACATCCGACTCCCATGGTAGGAAAAATTGTGTGTGTATGGATTCAAAAAATGAATTAGCCACTATTGACATATTTTTTTATTTTTATTTTTCTCTTCCTCCAACACATAGCTGGAACAAGTATCCGGTGTCGATATATTTCCTTCTTTCTTCTTTTACAACACCTAGTCAGAACAAGTGTCTGTTGCTGAAATTTCTCCTTTGCAATGAACTCTATCCAAGTATAACTCTCATCCTCATCCAATCTTATTGAATTAATCACACTTGTAATAAACCCAAGAACACCATACCAATATTCCTTTGCATAACACACATGACTAACAAGATCCTCATGCAAACCATCATCAATATCTTTCAAACACACCTCAAAGGCAACATCCCATGAGTCATAGAAATTTACCTCTTTCACATCTTCATCTTTGATTTCTTCTTCTATGTCTTCAACAAGGCATGTAATAAATTCACTTGCTTGATCTCCAATGAAGGCACTATATTTTTCCTCCATTGCTGCAATCTTCAAATCAGCTTGATCTATTTCAGGTTCATAAATCTTGTCATCTTCATGTTCTTCCTCTTCTCGTTCATCTTCTTCAACTTTAGGTTCACAAATAATTTCCTCTTCATCCTCTTGCTCTTCTTTGTACCACATGTCAGATACTCCACTAGATCTTCTTTCTTTTTTACATCCAAGGAATTATCAACATTCCTTTTCTAGTAATGCACTCTTTGTTTTCACAACTCAGCTTCTAATTCATTCACTTGCTTCTGCAAATCAACTAGCAATGATTGTTGATTTCTTACTCTAAATTTCTCAAGTCTAGGAATACTCAAAATCCATCCAATCAAAAAAGTCATATTCTTCCTTCTCTTCTCCATAATCAAGTCTTTCAAAGACAAATCTAGTGCAACACAAGAACCTTGTGCAAAATGCCTCATAGTTAGTGATCTGTCTACACAATCAAGAACTTCTTGACAAACTTCACCCAACTCAAGGTCCTAGTGCAAAATGCCTCATAGTCATTGCTCTCTCTACATGCTCAGGAACTCCTGCTTTGATACCACTAATGAAGGGCCAAACCACTCGTACCAACTCACAACCAAAAATGCAACAAGATGGAGACAAAGAGATGACAAAAATGCTTCAAAGCATGTTTTATTAATACTTGCAATTCATTACAATATTCTCCAAATGAAAGGACTCCAAATTCTTAGAATATAAGAGAGATTTTCTCATTAAGAGCTTCTACAAGAAGAGCTTATAACAAAGAGCTTGTTTTCTACACCTTGAGAGCTTTCCTTACAAGAGATTACATTCGAAGAGCTTGATTAGAAATGAACATAAGCCTTCCTTAAATAGGCACTTTCCACCCAATGCATGATTTATCCACAACATTCTATAATATCCACAACCTTCTACAATATCCACAACCTTCTAGAATTTCCACCTAAATACAACTAAGCACCACCATGTGGCCCAATTAGAAAATTACATTTTCTTTATGGATCACAACAAATATTAAATGCATGATTTAAGAAACTTTCCACAAACTTCTAAGATGCCACCTACACACCTCGATTAATGGAATAACAACTATTTTTATTATTTTTCAATTTACGCCACCTATGCACCTTGAAAATAGAAATTTCTCTTTTCTCATTTTTTCCTATTTTTCAATTTTTTATTATTTTCTTTCTATTTTTGTCACTTTCTCTCTCCTCCACAATTTTTTTTGAAAAAATAATAATTTAAGTTTCCCATGCAAGATGCTCCTGCATCAGATAGATGAGACTAGATGGATTGTACCATTGTGTTCTACTCTAAAAATAATTTAAATGTACCAATTCTCAAGTCTTGACAATCTGTTGACACACTTTCCCATGTCCATTTCATTTGTGAAAATCATTGTTCCACTAGTGTTCCCAGTTGTGCAAATCCAAGTACCCCACTTCACATGTCTTCCGAATACTTGTAGTTATTCATCATCAGCCCAAATCTCAAGCTTATTCTCTCCTCATGATAGTAAACTAACGACCTAATTTTCATGCTCCCAAGTGTTTGTTTGCCCTATTTTCAAAGCCAAATCCAAATGCACTTTATTGTTTTCTGACATGTTTGTTTATAGGAAGTTTCAAGTGAACAAATTTGATAGTCAATATCTTTTGACCCATATGTCATCATGACACAAAATATGATAAGGTATAAGAATGTGGAATAGATAATAGATATGTCAAATCTTATGGTCCAAATTTTTGATTTAGTCAATTTTTAAATTCAGCTCATAGGCCTTCCTGTTAGAAAATCATAGTTTGCAAGGAGTAAAATAATTTTTTAATGATGCAATAGTGATTGAATTTGAACCTAATCAATGCCATGTGATTGGTTGATAACTTCCAAAAGTTAGGTGTTTGAGTTCTAAAAAAAATTTAGACAGACCCACTCTGGGGGTTGGCTAATTCCATCAGACAAATAAAGTTTGGGAAATGGAAAGTGGCCAGGGTCAATTTTTGAGCATTGATTACATTTAATTTGATATGAATATGTCACCATTTGTGACTAAATGGTTATGTGGGATTATATATTTAATAAATGATGAAGAAAGAATTTCAACATATGAGGGAGGATCCTGAGATTCACACAATGTTCTTTTTATGATATACATGTATGAAGTTATTCTTGTCAAGTGGTACATTGTGAAGTCTTCATTGTGAGTTCTTCATAAATGAGACGAGGTTTTGAAAGATGATGAATTGAAATTTGAGATCACAATTAGTGACATGATCTTTGATGAATTCTTATGGGATATTCAAGAAGATGTCTTTTTATTTTGAGTTTGTTTTTCATGATTCTTTGCATAATGGGATAATGAAAAAAGTAATTAGAAGGGAAATATTGCTTCATAATAATTTCAACATGTACACTCCAAAGTGAATTTTTCACTAGTAGAAACTATGCCCCATGGATGGAGAAATGAGTGAATGTAATGTCAGGTATGGTAATGTGTGATAACAAGCTTTAGAAAGTGTAGATCATAGATCTACATGACATGAATAATGGAGTGAATCTATGAAATGTCCCTTTACTGATTTTTTATGATATTTCTAGCCTCAAATCAGAACTTTAAAATCAAACAACCAATATTACAAAGATCTGCCAATTTCCCAATAAAACCCAAATCGGGTATGTCCAAATTAGTGCCAAAAACTTCACAACTTCACAAATTATTAATAAATCTGAAAATGGAAATTTTTACAGAAATTTCAGCAGCATAACAGCCTACAAAATGACATTTCCAGATTTGTATAGCCTTTACACAACAGCTCACAAATGTAGGGCAAAACTATGCTCAATCGGGCTCCCAAAATTAACACAAAAAATACTCGGAAACACCACAAAACACTCATAAACTATCTCATAAGTTTAATCACGACCCAATACATATATTCAGCTCTATTTTAACATCATAAAGTCTGAAATACAGTAGTAAACCAAACTGATATGAAACACTCAACTGAAAACCCAAACTCAAACCAAAAACAACCCCGAAAACACCCAAATCGGCATTATTCAGCACAAAGGAAAACTCTGTATGAGCATGCACATGGAATGGCTTCAAAATCCCATCCTTAGCCTTCTTGGAAACCTGCAAACTCCCATTCTTGGGTCTCCTTCTCCACAGGTTTGGCAGCCTCTGAAGAACAACAAGAAAATTAACAAGAATCAAGATGTAGAATGAGCCCAAAATGCCTCCAAACCCCTTTTAAAGAGGGCATAACCCTAACTCACGTCCAAGAGGGGTTAATAAAATATAATTTAATAATAATTTTTATTTATTAGTCCATTGGTTTCCAAAGATTAACCCCTTTTTCTGAAATTTCACCTTTTTGGAGCCTGCCTGCCTTAACAAAGTTTTTTTTTTATTTTTTTTAATTATTTAAATGTGGGACATGACAAGTCCTCCCCTCTCAAATATTTCTTGTCCTCAAGCAATGAAGGTTGGAATTCTCAAGAATATGTTCTCCTTCCCAAGTTGCATCCTCTAGTGGTAATCCTTTCCATTTGACCAAATGCTCTATGATGCTCCTATTTCTCAACCTTTTCTCTCTTGTATCCAAAATCTCTTCTGGTATTAAAACTAATTTCCCTTCATGATCAAGAGGTGGTAATTCTGTAGATACTATGGTTTGCTGGCCTAGAACCTTCTTTAAGCAAGATACATGAAAAATATTATGTATTTTGCTGTTTGGTGGGAGCTCCAATTCATAAGCTACCTCTCCTACCTTCTTGATGATTTTATAAGGCCCATAGAACCTTGGCTTGAGTTTCTCTGCCCCACTTCTCTTCAAGGTGCTTTGCTTATATGGCTGCAACCTAACAAATACCAAATCCCCCACCTCAAAATATCTTTCAATCCTTTTCCTGTCAGCATATATCTTTTGTTGGTTTTGTGCATGTTGTAGATTATCCTTGAGGGACCTTATTATGTCTTGGCTTTGCTTGATGAAATCACTTGCTGCGGGTACTCTGCTATCGGAAAGTATTAGATCAACAAAGGAAAGGGCATCATAACCATAAAGAGCACAAAAAGGAGGCATACCAATAGACATGTGATGAGATGTATTGTAACAATACTCCCCTAGGTGTAACCATTTCACCCAAGCATGTTGCTGATTTGACACATAGTTCTTCAAATATCCTTCTATCCATTTATTAACTATCTCTGTTTGTCCATCTATTTGAGGGTGATAGCTAGTACTGGGAGTGAGTTCGGTTCCTGCCAAATGAAAGAGCTCCTTCCAAAAAGAGCTGAGGAATCTACTGTCCCGGTCACTAACAATGTTTCTAGGCAAACCATGTAATCTAAAAATTTCCTTGAAGAACAATTCGGCCACTTGTGATGCCTTGAAATTAGATGTGATAGGAAAGAAATGTGCATACTTAGTTAGTCTATCTACCACCACATATATGCAATCCTTACCTTGAACCTTGGGCAACCCAGTGATGAAATCCATGGAAATACTTTCCCATTTTTGTTCGAGAATAGGAAGTGGCTGCAACAACCCTGCAGGAAAATTTTGCTCACTCTTGCTTTGTTGGCATACCATACATTCCTTAATGTGTTTAAGGACATCCTCCTTCATACCCTTCCATGAAAACCACTCTCAAATTTTCCTGTATGTCTTGAAGTATCCCTGGTGACCAGCCAAAGGTGTGTCATGAAAGGCCCTCAATATCCTCTCCTTAGTTTTTGACCCTGGCACTAAGAAGATCCTGTTCTTGTAATAAATCAATTCATCAACAACCTTGTACCTGTTATCATCCACTAACTTATCCAAAATCTTGGTGGCAAATGAATCTTTAGCATACTCTAAAATTATGGAGACTTTCCAATCAGCAGAGATAGATGATAAGGAACACAAAGTGGGCTTTCTTGAGAGAGCATCAACAACCACATTATTCTTTCCTTTCATGTATTCAATATCAAAATCATAAGCTTGAAATTTCCTTACCCATTTTTGTTGATGATCATTCAAATCCCTTTGGTTCAAGAAGAACCTGAGGCTATTATGGTCTATCTTTACAATGAATCTCCCACATACCAAATATTGTCTAAACTTATGAAGTGCATGCATGATTGCCAACATTTCTTTATCATAGATGGAGTACCCTTTCTCTGATTGATTTAATTTTTGACTCTCAAATTCTATTGGATGTCCCCTTTGAGTTAGGACAGCCCCTATACCTTCTCCCGAAGTATCACATTCAACAACAAAAGGTAAAGAGAAATCTGGAATTGCAAGCACAGGGCATGAACTCATTACCTCCTTAAGCTTATCAAATGTTTTTTGTGCCTCTTCTGTCCAAACAAAAGCTCCTTTCTTTTTCAAATCAGTCAAGGGGGCAGAAAGCTGAGAAAATCCCTTGGCAAATCTCCTATAGTAGCTACACAACCCAAAGAAACCTCTCAACTGTGTAAGATTAGTGGGTGGAGGCCAATCCAAAGTTGCCTGGATTTTTTGTTGATCAACCTGTACTCCTTTAGAGCTTATAATATGTCCCAAATATAGGATCTCTGTCAAACCAAACTCACATTTGGATAGCTTAGCATAGAAGGATTGCTGCTCCAAGATTCCCAAAACAGTGTCTATGTGCTTTAGATGCTCTTCCCATGTTTTATTGTATATCAAGATATCATCAAAAAATACCAAAACAAATTTTCGAAGATGCTGACTGAATACCTTATTCATACAAGATTGGAATGTTGCAGGTGCATTAGTGAGTCCAAATGGCATAACAAGAAATTCAAAGTGCCCATAGTGACATCTGAAAGTAGTCTTTTCCACATCTTCACTCCTCATTCGGATTTGATGGTAGCCTGATCTTAAGTCAATTTTTGAGAAGTATACAACACCATGTAACTCATCAATTAGTTCATCTATGCATGGTATGGGATACCTATTTTTTATGGTCTTCTTGTTTAGAGCCCTGTAGTCTATACACATTCTCATTGTACCATCCTTTTTCTTGACAAGTACCACAGATGATGCAAATGGACTAGAGCTAGGCCTTATGAATCCCATGTTCAGGAGTTCTTTAATAGTTTTTTCAATTTCTTCCTTATAAATTCTTGGATGGCGGTATGGGGTTGTTATAACTAGTTTGGCACCCTGTTCTAACTCTATAACATGCTCAAAACCTCTATCTGGTGGTAATCCTGGAGGGAAATCATTGAAAACTATACTATGCTTATCAAGAATATTTTGAATTTCAAAATGGAAATTACCTTGATTCTTTGGGGAGCTTGTTGGTTGGATTATGACTCCTGCTGCCCATATTACTTGTCCTCTTCGAAAAGTCCTCTCCATCCTCTTTGCAGAGATCGCCTTAGGTGCTCCATTCGATAACCCTCTCAATATGACTTCTTTCCCATTGGAATGAAATTTAAACTCCATAGTTTGATGTTTCATGTAATAGCCTCGGATAGAGTGCAACCATTGAACACCCAATACAAGATCTGTCTCCCCAATACCAACCACATAGAAGTCATCACATAACTCATAATCTCCTAAGGTTATCTTGAGTTGTTTCACCACCCGTGTGCAAGGCATAGTGAATCCATCAGCTACAGTAACATTGAATCCCTCAAAATCTTTTGCTTTAAGCCCTCTTTTCATGACAAATCCCTCATCAATAAAATTGTGAGTTGCCCCACTATCAAGAAGAACAGTCAACCTTTTCCCTACTAGTACCCCTCAAATTCAGAAGGGATGGTATCTTGGGACTCCTGATAATGCTGCTAAAGTGCCATCCTTGCTGATTTCTTTTACTTTCTCTTCTTCTACCTCCTCCTTAGTATCATAAAATTCCTCATGCTCATCTGAATCAGATTCTGAAGCAACTTCAATATAGTGCACTTGACCTTTCCCCAAACATCTGTGTCCTGGAACCCATGGTTCTCTACAAGTAAAACAAAGCTTTTTCCTTCATAATTCACTCCTAGTCTCTTCATCTACCTTCTTTTTTGCCACATTTGTCACATATTTTGGTGGTAGTGTTGGGAAAGTCTTTTTCTGAAAATTTCCCTTATGTTGCCAAAGATTTGGGGGTTTTTAATTAGTGATTGATTTCATAGGCACACAAGTTTCAAGTTGCAAGCTTCTTTTGATAGCTTCCTGTAAGGTTGAGGGTGAGAAAGCCTTAACCAAACCCTTAACAGAATCTTCTAAATCATCAAGAAAAAGATAAACGATCCTCTTTTCACTCATATCAGGTACCATAACAGCCACTTTTTGAAATTCTTCTATATACTCATTAACTGATTTGGTTTGCTTCAACTTTGACAATTCTTTAAAGTACTCTTCATCATCCTTGAGGTCAAATCTATCTATCACCCTTTGACTAAAATCTTCAAATGTAGTTACCTGATCGTGACCTTGAGTAGTCATTCCATGATACCACCAATCATAGGCTGCATCTTCCAAGTGTAGACTTGCAAATTGAATAGCATCACTCTCTTTCATGGGGTTAAGTGTGAAGAAAGTTTGTAATTTTTGTAGCCATGCTCTAGCTGAAATTTTATTTGTTCCATCAAAAGTAGGTGCTGTAAACTTGCTTATTTTATTTTTGAGCTCTCTTCCACTTGTGTCATGCTCCCTCCTATTCTCTTTCTTGGGCATCAAAGCGTTCATCATATCCACATATTCTCTAAAAGGAACTGAACTACGAAAGTCATCATCTAAGCCATTATAAGTAGCTCTTAATGTAATCAAATTACCTATAACCTCTTCCACTGGATTAATGGCTAGATTTGGTACTAGTGGCTCATCTGCAGGCAAGAAAATAGATTTGGTTGATTTAGATGGTGTGGATCTCCCATTTCTCGGCTCCTCTGAAGTGCTCCCTTTCTCATTAATAGATGCAATTCCTTGTAATTTTTCTATCAATATTTGCAAATCCTCTCTAGTTTCTGCCAAACCATCCACTGTTTGCTTCTGAGTATTTTGGATGTCTTGGAAGAATTTCTTTGCCATCTCATCTGGATCAGCCATACTTTTTTCTTCCTTGGATTTTGTACTTTTGCTTTCAACTGGGGGTTTGATCAAAATTTCTTTATTCTTTTCTCGCTGCAAATATCTTTTTTCTCTTTCACTTAGTTGCATGCAATCATAAAATATGACATGCAAGATCTGGGTAGTTATCAAAACTTGACATGAGAGATCTGGGTAGTTGTTAAAACTGACATGCAACTTCTACAAACCCTCAGGCTGGCAAGATCACGGCTCTGATACCACTGAAATGTCCCTTTACTAATTTTTTATGATATTTCTAGCCTCAAATCAGAACTTTAAAATCAAACAACCAATATTACAAAGATCTGCCAATTTCCCAATAAAACCCAAATCGGGTATGTCCAAATTAGTGCCAAAAACTTCACAACTTCACAAATTATTAATAAATCTGAAAATGGAAATTTTTATAGAAATTTCAGCAGCATAACAGCCTACAAAATGACATTTCTAGATTTGTATAGCCTTTACACAACAGCTCACAAATGTAGGGCAAAACTATGCTCAATCGGGCTCCCGAAATTAACACAAAAAATACCCGGAAACACCACAAAACACTCATAAACTATCTTAGAAGTTTAATCATGACCCAATACATATATTAAGCTCTATTTTAACATCATAAATTTTGAAATACAGTAGCAAACCAAACTGATATGAAACACTCAACTAAAAACCCAAACTCAAACCAAAAACAACCCCGAAAACACCCAAATCGGCATTATTCAGCACAAAGGCAAACTCTGTATGAGCATGCACATTGAATGGCTTCAAACTCCCATCCTTAGCCTTCCTGGAAACCTACAAACTCCCATTCTTGGGTCTCCTTCTCCACAGGTTTGGCAGCCTCTGAAGAACAACAAGAAAATTAGCAAGAATCAAGATGTAGAATGAGCCCAAAATACCTCCAAACCCCTTTTAAAGAGGGCATAACCCTAACTCACGTCCAAGAGGGGTTAATAAAATATAATTTAATAATAATTTTTATTTATTAGTCCATTGGTTTCCAAACATTAACCCCTTTTTCCGAAATTTCACCTTTTTGGAGCCTGCCTGCCTTAACAAAGTTTTTTTTTTTTTTTTAATTATTTGAATAGGGGACATGACAATCTAGATATAGTACAGCTGGTGAGAGATATTGAGGAGGATTACTAGCATGTATGGTTTTGAAGGAAAATGACTAAATATTCCCCATGATTCTCCACATCATTGTTTAGCCAAAAAATTTGATCTAATCTTCTCATCCTCATTTAACTTCTATAAGTGTCAAATGTGTGTAAGCATGGGCAATCGTGTGCGGGCCTCCAAGCTATTATCTTGTATTAATGCGTGAGTGATCACATTGCAAAGTTATTGTTATGTATTCACAAGTGGATCACTATTTGAGATAGACCTCACACCATTTTTATATAAGGAAGCTCATTGACCATGTGAGGTTAGTGTGCAGGGGGAATGAATCAAAATGAATGAAGTTGGCCTTTGCAACCAGTTTGAAAGTGAAACACAAGTGTTCTTTCTCTATTTTATGAAGAAAAAACTATTTTTTAGACTCTTACTAAATCTAAGCTTGAAGGTGCCCATGAGTGGAGTTTTAAAAAATTCTCAAAGGTTTGGAATCAAATTTATGGAGAGAATTGTGCATCATTTTGATCATGCTACCACCATAATCTTTTTTCCAGTCCACTCACTGATCGAAGTGATTGCTCAGATCACCCTTTTTGGTGTGATGTTTGAAATGCCATACTATTGCTATGCATAAGGGAAGTTGTCCAATTTTAAGGAGTCAAAGAACACATGAGAGGAGGAGGATGAACCTAGTGGTGAAGACAAGTTGTTATTACTATTTTTGCTTGTCTTCCTATCCAATTTTTATTAGGAATAAATTGGTAATGATTTATAAATTACTTCACAGTTAGAGTTTTAGGCAAATTAGGGTCAGAATGTTTAATCATGTGGAAATCATGTTGATAGGAGCATTTTGTTTCTAGATTGGTGCAAGATGAAGATAGCCTTAATCCAGTGCCAATGCGTGTAGGAATCATCTCCCCAAGGTTAGTTGAAGGCATGAAGTAAATGTTTTGTGGAAGCAAAGCTTTTCTTTGAAAAAAAATCATAACATTAAAATAAGCCTAGAAGTTTAATCCCAAATTGGGTAGGCAAAAACTCAATTTAATGTTTATATGCCCAAACACTCAACTCTAAATTGTCTTAAAGGCATGTGCCTTTTAAGATTAGAGACCCTTTGCAAATGGGATGCATGACCAGTTGGAGCATGACTAAACAAATTTTGAAAAACAATGCAAAGGTAGATGATGACATGGATAAGAGGACCAATTAAACATTGACATGTGGCACCTAGGTAATGAAACATCAAAGGTCCAATTAGACATTGACATGTGGCACCCAGGTAATGAATCACATTGTGATATGTGGTAAATTTTTCTAGGCCTACATGGATTTAGAGGTGTGTATGTGGAAATGTCCATATCAACACATTAGATTGTGCCATGTGGCAAAATAGATGGTTGTCACATTGTCACAAAATAAAGATGCTTGATTGTTAGCCATAGTGAGAAAATGATAATGTGACACATGGTGGAGGTGATGATATGGTACCATGTAGATGGATACTCTAGAAAATGCCACATGGGAGAAATCAATGGCCATCACATTGTCACAAAATGAAGCTGCTAACTAGTTAAGGAATGTGACAATGCAACAATTAATTAGATGGTGACATGTGGCACTGTATCAAAGGTGAAGTGGTGATCAGTGAACCAATCAGGTGATGCCATGTGGAGATGACATGGAAAAGACTCAATAAGGATGTTGACTAGAAAGGTAACTTTGCAAGGACAGACCAATCACATTGTGACATGTGTCAAATCTTGGTAAACTCAGGTTTGAACTGGATGCAAGATTGGAGAGAAAGTTGAATATTTTAGAAAAATAATATTTGATTCTTTTTCTATGTTTGACTGTGCATATATTTTTAAATTAGAAAATGCCACGTGGGAGAAATCAACAACCATCACATTGTCACAAAATGAAGTTGCTCACTAGTTAAGGAATGTGACAATGTGACAATGAATTAGATGGTGACATGTGGCACTATGTCAAAGGTGAGGTGGTGATCAGTGGACTAGCAGGTGATGCCATGTGGAAATGACATGGCAAATACTCGATAGGGATGTTGACTAAAAAGGTGAATTTGCAAGGATGGACCAATCACATCGTGACACATGTTAAAGCTTGGTAAACTCAGGTTTGAACTAGATGCAAGATTGGAGGGAAAGTTGAATATTTTAGAAAAATAATATTTTATTCTTTTTCTATGTTTGAGTGTGCATATATTTTTAAATCAGAATGGTTATGTTCTAAATTTTTAACTTTTGCATTAAATCAAATATTTGTAAGAAAATTAAGTTTGTTAATTTGTGTCTCAACCTAAACTTCTTTTGGTCGACTTGGGTATCTCCATGAGGCCAACATATGACTATCATATAATAATAAAATGGTCTTAGAATGAACTTTCCAAATATGGATTTTTATTTTGCATAGGAGGCCATTGGTAAGAATTATACTAGGTTTTGTCTGAGGTACTTAGATTTCAGCAGCACTCTAGTATAAGCAGTTCACTTTCAATTTGTGGTCTAACAACAAAGTGGGTAACTACTAGATTTGGCGAGGACCTTAGTAACAATGATATTTTTCTTTCAAATTAATTAGTTAAGGAATTTGGCATCATTTTATAATAGATCTAATGTTTTATCAGAAAAGAGCCTTTTCTCGTCTCTATTGAAAGATATTTTTAGTTTGTTGAAGGCAATGATGGATTTGATCCATTTTTCAATTATAGAGAGAAGAAAGAGGTTTTTCAACACCAATGGTTGGAGATTCAGGTGGACAAGTGTTGATTCTAGATTAAATCCAACATTTTCCCTCTTCTTCTATGTCTTTCTTTCTTCTATGTCTTTCTTTCTTCTCTCTTTCTCTAGGGTTGATGGTTTGTTGTTTTCCATACTATTGAGTAGAGCTCAAGCTGTGATCCAACCATTTTTCCTTAGCATATTCTCTTGTATGAACAACATTTAATGGAGTTTTATCTATAGTTCTAATCTATTTAGTTTATTTATGAGTTATTTACATGCATCATGAATGTATTGTTTTGAAGAAGTGAATAAAAAGAACAACAAACACTTTAGTTTCATTCTGATTCGCATCTCCTATCTTTGTTGTCTGCAATATTTTTTGTTTTAGGAACAAAGAGCTTAAACCCATTTGTAGCCCCTTAAAGTTGTATTTCTTGGTAAGTTTTTTTATTGGAACAAAGAGCCAAGTAAATGCTTACTTATCTTGATAAGGTTCTAGGTTTCATGAGAAGGATATTTCATGAGTATGAGGTTTTTATGAACACTAATTTTTGATTCACAAAGTGATAGGATAGATTTGATATCTTGATATATGAGATATGTCAATGATATCATGGATGTATGTTTATGATTCGTGGAGTTGTCCAATAGACAAGGCAATAATCAATTATAGGAGCAACATGTTCATGTTGTTCCTTATTTGGATTTTGTTGATATCAATCTTTAATCAAATATCCTTTTCCCTTTTTGTTTAGGAGCTGAAAGGATGCCCTCACTCAGCTTATGGATTTCATAGGTTTTGCAATTTTTTGTTGCATGCCTTTGTCATTGCATAAGTATAGGATAAATAAGGGTTTTATCTTCTTTGTACATATTTAGATGTATGTTTTAGCTACTGGTACCATATAAATGAATCAAGGGTCTATCGGTCTAGGTCTTACAGAGCTTGAAGTAGGAGTTTTCTTTATAGTTGGCCCTAGTGTCTGAATAGATATGTTGAACATGGAAATTAGCTACCCCTAGGTGTATTTGTTCCTATCACTAGGTTATTCAAAAGTTGTTGATTTAGGAGCCAACATTCCATTAGAATGTCACCTTGATTAAAGGATTTACATATGAATGTTAAGTCAGTGTTGATTAAAGGATTTCAATACTAATAAAATATTAGAAAATAAAATAGGTTAATCTGAAAAACATAACTCACTTTGAAAATATAGATCATATTTTGGTCCAACAGTTGACTTCTTGAATGACCTCCATTAACATCTTCATCACTGATTTACTTGGCAATCCTTCAAGAAATCACTCTTCACCTTAGCACTTCACTATTCAACCTTCTACTCAAGTTTTCCAATCAAAAATTACTTCAACCTTCTTAAGGTCTCTATCATCTTTGCTAACTTCTTCAAGTTTAGCCCTTGTACCTCCTTAAATAGGTAATTATGATCTTTTTTTGTTTAAACATTATCGTAGATCTTAAGGTTTGGTTAGATTCCATGAATCCTTCCATCATTTCATCTCATCTTTTCTCTTCTAGAAATTCCTACAAATTTATCCTTGAATTAAATGATCTTGGTCATAGGTTTTGCAATTTTCTACTACATGCCTTTGTCATTGCATAAGTATAGGAGAATTAAGGGTTCTATCTACTTTGTACAAATTTAGATGTATGTTTTAGCTACTAGTTGTAGACACCTAAATTTGATTACACCGCTTTGGTAATCCTATTTAGCTATCTCTAAAGAAATAATTAAATAAATTCTTATTTAATTAATCCTTTGCCATCCCCTAGTTGATTAATTTAATTAATCATCTATAGTCCTAATTGATAAATCAAATAAACCATTGTTTTTCAATTAATCCTATTCTCCTATCTAATTCCAAAAACCTCATTTATTAAATAAATCTATTTGATAAATAAAGCCCTAAAATCTAATAGCCTCTAACTTATCCCTAATCCTCCATATGGCCTAAATCCACCCCATCCACCCATACTAACCTAGCTTAGCCACTAACTCACTCACCCTCATGAATGCCATCCACTTGCACATCTCTAACATCCTTAATCTAATCATAAACCAAGCCTAATCCCCCCCTAACCTTGTCACATTCCCTAAGTGAGCTTAAGATTTTCTTAAACCAAGCAAAGTCAACAATCTCAACTCCCTCCAAAATATCCCAACCATAAACCTTCAATGCTCTTACAAAGCCATAAATGGCTCTTACATCCTCACTCATGACTCTTACATCCTCAACCACCCTCATCAAGCCTTTTACCAACCCTTATCCTATCCTCTCACACTCATCCTCCTTGTGACAAGTGTCACCTCCCTATTGGTGCTAAACAAGCACAATCCATGTGCTCCCCTTTAGGTGCATCCTAGCCCTCCCTCAACATCTTGCCATCTTTACATCTTAGCCCTCCTTCCCTCAAGCCCTTGGCCTATAAGTTGAACCCTCTCCCTTCACTAAAATCATCCTCCTTCCATGCAAAGTTATAATGCTATTTTGAGAGCTCATAAACTACCAAAATACCATTGTAATGGAAAAATCACTCCATGACTCCATTGTTGAAACTTTGTTTCACTCACCCCATCCATCCATTTAAAGTTTGAGAAATATTATTGAGCATACATCTACATCAAAGGACACGTCTACAACATCAAGGAGGCTTTTGGAGTGATCTTGCTCTTAGTTTGCACTCTCTTACACCTTCTTTTGTCTAATCTTATATGAGAATATAGTTTTATGTTTGTGAATGTTTTCCTTATTGCTAATGTTCTTTGCACACTAAATCTTGTTGTACATTTTGGCACACTCGGTGGGACCCCACATTTTGGTCAATCTAATCTTGTTTTAACCTTTTTTTACTAACCAATTTAACCTTTGTTTGCTTGAAGGTTTTTGTGTTAGGTTTGTTGATCTTATTGCAAGTACACAGGTCACCTTTTGAAAATTGCGCTCCCGACCATCTCATCGCTTTCCATTTTTGACACTTCAAAAAATTAGCATTTTTTTGTGAACTCGTGACCCCAGGAATGCGATCCCAAAATGCAGGAATGAGACCGTTAGCTGGCAAGAACGCGAGCCTGTGATAATGAGTTCATAGTTTATCACCAGACAACTGCCATGTGATTAAAAAAAAACATTCTTTGCATCCCCGCCGATAAATCCTCTAGTGGGAACGTGCTTAGGAAAGGCAGAATTGTCATTCTCACTTGTAGGAATGTGTTTTTTATGTAACTGCTATAAAAAAAAATTGTATTAACTTAATCTTTTGTGGGACTGTCAGTCCTGCGTTGCAAGAATGTTGTAAAATCGTAAACCAGTGGGATTGCTCTGTTCAAAATGAGCTCCCTAGTTTATATTTTTATTTTTTACTAGTTTTCCTAGCATTCTCGCACCTTGGTAGGCCTACGAGAATGCATCCTCACGAAAGAAATTCCCAGTGAGATCGCGAACCTGCTTGTAGGAATGCTACACTCATGAGAACACATTTTCCTACATTTTCTCTGCGGGAATGCTGTCTATTTTTGTTGGTTGTGGTAAAGTCATTGTCACTTCTCTTTGGTGCTCTAAAAATAACAAACAAATCTATCTTTTGCAAGCAAATTTAGGAAAAGTCAATTTTTGAACACTTAGGAAATTCGTTAAGTTAACATAAATCAACAAGAATCAAATTAAGTGGTTTTCATTTGGACTCACCATTTTTCTAACTGCCCATCATTCTAACCATTGGTTGCAATATCAGTGCCATATATTGGGATGGGTCCACTTGAAAAAGGTGTTAAGTGTTCAAATCTAATTCTACTTAATTAGATTTTTTGAGGATTTATCTTAACTTATAAATGTTCACAAATCTAGATTAGATCAATCATACTTCAAGTTTGGACTTTAAAATTGAACAAAAATCAATTGATGTGGAGGGCTTCTGGGCATGCGCTTGACAATCGTATTTTACACATCTTTATTTTGGGCTTAAAACAAACTCACACTCAATCTTGAATGCCTTAAAGAAAATCAATCAATACTTGATGTGGAGGGCCTTTGGGTGTGCAATTTTACTTGTGTTGACCCTAAATCTTCTTTTTTCTTTCATTCTTCGATCATATTTTTGTTTGTTGGCTCTTCAAAATTGGAATAAACATTGTATCTTAAACATGAGTGCTTGCAAGGTCTAGATCAAAAAACTTAAGCATCAGTTGGAAAAGAACTCTGTCTTTTAGCCCAAGATCATCCAAGTCTTCTCTCCCCTTGTCATCTTTGAGGCCATCTTGCGTGCATAAGATTAGGATCCAAAATCTTGTTTAAATTTTAGGAGGCCTGCTTGGGGATTTCATCACCCCTTGGGATGACCTCAAATCTAGTGTTTTGATAGAGTATAAAGATCGGGAGGTGAATCCAAAGACACCTCTCTTGAGATTAAGATTTTGTCAGTCAAGCTAAGCCTCAATGAACTTTATACCCTTGAGAAGTGAAAGAGGAAAAGTGGGTTACCTCTCCTCTCGGCTATGTGACATCTTTTTGGTTTTATCTATGGATTTGGGCCTCACGTACCTTGGGTATATCGAGGACTCCCTAGCTAAACCAATTGTTAGCCTTTTAGAAAACCATTTAGGATGTTAATGTGTTTAAAGTGACTAATCGAAACATTTGTAAAAACATACACACTCCTTGGCGCAAGTATCACATTCTGGGAATCAAAACTTCTATTTGGTTGTTCTTATCTATTGCTTGATCTTTTACTTGTTGAATGAATGCTTGCCAAGTGTGGTCAATCCTAGTATAGGGCATACTTAGCATAGTCACTACCTCCAAAGAACCCCATAGTTGTGAGTTTTAATCCCCAGAAATATCTCATGTCAAGCCATCCCAAGACTAAGTTTAAGAAGGCTAAGCTTCCTCAAATACCAGCCTACAAGGAAATTGAAGCAGAGCATAAGAAGCATACCCCCAACCCCAAGATTTCCAAATTGGATCAAATTGAGAAAGATAGAGCTGAAGTAGCATTGCAAACAGAATGGGACTACAAAATCCAAAACCTAACCCTTCGACATGGTGTTAATACGAGCCTTATCGACAACTCTACTGTTACTCATTCTAATTAGGTCCTTCCTTTTTCCACACACTCTTAGAGACTTGTAGGTTTAGTCTCCCATCTAGGAATTGCACTATCCCATCTAAGCATTTGAAGTCAGACCATCTCCTCTTATCTTAGGTTGTTGAAGAAGAATCCTCCACCTACATTGTTAAAATCTTAGCATTTTTTTCCTCACTCATTTAGAAAGTTTTTTGCATCACATCTCTCATCATCTTGAGCATCCTCAAAACACAACACTTTGCTAGGAATAGGTTGCTTTTGGTGTCCCACATCACCTTGAGCCAAAGGTTAGGGTCACACCTTTTGCATCACCATCACATTTTCCGCATTCATATTTTAGGAACACACAAGCTTCTTGCACTTAGCATTAGCACCATATCATTTGGATACCCTTAGTATCATCCCTCACTGCATTTAGGAGAGGCATCCTTTCATGCCACCCACCACACATTTTGGTAGGCACACACGAAAAAAAGACATGGATCCTAGTCATAGTGGTAACACATCTCAAGCTCAACCGTACTTTGTGGTATCCATGGCACCATCAAACCCACTACCATAAATCCTAGAAGAACCAGGATCATCCATAGATATTAAGGCTTTCATGAACCAACCTAGTCATGCTACTATCGTCAATGCCATTATAGATCACAACAAGGAAACCATCATGGAAAATTTCTTACAAGATAATGTTGGTGTTTTTGAGTTTTGACATCCACCACCTATCAACATAACAGATTCTACTCACCCATTGTTTGGATGGCAACCACCTTAGGTAGAACCAATAGACCCAAATATCCCCTTGACCTAGGTGTCGGTTCCCATTCCATAGAACACTCATCCCACTCTCACTCAACCATTAGTGCATACTACATCTCAACCAACCTCAAGTATACCATTTGTATCTATTTCCACCACCCATTTTTCTGCTCCACCAAATCCCCCATTTGCACCTAGTAGCACTACCTTTTCATTTCCACCCCATATCACATCTAGTCCATTTGCCACTCAAATACCACCATTAGGGTCCAATACCTCATCCTCCATCCCACCAAACATTACTATCAACCCCTTTGTAACTAGCCAAAGCTCTTCAACCACTTTTCCTTTGGGACCTTGGAATTTTGCTGTGACACTGACACCTATCATTAGTCTTCCCCCTAGCACTATAGTTGCATTCACACCTTCTACACTATCATCCATTGCTTCACATAGCTATTCACTCCCACCCTTCACCAACTATTTCTCCATGCCACCTTTAGGCAATAGCCCAAATCCACCACCACTGCAATTCTCTATAGTAAACCCTTTGTTGCATATTAATTACCTTGTGCCTACTCCAAATCAGGTCCTACTCCCAAGCAGGCATGCAACCTACATATATTGGGCATGGTATATATTCTCAGAGCATGGTACAATTATCATCTACATTACCATTATTCTAGCTATAACCTTCACACCAGCAGTATGCCCAAGCACCCACATAGAACTACCTCATAGGGCAGCAGCCTCATAGTTACCTGCCACACCACCTCAGTAGATGCAATAGTATGTACAACCCACGTTCTAGCAAACCATACATCCAATCCACCGTGGGCACCTGGATTGGGGGCATCCACTCCTTCGCCTGTAAAGTCTGAATGGTAAGAAATGAAAAATGTCATTAAAGCCCTCAAGGATGGGACATACACCAAGACTTTCAAATTTGAAAATGATTACCCATACCCTTTTGATAAGATTATCATGTTGACTCCATTTCCTAAACATTTTGAGATCCCCAAGTTTGAAAAATTTAGGGGAAAAAGTGATCCAGTCACACATGTTAAGAAATTCTATATGCATTCTCAGGAGGTAGCTTATAGTGATGTGTTCCTCATGCGGCTCTTTCCCAAGAGGCTAGTAGGACCATCTTTGGAGTGGTTTTGTCGTATCCCTCAAGGTACTATTAAAACTTTTGCAGAACATTCTGAGGCATTTGTTGCTTAGCATACCCATCTCATTGAGACTAAATTATCTATAGTAGACCTTGTCCACACCAAACAAAAAGGAGGGGAAAGCCTTACAGACTATTTACAATGCTGGCAGATCCTCACAACAAGGATCTCTTGCACCATCCCTAAGCGCCATCTTGTCAAGATGTTCATAAACAATGCACACCCTAGCCTCGCTCATCACATGGTTATGAACTATTTGCAAACATAAAAGGACATCAAAGAAAATGGAATGGGCCTCGATCAAGGTCTCATCAAGGATGGTGTCATCCAATTGTACAAGGAAAACACCTAGAACTTTGGTTCGAGCAATGACAAAACTCGATATTGGAACAAAAACAAGAATACAGTAATAGATGGTGCCACTGACACTCGACAGGTCCATATTGTTGGGGCAGCTACCAATGTTCCCACCACATTTTACCAACAACAAATGTATCAACAACAACCTCTTGCGTACCACCAACCACCCATGCAAACTCATTAGCAAATACAGGTTCCTCATAATCAAAGTAATGCTATCACATTGGCGGCAGGTAGTAAACCCTGTGTTCAGAGGCAACCACGAACATATACCCCATTGGGGGAACCTCTTGATAAAATCTTCAAAAAATTGGCCAAAGACAACCTTGTTCGATATCCATAAATGCAACCCTTGGAACCCAATCAGTCTAGAGCATCTTGGTACAAAGATAATGAATATTGAAAATTCCATCATGTCAAAGGGAACACTAACCTTAAATGCATGCAGCTTAACGATTATGTACAAGACCTCATTGAATAGAAAGAGATCATAGTGGGGGCACAACCCTCACCTAATGCAGGATTAATGATGTATCAAAATGCTTTCCCTCCTCATAACACAAACCCTAGAAAGGCACCTGCAAACCCTCTTGTCAACAAACCTAACAATGCTCCAGGTAAACAAGGTGACAATTGAGACATGTCTTAGAATTATACCTCGGCATACTTAGACTATGGTAGCTTAATTGGTTGCATATCCCAAGTTGAACCATTTGTCAATGTCATCAATATCAAAGGCCCAGACACTCAATGTGCAGTTGCTACCTGTCAGACATGACTCAATATAGCTAGTCCATCTATATCCACACAAATCAGACCACCATCAACACACCCACCTCCATCTCTAGTATCTCCATCAGAATCACCTTCACTAGGGCCATAGTATAACATCCTAGAACACTTTGGAAACACACTGTCCTAGATCTCCATCCTGGATCTCTTATGAACAAGCCCACTTTATCAAGAGATCCTTGATAGTACTCTACGTGAGTCATGCATCCCTTCCAACATAAATGCCACTGAGTTGTGCAACTTGATTGGCCATCTTTCAGCCTCATGTGCCTTATCCTTCAAAAATGTTGATATCCTAGCAGTTGAACTTGATCAGATCCTCCCACTTTGCATTGCTATTATGGTTTCTGACTTTGCAGTTAAATGTGTCATGATAGGTAATGGATCGACTCTAAAGCTATGTACTCTAAAGTTCATCAAGTAGGCCAGATATACTGAAGTAGATATCATCAATGAGGTGATCACCATCAAGGCATATGACAATTTGGAGTATACAACTGAAGGAACCATCTTGCTCCCCATCAGAATCGGCCCAGCCACTCAAGAAACACTTTATCATGTAGTTGATCTTAATCTTCCATATAACATCCTCCTCGGTCACCCATGGTTTCATTCCATGAAGGCCATTCCATCCATATATCATTAGTGCATCAAATTCTTGCATAATGGCACTGAGATAACCATCCACATAGATCCTAAACCCTTTTCTTATTGCAATGCGGTTGAAGCTTCATACACCAATCACTATCTTAGCATCGAAATTGGCACCACCATGGCCAGCCCCTCTGGCACCTGCCACAATCTAAACACCATTTTATCCTCCACTCTCTCCATGGTTAAGATCAATTATCAAGGTTGTGGCGAGTATAGTCTCACGGATGCTTTTGTTGTTGGTGCTCTACCACTTGACCTGCATACTCAAGGATGCCCAATACATCAAGGGCCTATACCAAAAAATACCTCTCGACTTCACCAGTTGGGCCCTACCACATTTTTCACCAAAGGTATCCTTGATGGAGTAGAAAATACACCAAACATTAACACATGGCTATACAAGGAGCCACCTCCTAAAAGTGAAGCACTTCTTGATCAATTTAAACAGAAATATGCCTAGTCACATTGCTTGGCCATGAAGCAATGGGATTATCAAGGAGGTGGTTTAGGTTGCCAGGAATTAGGTATGAGATAGCCTATAGAAGCACACCAATGACAAAAACCAAAGGCTTGGGCTATGGACTCCCCACAATTGGGGGCACTACAACGGAAGGCCACGCCTCTACGAACATCCAAAACACTCTCATTGAGGTTGAAGACATCATTGAGGAAGTTGAAAAGAAAGCTTATGATGATATTTTCCTTGACGAAATAATCCTCAGAGCCTCTATGCTCTTCCAGTTATCCTTGAACCTCATAGACCTCCCCCTCACTCACCTCGAACTCATAGATTGGGACCAACCAGGTGTCATTCACGTTGATGAGTTTTCTACTGAGCATGCACTACTTAAATTCATGGGGGTAGAAATGCCACATAAATGGCCACCTCCACCATTAGCATATGTCTACAAGCTAGATCCAACAGGTTACTTCCAGGAGGAGGAAGTCTCTAGTCACAAAAATGAAGTTCCAAAAGAAACAAAAAAAAAAATGGATAAAAGAAAAATATCCCATGGTGAAAACTCCTCTAGAGCACCATTTGGTGACTCAAAAAATGAAACAAAAATAAAGGACGTATCCAATGGTGAAAACCTCTCAAAGGCACCTAAGGATGGAGATTTCATCCTCCCCCCATAGGAGCCTCGACCTCCTATATCTTCAGTTTTGATAGAAGAAACTCAACCTATAGATATCAGTCTGACAGAGATACCACATATCACATACATTGCAGCCTCTTTACCACCTGAACAAGCAAAGCTTCTTCTTGAAGTCCTCCATGAAAATATAGGCTTCTTTGCATGGTCATATCAGGACATGCCGAGGTTGGACCCCAAACTAGTTGTACACCATCTGGCAGTAGATCCAGGGGCCAAGCCCGTCAAATAGAAACTTCAAAAAATGCACCCCAAGGTAGCTTTGTTAGTCAAAGCAGAGCTAGAGAAGCTGTTGGAGGCCAAAATAATTTGCCCAATAGATTATTCTAAATGGATTTCTAACATGGTACCTATTACCAAGCCCTTTAGTGATATCAGGATTTGCACTGATTTTAGGGATCTTAATAAAGCCTGTCCAAAGGATGACTTTCCATTGCCAAATATCGACATGATTATGGATCTCACCGCAGGTCATGAACTCTTGTCACTAATGGATGGTTTCTTCGGTTATAATAAGATTTGTATAGCAGAGGAAGATCAACATAAAACAACATTTACTACACCTTGGGGCACATTCTACTACAATATGATGCCATTTGGGTTAAAGAATGCCGGGGCAACCTATTGGCGCGCAATGACAGTCATCTTCCATGACCTAATTCATAAGATACTTGAGGATTATGTAGATGATATTCTAATCAAATCTCTCAATGCTCTAGATCACTTATCTCACCTCGAGGAAGTGTTTAACCAATTGGAAGAATATCATCTCATGCTAAATCCAAAGAAGTGTGTCTTCGGTGTTACTTCAGGAAAGCTCCTTAGCTTCATTGTGTCACAATGCAGTATTAAGATTGACCCTAAGAAGGTCAAAGCCATCATGGATATGGCTCCCCCTAAGATACTTCAGCACCTTCATTCTTTACAAGGAAAACTCCAATCAGTCTGACAATTCATTTCTTAGCTTGCTGATAAGTGTCAACCTTTCACTCACTTCCTTAAAAAAGATCTAAATTTCAAATGGGACCCAGCTTGCTAGTGCAATTTTGAGCTCATCAAGGAATACCTAGCTAATCCACCTATTTTGGTTCCTCCGATTACAGGGTTCTCACTCATCCTATACATCATAGCTACTCCCACAACATTAGGTGCTCTTCTAGCACAGCTTGATGATGCGAGAAAGGAAAGAGCTATTTATTACATTAGCTGAACATTAGTGGGCTATGAGCTTAACTATAGACCAATGGAGAAGGCATGCTTAGTAGTAGTATTTTCCACCCAGAAGCTACATCATTACATGTTGAGTCATACTGTGCAACTAATATTAAAGATTGATCCATTGAAATATATGCTCTCTCGCATAGTACTCACCAGACGTCTAGAAAAATGGGTTATGCTTCTTAGTGAGTTTGACATTCAATATATTGACAGAAATGCCATCAAAGGTCAAGCTATTACAGATCACTTGGCTGATGCACCCTTAATTGCAGATCACCCACTCATCATGGAATTCCCTAATGAACACCTCTGTTTGATAGAGACACCATCACTCTGGAAGCTATATTTTGATGGCTCCTATACCTCTCATGGCTCCAACGTGGGCATACTCTTGGTTACACCTCAAGGGTATTATATCCCTAAATCTTTCAAACTATAATTTTGGTGTACCAATAACATTGCAGAGTATGAGGCCCTTGTGGCAGGACTCAAGATCGCCATCGAATGGAATATCACAGAGCTTCAGGTCTATGGTGACTCTCAACTTATTATCAAGCAAGCATTGAATGAATATCAGACCAAGGACAACAAGATACTACCTTAAAAAGATTTGGTTGATCAATTAACAGAGCATTTTACTTAGATCCACTTCATGCAGATACCTAGACTCCAGAATAAGGTAGCTGATGCTATGGCTACTATTAGTTCTCTCTTGGAAATGCCACCTGAAGCTATGCAATATGAATTTTTTTTTGAGCAACTACATGAACCTGCATATGAGAATGAAGAACCAACATGGGTATGTATCTTGGTTGGTCCCAAATCTCCATGGTACCATGAAATTCATGCTTACCTACTAAATGGTATCATATCTCCTCACCTGACATGAACCCAATGCCAAAACCTTATCTGCAAAGCTTCCCATTACACTATCATCACCCAAACCCTATATCGTCATGGTTATCATGATACTCTCTCTCGATGTTTAGATCAAAATGAAGTTGCAATGGCTCTCAAAGAGGTACACACTAGACTTTGTGGTGCTCACACAAGTAGGATGGTGCTAGCAAAGTAGATCCTTCAGGCTGGATACTATTGGCCAACTCTAGAACAAGATGCATGTGAATTTGTGAAATGATGTTTACCCTATCAACAACATGCTAATTTAATCTGGGCTCTAGCACAAGACTTGCAACCCATTGCACCACCATGGCATTTTGCCTACTGGGGATTTGATCTTGTTGGTCTTATTGCACCACTTTCTTCAGAAGGGCACAAGTGGATAATCACCGCCACTGATTATTTCACTAAGTGGGTCGAAGTAGTGCCCCTTGTTAATGCCATGGGATTTTAGGTGTCCAAGTTTATATTGTATCATATTTTATGTTTCTTTGGCATCCTAACTACCATTTTCACAGACCATGGAGGTAATTTTGAAAACCTAAATATGGAGGAATTATGCACTTCCCTCTGCATACATCACTACTTTTCTAGCCCGTATTTCACACAAGGTAATGGTCAGGCTGAGGCAACTAATAAAACCCTCCTCAAAATCCTCAAGAAATTTGTCAATGACTTCGGCCGTGATTGGCATTTGCAAATTAATCCTGCCCTATGGGCATACCACACTTCATTCAGTATAGCCACTGGTACAACTCCATACTCCTTAGTCTATGGTGCTGAAGCAGTCTTGCCTATTGAGGTTGAACTCCCATCACTCTGCATTTCTCTCCGAGGATAGATATCTTATGCGGAATATAGAGTGGCATGACTTACTCAACTTGATCTACTTGATGAAAGAAGGCAATAGGCCTATGACCATCTCATGGTCTATCAAAGTCGCCTCAAGCGCAATTTCAACAGGAAAGTCCATCTGTGCAGTTTTCAGGAAGGTGACATGGTCCTTAAAGAGAATATGAAGGTTCAAGCTGACAGAGAAAAGAAGGGCAAGTTTGAGCCCACCTTGCTTGGTCCTTATGTGGTCACAACATCCTTTGGCTCAGGAGCCTACCAGTTATCTACCCTTGAAGGTGAAGTCCTAAATGATCTTACCAAAATTATTCACCTCAAGAAATTCTATGCCTAAGGATAAAATTTGAAAATCAAGGAAAGAAAAAAGGCATAAAATTAAGCGTCCAATGGTGAAAACTTGGCAATTCAAGTGCCTTGGATAGGTCCTTGGTGAAAACCTAGAAAATAGGCACTAGGTGTACTACAACTCTTCCATTATCTATTATCGACACACACCCCTTTACCACCCCTCCATATCCTACCACTCATCCCACCCACTTTTCCAATGTGTTCCCTATCATTATTCACCATACTTTGCAAACATCATTCTCTAGCACTTCACACTGTGTAACATCCCATCTCATTTATAGCATCCCGTGTACCATACTTGATGTTCACTACCATTGTACTCTCCTACATCTACCCTATCACATGCTTTTTATCCTTACCATATGTAGCATATACTACCCATGTAAACATGTCTCTCATACCCCCTGCACTAACCCTTGTCTCCCATATACTGTACCTATATGAATATAGCAGTATTCAGACCCCTGTACATAAATTGCGCTTTACATAAACCCACCTCAACAAAACCATGTATTATGAAAATGCTATCTCCTCATCCTAAGCTTTCCTCTGTCATTAATAAACCTCCTATGTTTTGCTATCCAGTCTCGAGTTCCCATGTCCTTAACTAGTCTCACTTGTACATACTATCTAGGTCTTGTTTGCAAACTCGTTAGTAGCTTGTGAGTTGATCTCTTTGGAAAAGGTTTCCTTTTTCAATTTGCGAAATCTTTTTTTGTTTCTCCTTTTGGTTGATTATTTTTACAAACCTTTTTTTGTTTCCTCCTTAAGATTGCCATGATCATTTCATATCATGGTGTGCTTTGACTAGAGCAACTAAGGAGGTTGGTTTCGATCACAGTCTTTCACTAATTGAGAGTTAGTTTTTATTATCCTTGTATATTTCAAACATGTTTTCATCTTTTCGATAAAACATGATGCACTTGGGTAATCTAGTTTGCTTGTGGATCATCCAAACATCATTCCAACACTGATCTCTTCAAGACTCACGTGTGATGCTGGGGTAATCCTTGCATGCCTATTTGAGTCAGTCCTATGGAATTTTGGGGAAAAGGCTTTGATGTTCTTAGTAACCTTGGCAGATCCCTAACAATCCTATATCAAATTAAGTGTTTACACTACATAGTGGTACTTCCTCATGAAGTACCCCACGCTCAAGTTTCCCCTACATCTCATTTTTTTAGAAACCTTGGTACCCTCATTTTTGTCATCACCCCTCTCCCTTGAACTATCACTTTTTACATCCTCAGAATCATTTAATTCAAAGCCTCGAACATGCAATCTTATTTACTCTCATCATGATGTGATCGCTATCATAAGTTATTATCCTAGCTCTCAAATCTCTGCTACCCTCCTAACTACGAGTTTGTTGGTCACTCTTTTTCCAACATTATTCTCCTTAGAGTCAGTATCTCCTATGATCACTTTCCATATCATAGAATGCTATCATAAGTCAAAACATTGGTTATCTTATTCCACCATCATTGTTTGTCTTGCATCTCCTAAACAATCTCATATGTTGTATTATCATCACTTAATATCATTATACTCGATCTTTCTATGCTATTCTCGCGGGATTATCATAAATCATAGATGTACCTTTTAGTTTATGTTATTTTAGCATATCATAAATTCACTGTTCTCTCTTAGGGTTCATTTTAGCATAGTCATTCATCATTAGATTGTGCTTCATTTTTAGCATTATCATCCTTTCTCATCAGGTTAGTTTCATTTTACCCTTAATGTTCATCCTTAAGAGTTGTACTTCATTTTGTGTATTTTCATTTTATTTTATCAATTTATTTGTTTTAATCTTTGATCCATTTTTAGTTTGTGTCATGACATTATTTTCATTTTCCATTGTTTATCCTTTAGTTGGTGATTCATTTTACATTTATAGTTTGTATTTATCATCATACATCATCATATCAAATACTCTCCAAAGTAATCAAATTTTTTGGGATCACGTCACATCTATCATAAAGCAATATCACATCATCAACATCATATCAAAAACCTATCATACTATAGGAAATCTCATCATCATCACATCTACAACATCATAAAGAAAATCATGTCATCAAGGATCACATCACATCTGTGATATCATAGATTAAAAAGACATCATATCTAAACTATCATAGCTAAAATCAAATCACAATCAATTTGTATCTTGTACACAATGTCATCAAAAATCACATCCTGCATCATAAACTGTCAACACAATCATAAAAACATAGCATATATCATCTTGCATCACCACTCGTCAGCAATATCCACAAAACATCACTATCTATCAAGCATATATCAAAACACTATACATAACATCACTAGTCCATAACACATATAACACCAGAAACATCATATCTATATATCAATGAAAGAATGAAAGAATAATAGTCCATCAGTGTACAAATGTCCATATCATACAAATAGGTCTGAGCCCACACAAAAATCTCCATGTTGTTAGGAATAAGGTGTCTCAACCTTGTATAATTCCTATTCTTATTATTATTTGTTTTGTAAAATGTATTTTTGCAAATAATATGTAAATGTGAGTGTACATTTTTAGTTGGCATGTTGATCAATTACATGTGTCGGCATCTTGAAGTGTGTGAAGGAGATCATGGCTGAAATGGTTATGACGGATTCCTATGATGCGTAAGAGCTATTTAAGGAATAAGCTATGATAGGTGTAAGAGCATCTTTTGACATGAGGCCTATTTGGGCATCCAAGAATGAGTGGTTGGTGTGTGTAAGAGAATATGCCAAAAATAGGTTGGTATGACGGCTTCCCTTACACTTCTCTTGTGACTGCTATTTTTCGCAGATTCTATGACAAGCTGTCATTGCCTATTCAAGGGATGGACACCCTTTTCTTGGTATTGGATGTACATTTGGGATTGTGCATGTTTCTTGGTGGTTGAGCCATGAAAAATGCCCAACTCCTTTGTGGGCATTTTGTTGGTCTTAAGATGTTCATAAAATGAGTATTGCATGTTGTAATGCAATAGTGTGATAGATGAAAGTTTGTAGGTACTGAGGTGCTGCTCAAGTCTTCTATTGTTGATGTTGAACTTGCATTGCAAGTGTACTATAATCTTGTGTTAAAGATAATACATTGTGTAGGTTTTGGAGGGGTGGGGTTATTTTATCGAAAGGTTTTTCTCCACTAGCAAATCTTTGTGTTGTGTGTTTCTTTCTCTGTCTATTTTCTATATGCATGGTTGGCTGCTATATTGGTGTTTACATGATATTGAATCTATAAGTGTAGAAGATTTTAAAAGGATTTGCACCATACTTTTCTTATGAGATTAGTGTAGGAAGTTGTTTCCGCACCTGAGTTTCCTTACACATGTATCCCAAAAATGGCTGCTCTGCACAAAATACTCATCATATGAAAAAAATCTAGCCTACCATTGGTCACTGCTCTACCTCCCTCCCTGCCCCTGGCACTGCTAGTGGTAGAGGTGGTGGCCTCATCAATCCCACTCCTATCTCAAAGCTCTCTGCCTCATCCCTCCCCATCCCTGTGTCTTGCCTCTGGCTATGTCCTATCCTGTGACTATGCCCTATGTGCTAAGACCCGCCTATCCTCTATGTGCCCCCAGTGCTCCATCCATTGTCCTCTCCACCCTGCATCCCTGTATGTGTCCCTGCTATACTTGACTGAGTCCGTCATCTATAATGCTAAATCTTGGATGCTGGCACTACTTTATGATACCTACCTTGATAAAATCTAGCCCTCTCCCTCAGATCCTCCACCTCAGCCCCCAGTGTCCTCAGCTCAACCAAACCCCCTCCCACTGCTGCTTGCACTCTCAACATTGCCACCTCTACCACGAGTGCATCCAACCTCCCCTGCGCTTCCTACCTCTCTAGGCTCACCACCTCCACCCTACTCTTCATTCACCCTAGCTCCATCTACAGTCTGCCCACCTCAAGCCCTGCCCTATCTGCCTGCCCCTGTGCTACATCCCGCTCCTGTCTGAATTGATCACGCTCTATCCAGAGCTGATCTCACTCCTACTATGTATCCTAGAGCAGCTGGCTAATGGCCTCATGAGCCTGCTATAAAGAGGCATAATGCCCTGCCAATCCATCTTCTCCTTGGGCAGACAATCCCCCTACATCTCCTCCTGCTAGCCCCTACAACCCCTGCTCCTCTGCCCCCTGCTCTCCTCCTCTCTCTGGCACCTCCTACTACTCCCTCACTCTCCTCTCTGGCTGGGCTCCCCTCTCCTCCCCCCAACTCTCCTCCTTTCTCAAGCTGGCTCCTCCTCCTGGACAACCACTACTGCCCACTATCATAATCTTCTAGCCACATACTACCCTTGTTGGGTTGCCCATGCTAGCTCACCTGCCACAGTCGTCGTCCTCGTCCCCTATGCTCTCCCCATTGGCCTCGGTCGCACCCATGTGTCCTGATACTCCTGAGTGGAGTGTGCATCTGCTAACCCCCCAAACCAAACCCATTTTTGTGGCTCTAACTCTAGCCATGCTCTCAACAGCCCATTGCATTGTAAGGATGGCGCGTACATTGACACTAGCTCACGTGTGACGTGCAAATACCAATATGGCTCTCCTAGAGTCACCTATTGCCGCCCAAACTATCGGAGTGCCCTGTTTGGCCTATACTGCTCTACTACATACTCCCACCATCCAAACATAAAATAGGGTGATATAGTGCATGGTAGCTACTCTCCCTCCTTAGCCCACGGTCCTAGGCTCATATATGGCCTCCACACCACTACTGCTATCTCATCAATGGCCACCTTCCAGTAATCTACTGAATCTGTATGATGGTATGTTAGGGGCTCAGCCCAACTGTATGCCATTGGCTCCTCTACTTGTCTATCTCTCTGCCCCAAAGGCCTCAGCATGACAATGTGCTACCAAGCCCACACCTGTAACAATGTAGGGAACCCAATGCTCCTCTCCTGCTGGGAGCCACCCTGGTACACTATTTGGTGGAGGTCTCAGTATAGTTCAACCAACATTAGAGAATCCCATGTAGTTGGGTGCTCCACATCCACTATCTGCATCACCACTGGAATCAGTGCCAGTGTAACTCCTGTACCACCTGTATCTGTGTTAATGTACCCCAAAACTAGCCCTAACACATAAAAGTAGATCCTCCTCTCCACCACCACCCAATCTAAATGCTCATCCAGCACATACTATCCATGTCGAATCTTGCACTAAAATTTTGGCCCCATCAGTCTTTGAACGGTTGCATCTATTGTCACCTCTCTCATCACCATAACTGGCATCTCCCGTACCAGTAATCTATATATCTGATACACATCCTCCAGTTTCACCGTCATCTCCCCCGTCGGCATGTGGAATGTCACCATCTCACTATGCCATCTCTTGTACAGCGCTGTGACCATCGTCATGTAAGTCTGAGTATGGGGCAACCTCGCCAAGTACCCTAGTCCGATCACCTCAATCCTCGCCCTGTCTACCGGCGTCAGCATCTCTCCTGCACGTAACACTGTCACTCACTGCTCCTATGATATTAAAGCATCCAGCGACCACTACACACCACAAAATTAGTTAGATATTAGTCTTTCTATATCATTTTTTCATCCTCCATCCCTCCCTTTACCCATCCCAACCTTTTTTTAGCATTTTGTTTCATCGATTACATTCTCGCGAACCCGCGATCCTACGACACTCACAAAATTGCGTTCCCACTGGCTTATCTTCCCGTGGGTTCGCTTCTTTACCTTTCCTCATTTTCCTATTTAATCTAGCAATCCTGCAATCACATTCCTGAAACAACAAAATCACGTTCCTTCTGATTTATCTTCTCGCAGGATCACACCTTTTGACTTTTCTACCATCTGCCTTTGACTTGCATTCTCGCAAATGCTTCCCCGCTAACCTCCCATCTAGCAATCTTGTCAAAATATATTTTGGCAAAAATGCGCCTTTGCCTACACTTTCCTTTTCTCATCCCTAGCCAGCGGAAATACGTTCCTGCACCCTGACTCACATTCCTTTTTGCGAAAATGAGATCCTACTTGTCTTCCCATGTTCCCGCAAAACCTCCTACCCCAGGATCGTGATCTCGTTCAAAATGTCTGCTACCCATTTTAGTCCTACATGGCTAAGCTACTCTCATGGGATCGTGATCTCGCTGATCCCGCTCGCATTTCCGTCAGACCTGTGCCTTCAGGATCGCATTTTCATTTTCATGGGAATGCAATAAAATCTAAACAAAGCAAAAGAAAGATAAGATTTTTGGCCCTACCAATTGATCTGGTGTCCCCCGTACTTGTACTCGTCGCACAATGTCTGCCTGGTGCTTTGGTCACCTCCTCCTCGCCATCATAATTTCCAATGCAGAGCTCCTCATAATAATATCTCCTCATCCGTTTGAGTGCAAAATAACCCTTCCTAACCCCCTTTTGACCCCTTATAGCCCCCCTCGATGCGCTGACTACCCCTCTTGGTCCTCCCCCCCTTCCAAAACATTCCCATTTCCCAAACCATGACCAAAACAAAGCTTGTCCTATGGTAACATATCTTGGTTCGTCGGGTTGTACATCCTCTTTAGCCTAATATCATTGTATCTCTCCCACTCTTGTGCCAGTTCATCCTTGCTCAACATCCTGCACACATCACACATCTTGGTTCACTATTCCACTACATCCTTTAGCTAAATTGCACATCTACATCTTTTGTTTGTTTTTCTTTTTTGCTTGTGGGTTACCCAATATCACTTCTTTGCTGCTTCCTGTGGGATTCATGTGCGATGTTGGGGAAATTCTTGCGTGTTTGTTTTGCATCTATTCATCAGTCCTCTGGACCGTTGGTGAAAGGACCTTATTTTTGTTGGTAACCTTGGCAATTACCCAACATTCCTATATTAAATCTAATGCTCAACTACGTGGTGGTCTTTCTCTTTGAAGTATCCCCCCGCTCAACCTACTTCAATGGATTCCCTGCATCTCCATAATCCCCTCATCCTTCTCCCTATCCTGGATTCCTTTTTACCACACTCTGCTCCTTCATCCTCCACCTCCCTAAAAGCCTTAAGCTTGCTTCCTCTTGTGCATCTGATTCCCCTTTATCATTCTCCCATAGTGAGAGTTTGAGCTAATTCAACCCTTTCTCTTTGCCACTCTGAGTCTCCTTGCTTATCTTGAATTCTTGTACTTTTCAAGAAGCCATCAAGCCTTGTCTTCTCTCTCTACTGCCTTCTTGAGGGGGCATCTCTAATTCTAGTCTCTCCTCTTCTTATCTGAGACTGGGGCAACCTTGTTGCTAAAACATCTTCCTCGTGTCATCTCTGTTTGAACTTCTTTGAAATAGTGTTATCTCAACACTATGTCAAAGAGGGGCAGAATGTATACACCTAAATTTGATTACACTACTTTGGTAATCCTATTTAGCTATCTCTAAAGGAATCATTAATTAAATTCTTAGTTAATTAATCCTTTGCCATCCCCTAGCTAATTAATTTAATTAATCATCTATAGTCCTAATTGATAAATCAAATAAACCATTGTTTGTCAATTAATCCTATTCTCCTATCTAATTCCAAAAATCTCATTTATTAAATAAATCTATTTGATAAATAAAGCCCTCAGATCTAATAGCCCCTAACTTATCCCTAATCCTCCATATGGCCTAAATCCACCCCATCCACCCATACTAACCTAGCTTAGCCACTAACTCACCCACCCTCATGAATGACATCCACTTGCACATCTCTAACATACTTAATCTAATCTTAAACCAAGCTTAATCCCCCCCCCCCAACCTTGTCACATTCTCTAAGTGAGCTTAAAATTTTCTTAAACCAAGAAAAGTCAACAATCTCAACTCCCTCCAAAATATCCCAACCATAAACCTTCAATGCTCTTACAAAGCCATAAATGGATCTTACATCCTCACTCATGACTCTTACATCCTCAACCACCCTCATCACACCTTTTACCAACCCTTATCCTATCCTCTTACACTCATCCTCCTTGTGACAAGTGTCACCTCCCTATTGGTGCTAAACAAGCACAATCCATGTGCTCCCCTTTAGGTGCATCCTAGCCCTCCTTCACCATCTTGCCATCCTTACATCTTAGCCCTCCTTCCCTCAAACCCTTGGCCTATAAATTGAACCCTCTCGCTTCACTAAAATCATCCACCTTCCATGCAAAGTTATAATGCTATTTTGAGAGCTCATAAACTACCAAAATACCATTGTAATGGCAAAATCACTCCATGAATCCATTATTGAAACCTTGTTTCATTCACCCCATCCATCCATTTGAAGTTTGAGCAATATTATTGAGCATACATCTACATCAAAGGACACATCTACAACATCAAGGAGGCTTTTGGAGTGATCTTGCTCTTAGTTTTCACTCTCTTATGCCTTCTTTTGTCTAATCTTATATGAGAATATAGTTTTATGTTTGTGAATGTTTTCTTTATTGCTAATGTTCTTTGTACACTAAATCTTGTTCTACATTTTGGCACGCTCAGTGGGACCCCACATTTGGGTCAATCTAACTTTGTTTTAACCTTTTTTTACTAACCAATTTAACCTTTGTTTGCTTGAAGGTTTTTTTGTTAGGTTTGCTGATCTTATTGCAAGTACGCATGTCACCTTTTAGAAATTGTGCTCCCGGCCATCTCATCGCTTTCCATTTTTGAGACCTCAAAAATCAGCATTTTTCTACGAACCTGTGACCTCGGGAACACGATCTCATGACATGGAAACGAGGCCATTAGCCAGCGGGAACGCGAACCCGTGACAGTGATTTCATAGTTTATCACCAGACAGCTGCCACATGACTAAAAAAATCTTTCTCTGCATCCCCATCGACAAATCCTCCAGCGGGAATGCACTCAAGAAAGGTAGAATCATCATTTCCTCTTGCAAGAATGCATTTTTTATGTAACTGCTATAAAAAAAATTATATTAGCTTAATCTTTCACGGGACTGTCAGTCCTGCGTTGTGGGAACGTTGTAAAATCATAAACCAGCAGGATTGCTCTATTCAAAATGAGCTTCCTGGTTTTTGTTTTTATTTTTACCAATTTTCTTGGCATTCCCGAACCTTGGTAGGCCTACAAGAAAGCATCCTCGTGAAAGAAATTCCCAACGGCATCGCGAACCTGCTTGCGAGAATGCTACACTCGCAAGAATGCGTTTTCTTGCATTTTCTCTATGGGAATGCTGTCTGTTTTTGTTGGTCATGGTAAAGTCATTGTCACTTGTCTTTGCAAATTGGAAAAATGAACTTATATGCTTAAAAACACCTACAAATCAAACACTTCTCTTTGGTGCTCTAAAACTAACAAACAAATCTATCTTTTGCAAGCAAATTTAGGAAAAGTCAATTTTTGAACACTTAAAAAATTCATTAAGTTAACAAAAATAAACAAAAATCAAATTAAGTGGTTTTCATTTGGACTCACCATTTTTCTAACCGCCCATCATTCTAACCATTGGTTGCAATATCAGTGCCATATGGAGATGGGTCCACTTGAAAAAGGTTTTAAGTGTTCCAATCTAATTCTACTTAATTAGATTTTTTGAGGAATTATCTTAACTTATCAGATTTCATGAATGTCCACAAATCTAGATTAGATCAATCATACTTCAAGTTTGGACTTTAAAATTGAACAAAAATCAATTGACGTGGAGGGCCTCGGGGCGCGTGTGCTTGAAAATCATATTTTACACATCTTTATTTTGGGCTTAAAACAAACTCACACTCAATCTTGAATGCCTTAAAGAAAATCAATCGATACTTGATGTAGCAGTAGTGATAACTCTTCTTGTGATGAGAATGATTATAGAGATGTACCTAGCGATGAGGTATTTTGCAAAGAAGAGGGAACATGTTATGATAAGGATTATAATTTTTTAAGATTGTTCTACTAATTTTAATTATGTTACTAATGTTGTAAATATTTTGGATCAGCTGCATTATAATTAAATCCAAGAAGAACGGACGTGTGACTGAGTCCTACTAAATGCTGATGAAATTTTAGAACTATTGGCTCATGATTGTGAAAGGTATGAAAATATTTCTAAGAATGTTCTAGATTTCCCTTGTTATTTTTTTTCACAAGATGAAGTCCTTTCCCCAAAGTTTGATGTTGAGAGTGATACAAAATCAGAATACAATGTGTCAAGTTCTGGAGGTGTATATGATACTTGTTCAAAATGTTAGTACACATCACGACTTGTCTGATGTACAGAGTATTTCTAAGGGAAGATTTAGAGCTGATTCAAATCCCTCTCATGTTGATGACACTACAATGAATTTTTTTTGTTCATATGATGAAAAGGAATAGGATGAAATTTATAAATCTAATTTCAAGTTTCCCTTTAATGATGATGAGTCTAGTGGTGATGATTTTGATAGATTTGAACTTCATTTCAATGAGTTTTTGGAAAGAGACAATGACAGTAATCAACAAGTTGCATGTGAGAACTTTCATGATAATTTTTGTAACTTGGTAACTAGTCCATTGTTTGAAGAATGTGAAGAAGTTTTAGAACATGTTAAATTTGATTAGATGTCAAACAAGATTGTAAAGGAGGTGAAATCAGATTTCATGTCCTCTTTATATCTAGTTGCACAAGTTCAATTTCAATTCCATGACACAATTCATAATGCATAAGTCATTTAGTGCAAATGATTTTTAGTTTGATTATGAAATCCAAGATCATGTTGATCTATAATAATTTTCAAGTTGTAGACAACTATTCTAGTTTTTACATGCATTATGAAAGTGAACATGTAGAATTGGTTTTACTAAAAGAGTTGATTGAAGATGTAATCTGATTCGTGAAAATGATGGAAGTGATATTCTCATCTTACCTTATGAAAATAAAAATGAAAATTAGGTATATGAAAGAGGTAAGAAGTTTGTTGAAGTTTAGTAGTTTGGGAAAATCATTTTGTGAAATTTAGGAGTAGTTTTTCTTGCTTTTAATAAAGTTGTTTGAGAGAAATTTTTTAAGTGATATGCTTCTCCTAGATATATGAGTCCTTAACATACCCACAAGAGACATGCATCCCCAAAAAAATCCACTATTAGGACTCAAAATTGAAGCCTTAATTTTTAGTACCATTCTTGATTTTGAGTCAAATGGAGCCCCTATGAATAGTTTTTATACATGTGTACCCAAACATCATTTTGAGGCCTATGAAGTGTTTCATGTTTATAAAAACTTTCCTTTATTATAAGCATGCATCCCATGATGATAATTTTTCATTCCAAGTCATTCTATGAAGTTTCATTTTGAGCATTCTTCAAATCTGCATTTTTGCATGTATCAAACAATGACAAGAAGCCTAGTTTGCAATTGAATATCCTACACCTGATTAAGTTTCATGACTCGTCATTGTGGGAGTGTCTAGCATAGATATAATAGAAACTATGTTTCATATTTCAAGTCATTTTGATATGTTTTGACTAGGTTTTGAATCCTTCAAAGTTGGTTGTTTACTATTGTCATGCTGATGCATATTTCTCAGAATTTTGGGACGCCCTATTTGACCAATTATAACTTTGAACCAGTTAATAAGAATAAAAAAATTCCTTTTCCATTGTATTATAGGGGTCAAACACTTTATATGTTCCCAATTTGAGCCTATGATGAATCTATTTGACTACCTTTTAAATGTGATTCCAAATGCAACTTCTAAAGTTTTACTGGTGTCTAAAGTGCAAATTGATCGATAACCCTGTTTGGGATGTCATATCTCTAAAACTATGATAGATGAGACAAAATGGATTGTATCAATATGTTCTAATCTAAAATTAATTTAAGTGTACCAATTTTAAACTCTTGATGAATCTATCTGCACACTTTCCGAAGTCCATTATGTTTGTGAATAAATGTTCTGTTAGTGTTCCCAATTCTGCAAATCCAAGTACCCCACTTTGCAGGTATGCCAAATTCACCTAGTTATTCATCACCAGTCCAAATAATAGACTTTTTCTCTCCTTGTGAAAGTAATATAATGCCCCATTTTTCATGCTCCCAAGTGTTCCTTGTGAAAGTGTTCTTTTGATCAAGTGAGCAATTTGACGGTCAATATCTTTTGACCTGAATGTCATCATGAAATGATATCTAATATGGTACAAGAATGTGGAACATAGAACATATATGTTAGATATCAGGGCCAAATTTTTTATTTAGTCAATTTTTAGAGCTGGCTCATAGGCCTTCCTACCAAAAAATCACTATTTGCAAGAAAGGGTAAAATAAGTTTTTAAATGATGCAACATGGATTGATTTTGAACCTATTCAATGCCATGTGATTAGTTGATTGGTTTTATCAACAATAAATGGGTAATGTTTTATAAATTTGTATGTAGTGTGTTAGAGTTTCAGGTAGATCATGGTCAAAATGTTTGATCATGTGGAAGTCACATTGATAGGAGCCTTTTGTTTCTAGATTGATGCAAGATGCATATAGCCTTAATCCAATTCCAATGCATGCATAAATCATCTCCCCAAGGTTACTTTTAGGTATGAAGTAAAAATTTTGTAGAAGCAAAGCTTTGCTATGAAGAATAGTCATAACTTTAAAATAAGCCTAGAAGTTTAATCCTACATTGAGCAGGCAATGACTCCATTTAATTTTTATATGCCCAAACACTCAACTCTAAGTTATCTTATATACATGTTCCCTTTGAGACTGGAGACCCTTCATGTGTGGGACACGTGGCTAGTTGGAGCATGACTAAACAAATTTTGACAAACAACATAGAGGTAGATGATGACATGGATCAGAGGACCAACCAGACATTGACATGTGGAAACCAGGTAGTGAATGGTAGTGTAACATGTAGAAGATGTCTCCATGATTGGCACAAACTTTGAGGTGCTTATGTGGTAACATCCAGATTGACACACCAGATTGCACCATATGAAAAATTGGCGATTGTTGCATTATTGCAAAATAAAGATTCTTGATTGTTAACCAAAGAGAAAAAGAAACAAGGCAACCCGTAGTGGAGGTGACGATGTGTTTTCATGCAGATGGACAATCTAGATCATGCCACATGGAAGAAATCAATAGACATCACATTATCATAAAATGAAGTTGCTCACCGATAAAGGTATGTGACAATGTGATAACCAATTATATGGTCACACATGGCACTACATAAGAGGCAAGGTGGTGATCAATGGACTAGTCAAGTGACACCACATGATGAGGATGTGGTGAAGGCCCAATAAGGATGTTGGCTGGATAGGTGACTATGCAAGGACAAACCAATCACATCATGACATGTGTCAAAGCTTTATCAACTCAAGTTTGACCCAGATGCAAAATTAGAGGTAAAATTGAAAAGTTTAGAAAAAATAATATTTTATTCTTTTTTGGGTTTGAGGTGCATGTATTTTTAAATTAGACTGTTTATGTTCTAAAATATTTACTTTAGCATAAAAATCAAATATTTGCAAGAAAATTAAGTTTGTAAGTTTGTGTCTCAACCTAAACTTCTTTTGGTCATCCTAGGCATCTCCATAAGGCCAACATATGCCTATCATTTACTGATAGAAAGGTCTCATTAAGAATTATATCGAGTCTTGTCTAAGGTACTCATATTTTAGTAGCACTCTAGTATAAGTAATTCACTTTCAGTTTGTGGTCTAACAATGAAGTGGGTAACTACCAGATTTGGAGAGGACCTTAATAAAAATGATATTTTTCTTCCAAATTAGTTGGTTAAGGATTTTGGCATCATTTTATAATAGATCTAATGTTTTATTAGAAAATGGCCTTTTCTCATCTTTGTTGAAAGATATTTTCAGCTTGTTGAAGGCAATGATTGCATTTGATGCATTTTTCATTTATAGAGAGAAGAAAGAGGTTTTGTAGCATCAATGGTTCGAGATTCAAGTGGAAAAGTGTTGGTTCTAGATTAGATCCAGGATTTCCCCTCTTCTTCTATATATTTCTTTCTTCTCTCTTTCTCTAGGTTTGATGGTTGGTTGTTTTCCATACTATTGAGCAAAGCTCTAGCTATGATCCAACCAAAATTTCCTCAGCACATTCTCTTGTATGAACAACATTTAATGGAGTTTTATGTATAGTTCTAATCTATTTAGTTGTTTTATGAGTTATTTACATGCATCTTGAATGTATTTTTTTAAAGAAGCAAATAGAAAGAACAACAAACTCTTTAGTTTCATTCTTATTTGTGTCTCCTATCTCTATTCTCTACAATATTTTGTGGTTTAGGAACAAAGAGCTTAAACCCATTTTTATCCCCTTAAACTTGTATTTTTAGTAGGCTTTGTTATTGGAACAAAGAGACAAGTAAATGGTTACTTATCTTGATAGGGTTGTATGTTTCAAGAGAATGATATTTTATGACTGTGAGGTTTTTATGAACACTGATGTTTGGTTCACAAAGTGATAGGATAGATCTGATATCTATAATACCCCAAAATTGGTTCATTGCCATGATCACCAATTCTAGTCTATTTCTGATCAACCCTGAAGACCTATCTCATTAGGCAATTCTCATTCTGATTGTTGCTAATTGACTTAATTGTCAAATATAGAAAACCTCAATCTGCATTAATCATACTCTCTATTTAATTCCCAAAGTATTAACTCATATTAGTCACATTAAAACTATTGATCAAGATTTAATTTAATTTGAAGTATTTATATTTTAATCAAATTAAATTATCACCTAAGGCTAATATACTAAGGGATTAAATTTATTTAATTTAGTAATTATGCTTATTTTAATTAATTGAATATGATTATTCAATTAAATATAAATTGCATTTATGAGATCATATCTCACTTTATTAAATTAAATAATATCTTCAAAATCCTCTCTTTAGTTCTAAATGGAAACTCTGAGTGAACTACTTCTCAAAATTGGAAACAATCTAGTTAACTTACTATCACAATTATGACAAGTTTAGTTAACTACTCATCACACTCAGATTTGAAATAGTTAACTCTACTTGTACAAGGAAGTTTCCATCTTTGACTAAATATTTGCTTCAATCTTGATCATCAATCTAAGTTGATCTCAACCATTGATGGATTCCAAGAATTCTATTTAAGAGGCTCATAATTCCTCATTACAAGGGTTGAATTGAATTGCTGTTGAATCTCTGCTAGATTGTGCACTCGTTTGCTTATTGTCATAAAATTCTCATTTTCTCAGATAAATATCACTTAGAATTAATATGCATTCATTTAGTTAATTCTATCTATATGTTCTTAGATTAATTACATAATAATTTAGACTACATGCATATTTATATAGATTAATCATTTTAAAACCTTCATTCTAGATGGTCTGATTACTTGTACCTCAAATCTAAGAGCATAGATAGGTAAAATCCTCCTAGATAGAAGGCAATAGGTCATCTTGTAGGACTCCTCTTAGATAAACAATCTCATGTTCATTCCAAGATGAATCCTTATATAAAGACCATGTTGAAATGTGTGTGTTAAACAAAGGCCATATTCCATGCATACATTTCTGGCACCCACTATGGGGCCAAAGAAATCAATTTCTCTACCCTCATTTGCATTTTTTTCTATTATTTTAGCATTCTGTCTATACAATTCCATACAGTCACTCGAATCTTTGCATGAGACATTCCATTTTTTCTTGAGGATTTGAAGGTTCTTGTGCAAAGTTTTAAACCATATTGCACAAAAAAATGCTCCATTGTGCAAGTCTTTGTGTGGCACATCATTTTCTCGTGCAACTCGGTGAAAGATTTTGCACAACACTATGCAAGATTTCACCTGAGATTCCACAACAGCAAGCTTAATTTATCACTTTTCAGCATTTTGTTCATTTAATTTTTGTAACATGTTTTTCTCTAGATCTTTATTGTTCTATTTCTTTGGTTTTCTGTAGCTTAACTATTGTCTATAGGACATTTTGATAAAGATTCCTTATAAAACCCACTCAAACAAAAACTGAACCTTGTTTGTAGGATGATTGCCAAATATATTTTTGATGAAGACTACTTTTAAAACCCACAAAATAGTGTGTCTTCTTTCTTTCTTTCAAAACATAGATTAATTAGGGCTTGTGAACTTCCTAGGGTGCAATATAGAAGTATAGGGGATTATGCTTTTCACCACTTGGAGGTCATGACCAAGGGTGAATCAGAAACTTAGACACTTTTGAAAGATGGCATTTTGAAGAAGGCAAGCAACTTAGTGGTTCTCTAGTATGGTTCTTTTTCTATGAGGGGATGATGGTTTCCTTTTAGGGAATCAAAATCTTGAGAAAGTACAAGTTTGGATTGATTAAGCTAAGTTGGTAAATTAATTTGTTTTGTGTGTTTGGGTGAGGAAATAAGGTAGAAGATTATGCTCTTTCCCCTTGAGGGAAATAAAAAACTCAGACCCTTAAATCCAGACCACTAGTTCAAATCAATCATTTAGAGGGCTTGTTGGAGTGATCCAACCTCTGGAAATGACCCAAGTGAGCGCACTCCTTTCATCAAAGATTCCAACTCACTATAATCAAGATGCTTTGTAGAGTGAAAGACTCCAAAGCTGGATAAATTTGTTTCCCTAGATTCTTGATATTGCATATCAAGGGGAAGCTTTGTCTGTTGCACTGGCCAACACCAACCCTAGTCTTTCTAAGAAAGTGTGTGCACTCTTAGATGCTGGTGTGGGCTGGTGGTCTCAACTCTACTTTTGGAGCCACCAAGAATCAATACAAATGGAAGCCAAGTAAAAATCTTGTAGTTAGAAGCCACCCGGTTCACCTCTAAAAGGAGGCATAATCTTTCTACAAGGAGGGGGAAGAATCTCTCCTATAGAACTCACCATAGGGATGCTACTAGATGTTCGAAAGTGGTATATGTGCTTGTCCCCTACCACAAGGGTTCTCATTCAGCATATACTATTGAGTCCTTTAAATATACCAAAAATACGAGCCATCTCTAGGGGGTGACATGGCTATGTGAGGTACACACATGTGCATAAGATGTGAGACAAATTTTTTTCCTTCTCTACCATTTTCTATTTCTAGGGATAAAGTGTGTTTGTTATCAAGTCCAAAACATGTCCAAACTTCCTCAAAAAAACTAAGAGTCAAGACTCCCTTGTCCCTCCGAGTTGGTTTGCCCTCAGTTGGATTGTATTTGACTACTGATTGCTTCCCAATGTCTTATTTAAAACACTTTTCCCTGGTTAAAATTTAAATATTGTCCAAACAATTTTCAAAGTTAACCTTGTTATCTATCCAGCAAATCAATCCAACTAGTTTGTCCAATCTGTCTAACCAGTCAAGAAAACTCTTCAAAATCCAAAGTTGTTGTCAATCTAGTCCCATTTTTTCATACAATCTTGCATTTCCTTGCACAAGAATTCACCTTGTTGCATGATCTAGTTCAGGTCTTCACACAAGAACTTGCATATGCTTGCGTGAGATCTTGCCAACTATCTTTTTTGGTCCTATCACTTCTTCACACAAACCAAAGAAAATCTTTATGTGAATTTAAATTGTTTTTTTGCATCTTCACATGACTCGGTAAACTTTCTTTCTCAACTCATAGAGAATATTTGTGTGAGGTCTTGTTCTATAATTGTCAACACAGCTTATTTAACCAATCTGTGAAATACATTCAGTCTGATTCTTGCATTGAGTTGTCCCTTCTCTATTTGTACATAGTCCTGAATAGTGGCATTTAGCTTAAATTGAAGGTTTGTGATCTGCATTTTGACTAGTCTTGTCCTTTAGTTCTTTGGATTCTTATTCTTTAGTGCTTGTCATACTCTGTGTTATGATAGTCATAACCTTTGGCTATTCTAGTGATGCAAAGCTACACCACTCTACCAACTCACAACCAAGAATGCAACAATATAGAGACCAAGAGAAAAAAATGCTTCAGAAGCAACTTTATTATACTTGAAAAATCCTTACAAGACTCACAAGATGATATCATAGATATGTCTTCTTCAAAAAGAAGTTTAAAAATTCTTCAACATAAGAGAAATCTCCAAATAAGAGTCTTCACACCAAGAGCTTCACCAAGAACTTCTACTTGAAGAGCTACACCTTTAGAGCTTTCACACCTTGAAGTCTTTGTGCCTTCTAACTTCTACTTCTTTAGCTTGAGTAGAAATGCTCATATGCCTTGCTTAAATAGGCACTTACCACCGAATACATGACTTATCCACAACCTTCTAAAATTCCACCTACACAATATCCACAACCTTCTACAACTTCCATAGCCTTCTACAATAACCACAACTTTCTACAATATCCATAACTTTCTAGAATTCTACCCACACACCTCGATAAATGGAGTGACAACCATTTTTATTTTATTTTTCTATTATGCTATCTATTCACCTCGAAAATAGAAATCCCCTTTTCCTTTCTTTTCTCCTTTATTTATTTATTTATTTCTTCTAATTTTTGTCACTTTCTCTCTCCTCCACAGTTTTTTATTTTATTTTAAATTTTAAATTTTACGTTCAACATGCCTCCCTTTTATTTTGTATACAAGATGCTCCTGCATCATCTAGCCTTCAAATTAGACTATTTGTGCCTTAGGATACAACATTCTTGTCTTGTCCTGTTGAGACTAAGTTTTAGTGCAGTATTCTTTCTTTTTGTCCTTGTCTATGACTATTGTAACAAGGAGTAGCAACATGTTTTATCCTCTTAGAATTAGGTGAGGTCATGCTAGGGCTCATAATTGTGGTAGAGGTTGCTTACCTTTATTTACATAGTCTACATCTAGTTCATCTAGTGAGGCATCTTCACAATATCCTTCACGCATCAGGTCACCTCAAGTCCAACAAACATTTTCCATAAACCTGCAAAAAACTAGGAATCCTTTCTATCAATAGGATCTTGAGATTGGTAGAGTTCCTGTATCTCCAAAAACAATGTCTGACTTCCTTTTTAGAGGACGTTTTGAAGCAGAACATACTGAACCTAAAAATGTTCCTACAATGACTAATTGTGAACCTGAACATGGTAGTCACAGTAGACATCAAGACCCACCTAGGAATGACAAAGAGAAAGAGAAAGACCATGACACTAATGAGGAATAGGAAGAGGTGGAAATACTCCTTGAACATATAGAAAAATGTCGAAGAGACAAAAACTTTCAAAAGGTCATGAGAATCCTACTCAACGGAGAGAAAGAAAAGTACTTTCTCAAACTTGCCTAAGAGGGAGCTAAGCTGCCCTCTCATTTCAATGTGGAAACCATCATCACACCTAAAGAAGAAACTGAGACTTCCAAACTCCAAAAAAAACTAAAAATTATACAAGACCAACTAGCTCAGATGATGCATGAGAAAGAGAAACCCACAAAAATGTACACATTAGATGCTCTTTGTCCATTTCAATTTGACAAGAGCATAAACATGCCTCCTTTCCCATGAGGCATAGAGCTACCTAAGTATGACAAGAATTTTGGCACCACTTATTCCTAAGATCACTTGTGGGAATTTGGTTCCTTGTCTATGGAGTTTATACATGATCAGACATACATCATGCATTTATTCCCTAGGAGCCTAGGTGGTTAGGCTTTGGAATGGTTTTCACACTTACCTCCCTATATCAAGACATTTGATGAAATTGCCAACTTATTTGTCCAATAGTATTCTCATAACATTCAACATGTACCCTGTCAACATTTGAGATCTATGCAACCTCAAGCAAAAATTTGGAAACCTTTTCTCACATTCCTCCAATGGTGGAGACAACTTTACACTAAGTATTCATGCAAAATTTTAGAAATGGAAAAGCTTGACATCTTTACTAATAATCTCCTACCTAATTTTAGATATAGAGTTCAACTTCAAGGTCTCCATACCTTTGAATACATGATCGCATAGGCTATCTGCATCGAGGAATTTATGGTCAAGAAAGGTGAACTCACTCTTTAGAAGGACACAAAACAAGGCTCCACCTCCAACAAGGATAAAACTAAATATGTCAAAGAGAATCAAGAAATTGTACATGATGGAGTTGTTGACAATGTCACTCCCAAACCTATTAAGGAAACATTTAATCTCATAGATGCAAAAAATGTTGAGAAGCCTCCTCTTAACAACAAGACATCTGGGAACAAACTGAGAAACTCATGGGCCACATGCCCTAAGCGAGAGTATACACCCTTGGGTGAATCTTTAGATGTGGTTTACAAAACATTGCTACAACACAAGCTTATTTCACTAATGGACAACCCTCATCCCTATAATCTGCAACCACGTCCACCATGGTGGAATGAAACCTCATTCTATGAGTATCACAAAAATAAGGGACACAAAACTAGCAACTACATAAACTTGAACCATAAAGTCCAGGACATGATTGATGCTGCTGAACTTGTCGTAGATGGACATAAAAAAAACTTGGATCACAACGCATTCAAAGAGCCTCTCGTAGCCTATGAATAAGGAGAGACTTTGAAACCAAAACCTAAAACTAAGGTCAACTATGGATATTCCAATGATGACAATGTGATTAACATGGTTGAACCTATGGATTTTGAATACTGTGATGTCATTACCATTTGGGGCAACTAAGATAATGACAAACCCAAGACACCATTTGTCTTGAGGGGCCCTACTTTGAACACAATGGATAACACACCTTTGTAACTCTATGCTAATGTTGTTACTTGCTTTCATGCCAAGTTGGTGCTCAAAGGCCCAACACCTTCTACTCTTGATCTTGAACAACATAAAGAGAAAGCCCTTGCTGGTCCATCTAGCAATGGTACAAAAATCACAACAAACTCAATGGAAACCAGTTATAGTGTTCTTGATCAACTGAAATGAACTAATGCTTAGATATCTATCTTTGAGATGCTTAAAATCTCACCTACTCATATGCAGATTTTGGACAACGCCCTCACTAAGGAAAATGTTCCTCAAGATCTTGATCTTGAGTGATTTCAAACCATGTTAGGTCACCTAACCTCACCTTATCTTATGACCTTCTTTGAGGAGGATGATAACTCACTAAGTCACCCACACAATCAACCTCTACCCATTGAGGTTATGATACATCAGACACGTGTTCATTGGGTACTCATTGATAACAGTGCTGGCCTAAACATTGTCTATACTGCTCTACTTAGACAACTAAATTATTTTGTTGACTCTATTGATCCTTGATGCAAGATCACTATTAAAGTGCATGACAAAGTGGAACAAAAGTCTCTATGTCTTGTGGTCTTACCCATTCACATTGGTCCTGTAGAAAGGGATGTCACCTGTCAGGTGCTCGACATTCCCTTGGCTTACAACATTTTGTTAGGACAGCCATGGATACATGAGATGGATGATGTGCCATCCAAATATCACCAATGCATCAAATTCCCATTTCATGGCTCTAAAGTTACTATTCCTGCCACTACTAGCTATACTTACAATATGCTCAAAGCTGCTGAAACTTTTGTTCCTACTAACCGTGAATCCACTGATTATCATGACAATAAGCTGAAACAAATCGAGTAGTCATTCAAACTGAAAGAAATTGGCATGGGAGAGTGTCATATTGAACTAGTGTTGTCATTAACATCTCTTCTAGAGTCTCCTCATCATTATGGGAGACCCTCAAAGGAAAAGAAGCCATTCCTACTAACACCTAAGACTAAGTATAATGGAACTTTTGTCAAAGCTATAGTTCCCTTAGAGGATGAAAGTGAAAATAGAGCCATTGTTGTGTGGCTTTATAGAGAAGAGAATCCAATAGACTTAATAGAGAAAACTCACAAAATCACTCCTGAGAAATATGGACCTCGTCTTAGGCTTATGAAGAATTTTGGTTACAAGGGAACTAGCCCTATCGGGTGCAATAACAATGGCCTAATTGATCCTATCAAGGAAACAACTCAAAGAAACACTGATATAACTGGCCTTGGATTTAAGAAGGTTCCTTTCCATTTAGGACCTAATAAATTCATACCAACACCTGAGAGTTCATCTGGAAATGAGTCACAAGCTAAGTCAGACACTCAAGAGGAACAATATGACAATGAGGATCCTTATCCTTATCCTATTCCTCGTGATCTCGCTAAATTCTTTGCTGAGCCAAATGACTTTGTACCATGTGTTAGCACTCTGGATGATACTAGTGATTCTTCTAAGGATAATACTAAGCAACCCAAAGATCATTTAGAAAAGGGAGAGTCTAGTTTGTCATCGTGTATTGAGTATCTATGTAAGAACCCAAATGATGAAGGTGAGTATGTCCCTATCACTATTGGGGAGTTCTATAGTCTCTCACCATGTAGTACTGATTCTAAAGAATATGAGTTTGACTCTCTTTCAGAAGCAACTATTGATAAAGACATTGATCAAGTTCATGTCTATGAAATCTAAATCAAAGTGGGTGAAACATCTAGTGTTAGATTAGATGGGTTTGATCCAACTAGTGTCCTAGAGTTATTAATTACTGATGTTAGTACACATCTTAAGCTTATAGACTGGAATCCCAATGCATTTAGTGAAGTCCCCATATCCCAAAATGACTATGCTCTTGCCTACTACCTAAACACTGTTGAACCTATTATGTATTCCAGTAATGAATATAGTATCAACATGACGGAAGCTAACATCAAATATCTTAGTCATATAATTAAAAAGAAAAAATGCAAAAGGTGTGATGGTGAAAACTACATTGTGGTAGTGTCAGAACCTTAAAAAGTAAAAATAAAAGACATATCCAAGGGTGAAAACCTCTCTGAGGTGCCCGTGGATGAGATATTTGATGTGCTTCCAAGTCACTTTTAGGAGAGATCATCAGTATTGATATAGCCAACATAGCCAATTAACCTAGGTAAAGAAGAACATCCTCATATGATACATCTGGCATAATCATTGTCACCTGAAGAAAAGGAAGAGTTCATTTACTTTTTCAGAGAAAAGAAGATAAATTTTTCTTGGACATACTCTGACATGCCAGGACTGGATCCTAATTTTATCATGCATCACTTGTCCATATCACCAGGCATCAAACCAGTTAAATAGAAACTTTAGAAAATGCATCCCCACATTGCATTACTCATCAAAGTAGAATTGGAGAAGCTTCTAAAAGTTGGTTTCATCTGCACAATTGATTATGCTGAATGAATATCCAATATTGTTCTAGTCTCCAAGCATGATAAATCTATTAGGGTTTGTGCTGACTTCTTTGATCTCAACTTGGCATGCCCTAAGGATGATTTTCCACTTCCCAATATTGATATGATAGTGGACATGATGGCCGACTATGAAATTTACTCACTTATGGATGGGTTTTCTGGTTACAATCAGATAAAAATTGTGCTAGAAGACTAGGAGAAAACTACTTTTACATGTGCATGGGGAACCTTTTGCTGGAATGTAATGCCATTTGGATTGAAAAATTCTGGTGCAACCTATCGATGAGAAGTAACTACAATTTTTCATGATATGATGCATAAGACCATGGAGGACTATGTGGATGATACCTTGGTCAAAAGTGCTAAATGAAATACTCATCTACAAGATTTAGGACTCATCCTAGATTGCATGGAAAAATTCTACTCGTGACTCAATCCTAAGAAATGTGCATTTGGTGTCACATTAGGAAAGTTGCTAGGATACATCTTCTCTACAAAAGGAATTGAGATGGATCTAGAGAAAGTACAATCAATAATGGATATGCCAACACCTCAGAACATTAGTCAGATGAGAGGTCTACAAGGAAGGCTCCAATCTATTTGTAGGTTTATCTCATAGTTGGTGGATAGATCACAACCCTTCATAAAGACCTTACACAAGGGTGTGAAATTCAATTGGAGGCAGGATTGTGAGCTAAGCTTAACACAGATCAAACATTATCTTGTCAATCTACCAATCCTACTGCCTCCTATCCATGGGAAGCCTTTGCTTTTATACATTTTAGCAACTGAAATGTCTCTAGGAATCCTATTGGCTCAAGAAGACAATGACAACAAAGAGAGAGCTATCTACTACTTGAGTCACACACTAATCTCTTATGAGAGGAACTACAACATCATTGAGAAAGCTTTCTTGGTAGTCATATTTGCTTCCCAAAAGTTGAGACACTACATGCTCGCCCACACTACATGACTCATAGCTAAAATAGATCCACTAAAGTACTTTCTCAGTAAGGAAATTCTCATAGGAAGATTGGCTAAATGGGTTATGATACTCAGTGAGTTTGACATCCAATATGTTTAACGTAAAGTTATCAAGGGACAGGCGATTGCAAATTAGCTAGCCAATGCACCTATGTAGAGTCTCCTGCCAATGAACATTGATTTCCCTGTTGAGTCAATTTTGACACTCACACACCAAACATGGGTTATGTTCTTTGATGAGTCCTTCACACAAAAAGAATCAGGTGCTAGACTACTCTTCATAACATCACAAATATATTCATTGCCCAAAGCATACAAGATTTTATTTACTTGTACAAACAACATTGTTGAATATGAGGCTTTGATTAGTGGCATGAAAATTGTAGCCGAATGGAGATTTGACTAGTTAGACATCTTTGGTGACTCTTAGCTTGTCATCAATCAAGTTAATTATGTGTACCAAACAAAGGATAAGAAATGTATTCCATACAAACACATGGTTGATGACTTGAAGAAGTATTTTGCACGCATTACCTTCCAACAAGTTCCACGAGTAGATAATAAAGTGGCTGATGCCATGGCTACTTTGGCCTCCCTACTATAGATGCTTGAAAATGATCTCCAACATGAGTTCTTGGTGGAAGTGTTACACTACCTAGCCTACGACACCCCTAATTATAGGATGTTTTTTTCTATTGTAGGACAAGAATCATCCTGCTACCATCATATGTATTACTATCTCTGAAATCAAACCATTCTGGAAGGTCTAACTCGGAATGAGAAACATTATCTAATCCATAATGCTTTGTAGTATGTTATTATTATAGATGATCTATATAAGAGAGGTCTCAACGGAACACTCCTTGGGTGTTTAGAACTTGAAGTGTCCAAATGTGCACTAATTGAAATTCATGAGGGCATTTGTGGATCTCACTCAAATGGCCTGACACTAGCTTGCAAACTCCTTAGAGCTGGTTACTATTGGCCTAAAATGGAGCAAGAAGCTATCAAGTATGTTAGATCATTCAAGTAGTGTCAGCTACATGGGAATGTGATCCACACTCCAGCCAGAGAGCTGATTCCCTCTACTACAACATGGCCATTTCAAAAATGAGCCTTTGACTTGGTAGGTTAGATTCACCCAACCTCTTCTAATGGACATAAGTTCATTATCACTACTACAGATTACTTCATGAAGTGGGTAGAGGTAGTACCTCTCACAGTTTCCAATGGACAAACTATAGCTCTTTTTATCACAAACTACATCCTCTATAGATATGGTGTATCATCCTCAATCATTACTGACAATGGAGGACAATTCAAGAACAAAGACCTCAAGGAACTATGCAAGAAATTAAAAATCACACAACATTGGTCTTCCATCTATTATCCTCAGGGTAATGGCCAAGTTGAGCCATCTAGTAAGGTGATCCTCAAAATACTTCATCATACAATCATCAAATCTAGAAGAGACTAGCATCTCTAGATTAATCTAGCCTTGTGGGCATATAGGACAAGCATCAGGACTCCAACGAGCATGATTCCCTTTGCTTTGGTGTATGGGGCAGATGTTGTGCTTCCAATAGAGGTCAAGATTCCTACCTTGAGAATCTCTATGAATGGCTTTATTACTAATGATGACTACAAGATGGCTTGGCTTCAACATCTAGTGTTACTGGATGAATGTCGATAAGTGGTGTGTGATCATCTGCAAGCATATCAACAACGAATGTCAAGAAGCTACAATCAGAAAGTTAGGCCACATGACTTCCAGCTAGTTGATCTCATCTTGATTCCAAAAAGGGAAGTTTAAACCAAACTAGCTTGGTCGTTACATTATTACTACAGTATATGGATCTGGTGCCTATCATCTTTCCACAATTGAAGGAGAAGTGCTCAAGGAACCTGTCAGCACTCTCCACCTAAAGTGGTATTATAGTTGATCTGTTATCAATAGCTCTTTGTACATATCTCTATATCTTAAAAAAATCTTTAAAATTAGAAAAGTCCTGAAAAAATTGTTACCCTAGTGAAAACCTAGCAATAGGTGGCTTGGTAACACCAAAAATATTGAAAAATCCAAAAAAATACAAAAAAAAAGTCAAAAAGAAAAAATACAAAAAAAATTGAAAAAATAAGAAAAGTTCCATTGGTGAAAACTTGGAAATAGGCATCATGGTAGCAAAAAAATGAAAGCTCTACCAAGAAGGTGAAAACCTGGTAAATAGGCACCTCTTGTTCCCAATGCTCCATCTAGCAGTGCATCTTTTGGCTCTTTGTATAGTTGCTTTACTACTTTTCCCACTCTCTGCTCATGTATCCATGGATTGAGTCTTCTCACAGCTCAGGGGCATTCCCCTCTAGTATCACTCTTTTTGAGATTCTTCTCATAGAATCTCTTTTACAATAGTCACTAGTCATTCTGACTATGTCTGCCTACTATTGCTAGTGTCACACTTTTCAAGATTCTCCTCATAGAATCTCTTTTGTGATAGTCACTAGTCATTTTGACTGTGTCTATGTATTATTGCTAAGTGTCACTCTTTTCAAGATTCTCCTCATAGAATCTCTTTCTCAATAGTCACTAGTTGTTTCAACTATGTCTACCTACTATTGCTTGGGTCACATCTCCAGATTCTTTTATGGAAGATTTGTCTTGTGTCAGTCACTAGTCATCCTGGTTGTGTCTGTCCACTATTGTACATACTAATATTCATCCTACTAAGTCAATATACAGGTCAATGAAAGTATATCTAGCACACTTTTGTCTCAGGTTTTGAATGCAAGGGTCATTGCGGATAGAATACTTACTAAGTACTTAGCATAAGATGGATCTCTCATGTGTTTGGTGTTTTTGCCATGCAATCAAAATTATAGTCAACCTAACATTTATGTTTTGATGCTTATGTTAACTTGCTACAATAAAAAGGACAAATGTTCTAGTCATTCTAGCTTCTTGTGCCTCGAATGCTTATATTTGATCCTGAAAAACTTACAAAATATGTCCTATTCATATTCCCATGATTGTAATGTTAGTGGAAATTGTATGACATATGGGATTTTGTCCTATGCCCAGTGATGATAAATGGTCAGGGCTTGGTAATCAAACCTAGGGTTGGACTTAACATTGTCTAGCATTGCATACTTAATTTGCATAAGCACGTGATTCTATTAAACCTCGATTTCATCCTTCATGATGAGGGACTATGGATCTCTACAAATGTACCAAGATTGTCCAAGGCTACACAAGAATTTGGTTCTTTGGTTTGTATTTGTGCACTCCTTGAGGGGTACCTATTATTGTGAAGCAAAAACATGCAACACTACATGAGATGTCAGTTCATTTCCATATGCATTGCATCCATATACTAATATCATCTACACTACATAATTGCACCATATCAAATCAAAAATTTCTTTCATAACATAACACATACATCTCATAATCATCACATTAACATCTTAAGTACATCAAAGTAAAGCACAAACACTAACAATGACATGTACATAGGGATGCTTGGCTCAAAATCTCGTATATATGTATATCAAAAATTGTGTTAGTACAAAAAATGGGTTCTACTTGAGTGCTATTGGTAAAAAATGATACAAAATGGTGCTGACATGCCAAAGGATACATAACTAGAATAAAAATAGGGGTAAGAGCATCAAATAGCTAGCTGTGACTCACACCATCTCCCCTAGTAGCTGGAGGAGGGGGAGGAGGTGGCATATCTAGTCTGTCAGGAGGACGTGCGCCCCCAAAATTTTAGGCATACTGGAAAAATTGAGGAACCTACTGAGCCTCATTGGGCATAAATATAGAGTATGCTAAAAAAAAATAATTTGCTTAGGCCATCTAAAATTTGACCTCATCCTGCAACATCTCTGCCCTTCGCTCAACTATCTGTAACTACTCTTGTAGTCTCAAGATCTCCTAATCTCGCTCAGCTAGGCATGCATCCCTCACTGCTACCACAATCTATAACTCTTTGATCTACTAGGAAGCTTGCTAGATTTGCTCCCTCTCTTGTCAAAACATCTCTTGAGATCTTGTGGTAGGCTGCTCCTACATCTCCTCATCGAGCATCTCAGGTGCCTGCTTAGTGGGTACCTACTCCTCCACCCTCAGCCTCTATTGCTATCTCTACCCTCTACTACTACCCCCAGCCCCTAGATCTAATCCCATCTATTGTGTAGGTATCTCAGCCTGCCTAATCCTCTACCTCACCTCTGGTAATGGGCCCTATGGTGCTTGTTGCTAGGGAGCCTGCTGCGGGGGAGCCTACTACTACTGTGCTAGTGCCTATTGCGAGATTGGCGCTACTCCCCTTAAGGGATCTATGAACCATGAGAAAGGGTGACATATAAGATATGCCTAGTATGTTGTCATCACCCCTATATTAGCTACCTCTAGATGGTAGTCCCACTGTGTCACAACTAAGTCGCACACATCAATCATAGATTGCCCTACATCTAGCCTTGTCGGCCATCCCCATGTTAGATCCTTCATGACTCATAAATAGGTGCAAAACTCTTGGGAGATGTCTTGCTACCTTCCATACTACCTCCATACACTACTGATAGTGAACTACTCAATAATCTACGTTGTCCTCCCCACTAGCAGCTGTGAGCAAAACATCCATCCTAGCTCTCTAGGAGCATCACCCCACTCCGCTGTCTCTCACTAGGGCTACCATATGATAGAGATTAGGTCAAAAAGATGGGACCTCCAATGCTCTATCTTACCTAGGCCTGCCTAGGTAATCTACCCTCTATATCTACAAATGTATGGCTTTGCAGGCTCCTTGGCATCCTCAAAAATAGGTCGTGTGACTGGAAAGTGTTCCCATGCCTAGACCTATAGAACATACACATGATTAGCCATGCTCTTCCACTCGTGGTATACTATCTCATGCATCTCATAGAACATATGGGTGAGCACACACTAACCGCATCTGAATCTGTCTAAAGAATCCAACATCCTTTGCAACATAATCCCCCACCGACACTCCAAACCATGCTATCCTCTATCTGGAACCAAGAAGTAGCTAATGAATATGGCCAACACCATGGTTAGTCTGTGTGTCTACCCATATGTGTGAATGAGGTCATCCCAAGTAATGGCTCATCCAATAGCTAGCTTCCTCTAAAAAATGGCACACAAGGCCTTTGTACCTGCCTAGGACACTATGTCATATGATACTCTTAGCCCATGAAATGGTATCTGTAGAATCCTATATATATCCTAGAGAGTCACAATCATCTCTCCCTACAACAAGTGGAAGGTGTTTTTTTTTTAATGCAAATGCTCCACCAAGGCAGTTAGAAGGCTGTGATTGACTAGCAATGCTGGGATCTGGCATAAAGAAGAAAGTCTCAATCTATCTATGTGTGCCATGTCTGCTACATCTAGGCTCCACAAAAAAGCCCCATACAGTGGATAGTGGGATCTGAATGAGACATCATCAAAGACCTCCTACACACATGAACAAACAACAACAACAAGAAAATAGTTAGTACTCAATCAACAAATCAAAATGATGAAGAAATGAATGAAAAAATCATGCTAAAAATGTAAAAAAATGCAAATTTATACTACACTGCTGTCATGGATTTTTGTGCATGGATGTATTTCTTCAAATGAGAATTCATTTCTTCACATGAGATTGTGCATCTTCATGCAAGAAAACAAGTCCTCGCATGATGAAATGTGAGCCCACGCTAGCAATCAAAAGCCCATGCGAAGAAACAAGTTTTTGTGCAAAGAGAGACAGTCTCGTACGAAAGGTGACAACCACCCATGCAAAATTCTCACATTCTTCATGCGAGAAGTGGGTATCTCCCATGCGAGAATCCCCACTAATACATGTGAAGATATGTAGGGTTGGAAAATCTTCATGTGAGAAGAGACCACCTTTGCATGAGAAATGGTAGTCTCGCATGAAGACCGATTGTGACTACCTAAAAATGTGCTAAAAGTGCAATAAATGACCTTAAAATGCATGAAAATGAAAGTACAAAGGACGGTTATCAATAACTCATTGGTGGTCCATAGTCCATCGACTAGTTATGTCATTGGGAGTGCTCAGAACAGTGATATCTCACATTCACTACCATCTGCCTCTCAGAGCTTCTATTCACTAAAGACAAAAGGTGCAAAGGAAATGAAAATGACCCCTTGGGCCCTTATATAGTGTTTGACCTAATTTTGAAAAGTTCTTTGATTTGCGTGAAAATCAGCCCTTGGCTAATTTGACCATTTTGAATCCATTTTTTTAGATTGAATTTAAAATAAATAGGATCGAATTCGAAATCTGACACACCTAAGTAGCCCAAAAATGTGTTTTAAATTTTTTGGGACTGACACGATCGAACGCTTGTGCAGTCCAGATTTTTCTAATACTTTGTGATTTGTGAAATCTTTTCAACTTAAAATTCTTCCAACTTTCAAAATTTATTTTGGAAAAAGTCAACTCAACTCAATTGTGGTCAAATTTGGTCAACTTTTGGTCAAAATTGGTCTTCTAGACCTCCAAATCACTTCAACTCCACTCTAAATTTTCTTCTAATCATTCTGATCTCTTCTACATTCTTCCCAATCTTTGATTTCTTCTATATCTCTCAACATATTACTTTACATCATATTTCTAGTGTGTCATCTTTCGATTTCGCTCCTGAGGGGGCAGGATGATTACATCATTGAACTTGAAATTTAAATCAATCTAAATCCTTATTACTTGGGGCATCTTATTCCCATCTTATTTCCTCATCACTCAGGACATCTCATCACTAGGGGCATCTTGTTCCCCTCTTTCTGGCATCTTTTCCATCTATCACATCTTAGAAATAATTCAATGGACAGGTATCAGGATAATTTGAACCTTGACTCTTGAGAATCAAGCCTCGTTCTGGGGATGATTCTATGACTCATAATTTGATCTTGTTATCTTTTGTCAATTGTAGGTATCTAGTTGTTTTGTCTGGTTCCTTAAAGATTAAGCTCCGTTCTGGAGACAATCTTTTGAATGCTATCAATTTTAGGTATCTAGGTGTTATGTCTGGATCCTTAAAGATTAAGCTCCATTCTAGAGACAATCTTTTAAATGCTATCAATCTTAGGTATCTAGGTGTTCTATCTAGATCCTTAAAAATTAAGCTTCGTTCTAGAGACAATCTTTTAAATGATATCAATCTTAGGTATCTAGATGTTCTGTCTAGATTCTTAAAGGTTAAGCTCCATTTTGGAGATAATCTTTTAAATGCTATCAATCTCAGGTATCTAGACATTCTGTTCTGAACCTTAAAGGTTAAATTTTGTTTTGATGGAAACCTTTAGAGTGCTTATCATTTTGGGTATCTAGGTGCTCTACTTGGATTCCTTGGGATTAATCTTCATTCTAGAGATAGTCCTTAAAAGCTTACCAATTGGTCTTCATATCATCAACTTTGGAACCAATCTAATCTTCACATCATGCTTCTTGAGTTTCTTTGAATTGAACATACCTCTTACACATTCATTCAAAGAGGGGCAAAATGTAATACCCTAAAATTGGCTCATTGCCATGATCACCAATTCTAGTATATTTCTGATCAACCTTGAAGACCTATCTCATTAGGAAATTCTCATTCTAATTTTCGCTGATTGACTTAATTGTCAAATATAGAAAACCTCAATTTGCATTAATCATACTCTCTATTTAATTCCCAAAGTATTAACTCGTATTAGTCAGATTAAACCTATTGATTAAGATTTAATTTAATTTGAAGTATTTATACTTTAATCAAATTAAATTATCACCTAAGGCTAATATACTAAGGGATTAAATTTATTTAATTTAGTAATCAGCTTATTTTAATTAATTGAATGTGATTATTTAATTGAATAGAAATTGCATTTATGAGATCATATCTCACTTTATTAAATTAAATAATATCTTCAAAATCCTCTCTTTAGTTCTAAATGGAAACTCTGAGTGAACTACTTCTCGAAATTGGAAACAATCTAGTTAACTTACTATCACATTTATGACAAGTTTAGTTAACTACTCATCACACTTAGATTTGAAATAGTTAACTCTACCTGCACAAGGAAATTTCCATCTTTGACTGAATCTTTGCTTCAATCTTGACTGTCAATCTAAGTTGATCTCAATCGTTGATGGATTCCAAGAATTCTATTTAAGAGGCTTATAATTCCTCATTACAGGGGTTGAATTGAATTGCTATTGAATCTCTACTAGATTGTGCACTCGTTTTCTTATTGTCATAAAATTCTCATTTTCTTAGATTAATATCATTTAGAATTAATATGCATTCATTTAGTTAATTATATTTATATGTTCTTAGATTAATTGCATAATCATTTAGACTACCTGCATATTCATATAGATTAATCATTTTAAAACCTTCGTTCTAGATGGTCTGATTACCTGTACCTCAAATTTGAGAGCATAAGCATGTAAAATCCTCCTAGATAGAAGGAAACATGTTGTCTTGTAGGACTCCTCTTGGATGAACAATATTAGGTTCATTCCAAGATGAATCCTCATATAAAGACCGTGTTGAAGTGTGTGTGTTAAATAGAGGCCTCATTCCACACATACAATATCTTGATGTATGAGATATGTCACTGATATCATGGATGTATGTTTGTGATTTTCTAAATTGCCCAATAGACAAGGCACAAATCAATTATAGGATTAAAATGTCCTTGTTGTTGCATATTTTGATTTTATTGATATTAATCTTTAATCAATTATCCTTTTCCCTTTTTGTTTAGGATCTTAAAGGATGCCATGACTCAGCTTGGGAATTTCATAGGTTTCACGCTTTTCTAGTGCATCTCTTTCTCATTGCACAAGTATAGGATAAACTAGGGTTTTATTGACTTTGTAAAGATTTAGATGTATATTTTAGCTATTGGTACTATATAAATGAATCTTAGGTCTACCCGCCTAGGTCTTGTAGTGCCTAAAGTAGAAGAAGGAATTCTTTTTATAGTTGGCCCTAGTATCTGAATATATATGTTGAACATGGAAATTAGCTACCCCTAGATGTATTTGTTCCTATCATTGGGTTATTCAAAAGCTATTAATTCAAGATTCAACACATTCCATTAGAATTTCACCTTGATCAAAGAATTTTCATATGAATGTTAGGTCAGCCTTGATTAAAGGATTTCAATACTGATACAATAATTAGAAATTAATAGCAGGTTAATTTGACAAATACAACTCACTTTGCAAATATAGATCATATTTTGGTCTCACAACTGACTTCTTTACTGGCATCCATTAACATCTTCATCATTGATTTTCTTGGAAATCCTTCAAGTAATCACTCTTCACCTCAATAGCTCACTGTTTAGCCTTCTTCTCAAGTTCACCAATCAACAAAATTAACTATTGCTTCAACCTTGTTAAGGTCTCTGCCATCTCTACTGACCTCTTCAAATTTAGCCCTTATACCTCCTTAAATAGGTAATTATGATCTTTTTCGCTTAAACATCACTGTAGATCTTAAGGTTTGGTTTGATAGGTTGGTGAACTCATTTGGAGGTGAAAAGATCACCTAGTGCTTATTTATATAAGTTCTTCTAGGTTGGTCAAACATAGTCAACATGGTGTAGGAGCACCTAGGCTAACCTTGATTATTTATGTCATTTTGGCTTGTTATTGACTCTAGCCAAGTCAATAATTTTAGTTTTGGTTGGTTTAAAAAATTAGAAGGTCATTTTCTATGTGGGCTAAGTGAGTTAGTCATTAGGACTAAGGTTACACAAATAGCCAATGTTAGTTGGTATTGAATTTTATGAGTGTTAGAAGCTTAATGTTGGATTAGAGTCTTAAATGTGTTATAAGCACACATAAGTGGTGAGAAATATTCTTAGTGGACATAAATTATGTTGATTCCTTAGAATATAGAGGTTAGAGGTCCTAAAAAGTAGGATGGAGGCATAATGGAAAAGATGCCAAATGTTGTCAAGAAGTTGTCATGACAACATTTGTAGTTATGACAAATGTTGCATGCAAATTGGTTATCTTGGATTCCCTTAAGGATAGGGAGCGGGAAATCAACCAAAAGCCCTATAATTGTGGAGATGGCATCTAAAAAGGAGAAAACTACTCAAATCCAAGAGGGAGAGAATATGCATTGTAATAGTTGTGTGTGAAATATAGCTCTACAACAACGTTTTTAGCAGCTTTTTGAGTTCTAGTGTTGTTAGTGTCTTGAAATGGATTGAAAGGCTTGATCTAATGATTGTATAGTGTTCTTAGATTATTTTTTAGTTTTTTTCATTTGATAATTGAATTGATCAGAGTAGGTTTTGAGTGTTGTTTTGGTGTTTTGAAACAACACAGTTCCGAATTACCCTGATGAGAATAAGATACATCTAGGGGCAACTAATTCCCATCCTTAACATATCCTTTTAGACACTGGGCAACTATAAAGCTAGAACCTTAGATTCATTTATATGGTACCAATGCTAAAACATACACTTGAATCTTGACAAAGCAGGTAAAGACTCTAAATCTTCTAAGACTTATGTACAGATCTCAAACATGGAATAGCTAATAACATGACCAAAGAAATTGCTAAGCTAAGTGAGGGATTATTTTTCAATTCTTCAACATTAAAGGGAAAAACATTTGATTAATTATGTTAATTTTCAGCAAGACCCCAAATATGCAACAGTAAGAAGAAGTGATCCTATAGCTTATTAGTGTCTTATCTATTGGGAAATTCCATGAATCAAACACATACATCTATGATATCAATGAAATATTTCATACACCTAGATATCATATCTATCTTATCACTTTGTGAATCAGATATCGGTGTTCATAAAGATCTCATTCTTATGAAGTATCCTTCTCAAAATAACCAACAACCCTGTCAAACACATCAAGCATTTACTTGGCCCTTTATTCCAATAGTAAAATACATTAGACATACAACCTTTAGGGGATGTAAATGGGTCTCAATTTTGTGTCCTTAAACCACATAAGATTATAGATTAGAAATATAGGAGACAAGAATTAGAATGAAACTAAAGAGATTATTGCTCATTTGTATTCATTTCCTTCAAACTATACACTTAGATGCATGAAATTAAAACATTGAAATGCCTAACATATCAAAACTAGCTATATTATCTTCACTATTATTGTTCATACAAGTGAAATATGCTAAATAATGTGGTGTCATTATGATGAGAACACATCAAAACTAGAACTCGAGTTTCACATATCTGAGAACACTCAAGATTGGAACCCACATGGTATCACAATAGTCAGTAATTTCTCCAAATTTGAAATCCTTACAATGAATGAGAGAAAGAAAGATATAGAAGAGGATAAATTCCCAGATCTATTCTATGTTTGACATGTGTCCACTCAAAAAAATTCCATTTGTAGATGCAAAACATCTTTCTACTCTCTCTATAACTGCATGTCAGATATTATCATTGTTGCTTGAGAATGCCTTGAAAATATCTCCAGAATGATTGAAATGAGTAACAGAGTTTGATGTCAGATCTGATATTAAGGAAAAGGGAAAAAAATAGTTAAATGACCTCTAGAGGCAATATAAACTTTTTAGAATCATTTTATCCACATTCAGGTTTCAACAAACTTCAATATCTGCCCCCCAACCAATTTTGATGCTCAATAATGAATTCTATCCATTTTGCTGAGAATGCTCTAGAAAATACAAATATTCTTATAGAATGAATTGTTGAACATCTATGCAATTTTTGACCTCATATTCAAAAAATTCATCTCCTCTAGGTTCCAACGGTATATTGAAGTCCATATTTTAGGAAAAAATTGCCCCTCTGATAGCCATTTGAAAATCAGATTCCTTCTATTAAATGAATAGTTAAAAGGATTTGAATTGAAATTTTAAAAAAATTTCTATAGTCTAAACTATATAAAATCACATTTGAAAATAAAATTTCAAATTTTGGAGAAAATTGAAATGAGATATTAATTATTTTTTTAAAAATCCCCTTATATCTCCCTTGGCCATTCAGTCAATGCCACATGTTGGATTTTGATTCGCTTAAGCCTTGCTAATGGGCCCACAACTCCTCACTAGATTTTAAATTTTTTAGGAGGTCTCCATGTCATTACCAGTGAGATCCTCCTATTTTTTGATAGTGACATGGAAACCGCCAAAATCTGGTAGGTCTTTTTTGGCAAGTATTTTGTGAGTCAAAATTTAACTTTGCCATCCACCTGGCCACAGTGGGCCCCTCCATCTAGCCTGTGGCTTCCAAAAGTGTGTGTCTTTCAAGACACTTAGCATGTGTGCACTTTTGCATTTAAGCATTAAAACATCCAAAAAATTGGTGCTTGTGGGATAGATGTTCTTCATTTTCCCTTTGCTCTGCTTAGAAAGGTACAAATGCTTCATGTTTGCACAAGCCATCCAAACTCCTAAACAATGTCCAACACATTCCATCTTCCTATACATTTTTGTTCTATGTCCATTGAATTTAGATAAGGTTTAGTTTTAGCTTTTTTCAAATTTCCCATTCAATTCATGTTGGGATTGATGCATTCTATAGAATTGTGATTTCTGGAAGGCATATTTGGGGGGCTCAAATGCTTTTTCTTCCAAATTCTCTGTTGTTGCTATGATTTTTGTATGTTATACATTCCAAATATTTTACTTATTGTGTGATTTAGAGCCTATTCATGATTTTGATCATTCATTATTGCTGCATGAGGCAGAGATCTCTTGTGGATTGTAGTTTCCTCTATATTCTTCCCCTACCGCTGCTATAGTTTTTCCTTCTAAGGCTAGCTCTACTCCTTACCATGGAGCTTTCTAATTAGTCATGGAGTATGCTGCCTATTGGTATGACTTTTCCAATTTGTGGAATGCTTCACCTTCATGTGTCATGCCATGTTCCACAAGTTTCTAAAGATACAGGCTTTATAACTTGGGCTGCTACATTCATGAATTAATCTACCTATCACAATGCTTCCATCTGCCATGTTTTGAATCAAATTTGTCACTACTTTTTCCATACTTCAGCATGGGCCTCTATCTTTAGTGTGGACTACCCTACCTCCTTTTTTATAATTCGTGGGGCTTCCTTTCCATTTCTAATGGCTTCTCTCAGCTTCTTAATGGTGCTTTCCTTGCCGTGAGTCAGCTCCAAGGTAGCTCCCCTATAGCTTCTACTCCTCTCCCACTATCATTGTGCTCTTCTAGACTCCCCTGTGGACTTTCATCTTCACCAACCAAATGATGGTTCAAACAAACAATTCCATAATAGACATGATGTTTAAAAACACCTAGAAACTCATGATAGTTTGGCAAAAGAGAGAACACTCATCATTAAAATGAGATCTGTCCACCGAAGTCGTAAACAATCCTACCCCTTGAGATCACTGGGGAACACAATGTCATCTATCTAAAATTTCAAAATCCATTACAAAGTGACCTAGAAACTTAATTTACATCCTTTTGCATCACCCACCTTACTCTTTCCTTGAGAAACTTATCTTTGAGCTCATCATTAATTGTATTCATATTGGTGCGCCTTGTGAATCAAGCTTACATGAACATTTTCATATTACTCTATCATTATTTTACCGAGAGCAACATGGGCATATCCTTATTCAGAGATATTTTTGCATCTTAGTAAATTTAAAACATCCCTCCATATCTTGTAAACATCTATGGCTTGTAAATATGCTTTTAACCCTTCTCATGATTAACATATGTGTTAATAGCAATCTTTCTTTCCAAAAGAGGATTCGCCTCTTAAAAGTAAACGAGTACCAACATGAAAAAACTGAGGAGAGTAAAGAAGCATACCATCCAAAATTATACCATACTTGAGAACTAAAAATGGCATCCGACAAGCCTCTTTGTACAGCAATGGAGCATTTACCAATTGGCAAGCTCTTAACGCTTCCTGAATATTTTTGTTTTCAAATATTCTCCAAGTACATTCACTTCTATTCTAGCATCTATTAATTTTTTAATTTCTTTTCCTCTAAAATACTTTAAGGGATGTCTAAGTCGAACAACCACTTTAGAAACTCTTTCTAGTTTGATTAAATTAGTCGAGCCCCAGAGTGGGTCCGACTAGAAAAAAAATTGTTTTCAAACCATTGAAATGTCAAATCAATTCAATGAATATCTAACACTGATTCAAAGAAAATTTTAAACTCAATTTACCATTAATTTGCAAATTGTCAACTTTGTGCCAGGAGGTCCTCTAACTAACCTTAAAAACTGATCCAAACACCTGACTGGGCTCTAGAAACTGACACATTGATTCTCTGTTCCACATTCTTGTACCCCATTGAATCATGTCTCACGAAAAAATCTTAGTAAAAAGATATTGATTATCAAAGTTTCCCTCTTAGAACTGCCTGCAAGAAAACATGTTAGAAAACCATAAAACACATTTAGACTTGGCTTTGAAAACAAGGAAAATAGACACTTGGGGGCACAAAAATTGCGGAACTTGTTCACTGTCATGAGGAAAATATAAATTTTTGATTAGTGTTCATGAAAAATAATAGGGAAAATTTGGCGAATGATCAAAGTAGGCTACTAAAAATTTGTAGACTAGAAATACTAGTAGAAAAGTGGTTTTTGCAAATGAAAAGGACTTGGGAAAATGTGCAAGCAGATTCATCAAGATTTAAAAATTAGCATACTTAAAGTATTTTTAGAGGAGAACACAATGGTACAATTCATTAAATTTCACCTATCATGGATTTGGAGATATGACATCATGAACAGGTGTATTGACAAATCTGCCTTTCTTGACACTAGTTAAAAGTTACAAATTGCATTTGGAATCGTGTTCAAGAATTGAACAAATAGATTCATCATAAGATCAAAATTGAAACATAGCAAGTATTTAATCTCTATAAAGAAATTCAAAAGGAATTTTCTCATTTTGGTCAATTGGTTGAAAGTTATAACAAGTCAAGCAGGGCCTCCTAGAATTATAAACAATTTGCATCAGCATGACAACAATAAAAAACCAACTTTGAGGGATTCAAAACCTAGTCAAATAGATTTTAAATGAATTGAAATCTAAAATATTGGTTCTTTGGTATGGACACTAAACACTCCCAAAGTAGTGAGTCATGAAACTTTACTAGGTACGAGATATTTAGATGCAAACAAGGCCTCATGTCATTGTTTGACATAGGCAAAAATGTAGATTTGGACATTACTCAAAACAAAACTTAACAGAATGGCTTGGAATGACAATTTATCTTCATGGGGGAAGTGAATGCATTGAATTTAAAGTGTTAGAAACATCAAACACCTCTTAGGCCTCAAAAGGATAGACAAGTAACTTGTATTGGAAAGCATTTATAGGGCTTGATTTTTTCAATGGTACTAAAAATCAGGGCTTCAATTTTGAGTCCCAATAGGTTGAATAAATTGTTTTTGGTTTAGAGACTTTATTAGTTTTGTGTTGACCAGTCTATATAAATGTGGCTCCTCCATGAAATCTAACCATGGAAAACACCCAAGGGTAGATGGAAATGTTAGGGGAGTTAGTAGTGTATATAGGTTTAGGATTAGGAGCCATGGAAGGATGGGAAGCTATTTTTACTACTAAGTCGTAGGCTAGCATACAGTGTCTAGTTAGAGGCTTAAGATAGGAGAAAGTAAATATTTCTTGCAGGGTAAAGAAGTATAGTATGGAACAAGTACAATCCCAAGTGTTTCTTGGACATATTTGATATGGTAGAAGGATACAAGGATTATCAAACTATTAGAGTTTATTTTCAACAAGAATCTAGTGAGTTCCTAAGAAATAGGCATTTTTAGACCTATTCAACCTAGATAATAGGAACCCCCTATATGGATAGATGAGGAATATAATACCTATAGAATCCTTTAGGAAATCCAAAAGGGTACTCAAATATGGAATTTATTTGCCAAGTTTTTTGGAAAGTTTTGGCAAGAAAGCGAAATTAGTGAACTAGGCCTAATTAGTCTTCCTAGAGACTAAATCTTGAAATCGATAGGAAGAAGGCTTGAAGATCCTTTTAAATGGACACAAATGAAATAAAATGGAATTTTATCATGTTGATGGATGTCTTTTCAATGAAGAGTGGAGTTTGTGAAGAAGTAGCACTTACAACTTTCTAAGTGAAGGTGGAGGATTGTTAAATGCAAGGCTTGAGAACTATTTGAGAAGAGTTGTAATTGGATTTTCTTAATCATCTAAGCCAATTAACACCTAGAGGAGACTAGATTATTGGAAAAGACAAGCTAGGTCTCTTAGTATTAGTGCACACAAGCCTTGGAATACATACACCATATTGGTATCAGAGTAAGGTTTTGATCAAGCTTGTGGTGGATGCTACAGTCTACTAAATTAGTGGGAGAAAATACACCAAGTGGAGAAATAGAAGACACAACCATGGTGACTAACATTGAGTTAAAAAAGAAGGTTGAGGAACAAGAAGAAGATAACAAGTAACTAAGAATAAGATTAGCTTAAATGGAGCAACTCTTAGGTGAAGTCCAAGATAAAGTTGATAGGGTCAAAGAGAATATTGACCTAAAGAAAGAAAAAGAAGTAAAGGAGAAGGAGTTAGAGTTGGAGGAGGAAGAACCAACCCCTAATTATGTTATTCCTTAAGTGAAATTCTTAAAAGCATTAAAAGCATTGAGTGTAAAAGCTTTAGAAGGAGTGTTAGTATTTAGTGGACAAATGGATCAAAATTCAATTATGGACTGGATTGACAATATTGAGAACCATTTTGAATGTGATGGTATCTTTGAGGCACAAAAAGTTGTGGTGGCCAAGTCTATATTAAGAGGTTCAACTCTTACTTGGTGGAAGCATGTGCAAACTGAAAGGGAAAAGGATGGAAAAGGTCTTACTGTTACATGGAAGGGCATGGTGACCAAGGTGAAGCAAACCTACCTTGCTAATGACTATGAATTTTAGCTTCATAGGAGGAGAAAAAATATTAGAAAAAAGGATTTGGATGTTTAAACATATACCAAGGAGTGTCAAAAATTGTGTTTGAGGTCCAAGGTAGTTGAAGAGGAAAGCATCAAGCTTGTAAGGTACTTAAATGGCCTCAAATGGTCTATTCAAGAAGAAATGAGCCTAGTAAACTTCAATACCATTCACTAATGCTATTAAATGGCCTTGAAGATAGAAGAGAAAAGAAAGAGGAAATAAGAAACCTCTAAAGGTAAAGCTAAGAGCAAGGATTGTAGAGATAAATGAGGTGGCTATGGTGGAAGAATTCAGATTCAAAGGCTCAAGGTGAGATAAAATTTAGTTAACAACAAGAAGGAAGTTCTAGTAGAGGTGATATAGGAAGAAACTCTAATCCTAGAGGAAGGAGTGGTGGACAGTGAGGAAGGGGTAGTTACTTTTCCAACATAAAGTACTACCATTGCAATCAAATGGGGCACCTTTCCTATAGATGTACAGAGAAAGGTGGTTCATCACAAGGGAGTGACAAAAGAACTAACCTAGTCCAAGATGACTCTAATACAACAATAAAGCATCCTAAGGTACCATTGAATTTAGAAGAAGGAATGAACCTCATGATGAGGATAACTTTGATAAAATAACCAATAAGAGAAGACCCAAGTCAAAGGAGGTCCTTGTTTAGAATAAAGTGCATGATAATGGGAAAAGTGTGTAGAGTCACACTAGTCCTTACAAAGTCGCATGGCTTACCAAAGGCCAACATTTGTTAGTAAATGAGCAAGCATGGGTGGAGTTCTTGATTGGGAGGTACAAGGACAAGGTATTGTGTGATGTATTACCTATTGATGCATGTCATTTTCTCCTAGGTGTGCCATGGAAATTTGATGCCAAGCTATGCATAATGGGGTAAAAAATTCCTATACTTTCAAAAAGGATAATGTGACATTCAAAATGCAGTCATTGTTAGAGGATGTAGAGGTGAAGAAAAAAGGTCCTAATGTGCTCATGGTTGGTGAAAAAGAATTCCTAAAAGCCATGGAAGAAAGTGAAGGTGTTGGATTTGCATTGGTATTAAGACCCAAAAAGGGAGATGAAGGTAAGGAGATTAAGAAGGAAGAGTTACCTAAGGAGATTCAAGATATGTTGTAGACTTACCAAGGTATTGTAAATGGTGGAAAATCATCAAACTTATCCCTTAAAAGAGCCATAAGCCATAGGATAGACCTTATCTTAGGAGTTACCCTACCTAAGAAAGAAGTCTAAAGGATGACCCCTCAACAAAATGAGGAAATAGCAAGAAAAATACAAGAACTCCTAAACCAAGGCCTAATTAGAAAGAGTATTAGCTCATGTGTTGTACCCACTATACTTGCACCTAAGAAAGGAGGAACTTGAAGGCTTTATATGGATTCAAGGGCTATAACTAGGATAACCATTCGGTATAGGTTCCCTCTCCCTTGGATTCAAGACCTAATGGATTGAAGCCAAGTACTAAAACAAGATAAACTTAAAGAGTGACTATCACCAAATAAGGATACATGAAGGAGATGAGTGGAAAACAACCTTCAAGACCAATGAAGGTTTGTATGAATGGCTTTTCATGCCATTTTGATTATCCAATGCCCCCTCCACATTCATGAGGCTCATGAATGAAGTTCTCAAAGACTACATATGAAAGTTTGTAGTTGTATATCTAGATGATATACTAATCTATAGAAAGACAAGGAGTGAGCACTTAGAACATCTTGATATTTTTTTCAAGAAGTTGATGATCAACTTGGAGAAGTGTGAGTTCATCAAAATAGAGGTAGTGTACCTTGGGTTTGTCTTATCACATGGAAAACTAAAAATGGATGGGATAAAATTAGAGGCTATCATAAATTAGCCTACTCCAAGGTCAGCATAGAGGTAAGGAGTTTTCATGGTCTTGCACTATCATAGAAAATTTATAAGGTAGTTTAGTACAATTTTTACTCCTACATTAGATACTATCAAGGGGGGATGAAAACTAAGCTTGTATAGAATGAGCGTGCTAACAAGAGATTTGAGCTATTAAAGGAGAATATTTATACAAAATTTTTTTAGTGTTTCCAAGCTTTCAAAAGCTTTTCACTATTGAGTGTGATGCTAGCAATGTAGCAATTCGGGCTATTCTAAGCCAAGAAGGAAAACTAGTAGCTTTTCATTCAAAAAAAATTGAGTGAAGTGAAGAAGAAGTATTCTACTTATGACTTTGAAATGTATGTATTGGTCCAAGCTCTATGGAAATGGAGGCACTATTTTCTCCCAAAGGAATTCATTATGTATTCAGATGATCAAGCACTTAGTTTCCTAAATTCACAAGAGAAGTTAAGTAACAAGCACGTGAAGTGGGTTAAGTACCTACAAGCTTATAATTTTAATATCGAGCTCAAGAAAGGTTTCCTAAATAAGGTGGCAAATGCATTGTTAGAAGGGCTCTCACAATTCAAGAAATTCAGTTGAAAAGTATGGGGATAGATCAGTTTAAGGATCTATATGGTGATGATAAAGGCTTTGTAGAGATTTACAAGGTATGTGTTGAATACAAGAATTATTTTCATAGTAGATATGTTAAATATAATTTGCAAAATGATATATTATTTAAAGGGAATTAGTTATGTGTACCTAGAGGCTCCATCCGATAGAATTTGATATAGGAAAAATATAATGGTGCTTTAAGTGGTCATTTTGGGATCACTAAGACCCAAGAACTTGTTTCAAGGTTCTATTATTGGCCAAGGATGACCTTGATGTTAGGAGGTATGTGGAAAGTTGTGTTATATGTCAAAAATCCAAAGGTAGTTCTTCAAATATAGGCCTTTATCAACCACTACCTATTCCTACTAGGCCATGGGAATGTTTAAGTATGGATTTTGTAGTTGGGTTATCCAAGACAAGATAAGGTATGGATAGTGTTTATGTAGTTGTGGATATATTTAGCAAGATGGCCCACTTTGTGCCATGCAAGACAACTAATGATGCTAATCAAATAGCCTCTCTTTTCTTCAAAAATATAGTGAGAATGCATGGGTTGCCTATCAGCATTATGTTAGACAGAGACACTAAGTTTATGAGTCATTTTTGGAAGACTCTTTGGCAAAATTTAGGCAATAACTTATCTTTTGGATCAGCCTACCATCCCCAAATTAATGATTAGACTAAGGTTGTCAATAGAAGCCTTGGGAATCTACTAAGGTGCTTAACTAAGGAGTATAGTCAACAATGGTATCAATTGATTAGGCAAGCTAAATATGCCTACAATGACACTACCAATAGATCAACTAGGAAAAGTCCATTTGAAATAGTGTATAGAATGCATCTTAGAGTTTTTTATGAATTGAGATATTTGAAGGCTGGAGTGAATGGAAGTGGTTACTCTAATGATTTTTCATATGATATGCAAGAGATGCATAAAATGGTGAGGGAGACAATGACATATAATACCATGAAACACAAAGAAAAGGTGGATGAGAGTAGGAAGATAGTTGAGTTGACTATTGGTGACTGGGTTATGGTGAATCTTAACAAGTGAAGATTTAAAAAATGAATCCCTCACAAGTTGCAAATGAGGAGGATAGGTCCCTATCCTATTTTGGCTAAGTTAGTGACAATGGATTCAATGTTGAACTACCAGAAGATAGTGGACTATCACAAATCTTTAACATTGAACACATAGTCTATTATAAAGGAACATAGCAAGATATGGATCAGAATATTCATGAAGTAATCAAGGATGTAGAGGATCTCCAATTACCTATTGTTATAGTTATAGGACCAGACAACATAATAGACACAAGAGTCTATAAAAAGACTAGAACAAAAGAGTACAAGGAACACTTAATAAAGAAGCATGGATAGATGGATGTTGATGTAGTATGGATAAAGGAATTAGAGTTTAAGAAGATGGGGATTGATCCAAATATCCTCAATCCAAGGGTGGATTGATCTTTTCATTTTGGGCAGGATGGTATAGGAGCACCTAGGCTAATCTCCATTGTTTATGCCATTGTATTTTATTTTTTACTCTAGCCAAGTCAAAAAAATTAGTTTAGGTTTGTTTAAGACATAAGAAGGTCATTTTCTATGTGGGCTAAGTGAGTTAGCCATTAGGACTAACGTCAGACAAATAGCCAATGTTAGCTGCTATTTAATTTTATGAGTTTTAGAAACTTAGTGTTGGATTAGAGTCTTAAATGTGTTCTAAACACATATAAGTAGTGAGAAAGATTCTTAGTGACCATAAATGATGTTGGTTCCTTGAAATATAGAGGCTAGAGGTCCTAAAATGCAAGATGGAGGCATAATGGCAAAGATGCCAAATGTTGTCAAGAAGTTATCATGGCAACATTTGCAATTATTGCAAATGTTGTATGCAACTTGGTTATCTTGGATTCCCTTAAGGATCAGGAGTGGGAAATCAATAAACAACCCTAGAATGATGGAGCTGACATCAAAAAATAAGAAAAAGACTCGAGTCTAAGAGAGATCATGCATTTTAATATTTGTGTATGTGAAATATAGCTCTGCAACAACATTTTCAATAACTTTTTGAGTTTTAGTGTTGACAATGTCTTGAAATTGATTGAAAGGCTCAATCTAATGATTGTATAGTTAGTGTTCTTAGATTAGTTTGGTGATTTTTTAATTTGATAAGAGAATTGATCAAAATAGGTCTTGAGGACTGAATTTATTTTTGGTTTAGAGATGTTATTTGTTTTGTGTTGACTAGTTTGTATAAATGTGGCTCCTCCTTGAAATATAACCATGGAAAAAACACAAGGGTAGATGGAAATGTTAGGGGAGTTAGTAGTGTATATAGGTTTAGGATTAGGAGCCATGGAAGGATGGGAAGCTATGTTTATTATTAAACCATAGGTGAGCAAATAGTGTCTGATTAAAGGCTTAGGATAGGAGAGAGTAAAGATTTATTGTAGGGTAAAGAAGTATAGTACAGAAAAAGTATAATTCTAGGTGTTTCTTGGACATATCTTGCTATGGTAGAAGGATCCAGGGAATATCAAACCATTTGAGTGTGTTTTGAATAAGAAACTAGTGAGTTCCTAATAAATAGGCCTTGTTAGCCCTATTAGACCTAGATAATAGGAACCCCCTATATGGATAGCTAAGGATTCTAAGACCTATTGAATCCTTTAGGAAATCCAAAAGGGTAATTGAATCTAGAGTTTAATTGCTAGCTTATTTGGAAAGTTTTGGCAAGAAAGAGGAATTAGTCATTTTTATGGGCTAATTGGAACTAGGCCTAATTAGTCTTCCTATAGACTAAAATTTGAAATTGATAGGAAGAAGGCCCTTCTAAATGGACATAAATGCAAGAAAATGGAACTTTCTCATGTTGATGGATGCCCCTGCAATGAAGAGTGGAGTTTGTGAAAGGAATATCACTTAGAGCTTTCTAAGTGAAGCTAGAGGATTGTACTATCTAAAGGTTTTAATCTTTCAAGGTTAAGCACAAGGGTTGAGAACTCTTTTAGAAGACTTTTATTTGGACTTATTTAATCACCTAAGCCAATTAGGATCTATAGGAGACTAGGTTACTAGAAGAGACATGCTAGGTCTCTTAGTATTAGTGCAAGCAAGCCTTGGAACACATACACCACAACACTTGGTCAAAGGTTGCCTCAAGAATGGTTTTGACTATTTTTTTTCATTTTTAGTCTCTAGACATGATTTGGGATCATTACACACCTAGTTGGATTCAAATTGCATAATAGTGCAAAAAGTTGCCCAAAATTGCAAAAGTGCAATTTTTGCAATTTCTTGTGAAAGTTGTCTAGAATCCAAAAAAAAGTAGAAAATTTGGTTGTTTAATGAAAAAATGGTCTGGAAAAATGTATATATGTAGGAGATCACCAAATTTTTGGGTTGGAATCAAGAAGACAAGTTTTGGAGCAATTTTTGTGCTTTTCTCGAGTGTTGATCTATACTTTTCCAAGCCATTTCTTTGGTTTGTGTGATGAACTAATTGAATGTAGTCCTTGGATTACTCTCACATGTTCAACAAATTGATTTGAATTAGTGCATTAGTTTAGACCAATTGATTTCATTCATTAACTTCATTTTTGTGCTTTGTTAGCAACTAGGGTTTTGGAGTTTCTAATGCATTCCTAGCAATACATGGCCTCTAACTAGCTATAGCTTTTTGGATGGCTAGGAAGAGTAAAATGATTGTAAATAAGTGCTTCAACCTTTCCACCTTGGTTATGATGCCAAAATGGTAAGTTTATGGCTAAACAAGTGTAGTGTTGAGGTATTCTAAGAGGGAAAACATGCCTAGGATAACCTTGTGAATTGGGATACAAGACTTGGCACCTTAAATGAACAATATAGACTAGTATGGAAGATTTGAATCTTGTTTGGAATTTTTGTGAAGAGTTCTTACCATGAAACAAAGTGGACCAAGTTAAAACCCTACATTTAAGCCTAAAAGGAGGGTTTTGTGGTTAGGGCATTTTTGTATAGAATTCACATGGGATTTGTTGGAATCTAATAGTTCTCCCAAAAGGGTATTCAGGTATCAAGTTTTTTGGTGCCTTTTTTAGGTCAAATTTGAACCATTTGCAAAATTTGTAATTTGTAGGGCTAATTCTACTAGGTCTATTTTTGGTAAATCTTAGAATTGTTGAGCAAGAATAGGGAAAAGAGTGGAAACCAAGTTAGATAATGGGAAAAAAAGTACTTTGAGGTTTGTGTAATGTGTTGGACACCTTAAATTGCAAAGATCTTGGAGAAGGGTTGTGGTGTTTGTTGGTGAGACACCAGGGTATCTTGGAGAGCCTAAGGACTAGATTGAGGTGAGGCCTAATCTAATGAGTTCCTATCACTAGGAGAGAAAGGACCAAGGGAAGGAGTCTTTGGAGGATCCTACCCAACCAATCCTTAGAGGATTAGCTTAGCCTAAAAAGAACCCATTGTTGGGGTTTAGAAGAGACACCAAAAACCTTACTACATCAAAGTGGTTATAGAGTAGGATTGAGTGGAAGTGTATGCTAGACATAGAAGAGTTAGTGTTTGCTAGGGAAATGGTGTAATGCCCCACTCAGAGATTCTTGGAACACAAGGATAAAACATGAACTCAATAAAATTTTCCTTAAGATAAGTTACTTAAAAATAGTATAAAGTAACCAAGTGCAATAATGAAACACTAGGACAAGGTGATGAGAATAGGGAACATGGAAAAACTCACATGTTCACCTACACGAACGAAAGTCTTACAACTACTTCCAAAGATCTCCAAGTAAAAAACTACAACTCACAAACAAAAACCACACAAATCATGAGAATATACTGAAGGGATGTTCTCTTTCAAACCCAAGGTAAAAGCTCCTAACATGTTTAGACAAAAATTTCATTTCCACTAGTCATATCATAATCTAGAAATACAAGTAGAGACCAACAATGGTCATATACAGGAAAATGGCTCAAAGTTACAACCAATCATCTACTAAACAACATGCTAGAAGATAAATGTTGACTCTTTAAATTTGGGTAAGCCTAAAATCTTGAAGCCCTAAAAATTTGGCTAAGTCTAAATTTTTGAAGCCCTAAAATTTCCTAGAATCTTTATCTTAACTCAGAGAGGTCTGGAACCTATCTCAAATGAATCATCACATATATTAAAATATATCTTAAGTATATGGAATTCTTATACTTAAACAATATATTTTAAACCCCATAGAAAGACTATTTTCAATTGGAAAGGTGTGAAATCCAACAAGGTGTCCAAAAATAGCTTTCAAACTTTCCTTGGCCAAACCTAAATGACCCCTATTTCTTGCATGAGGAAGTACACTAGTCTGCAGTCTCATGCAAGACTTTGCATCACTGTGTGTGTGAGGAAGTGCATCACTCCACACAAGGAAGTGTATTACTGTACACAAGGATTCATAGCATGCCACATAAGGAAGTACAAACTCCATGTGAGGAAGTACTTGCTTGCATGAGGAACTACCCTTCCCACGTGAGGAATGCCAACAACACAATAACAAGACAAGATGAAAATGCATAAAAATATAAAACCTCCACACTGAGGAGTACTAGATCCACATAAATTAAGGAATGATCACTTGAGAGATAATAGAAAATACACCATGCAACAGGAAGAAGAAAACATCTATCCATCTAATACATAATAGTATATGAAATAACATGCAAAAAAAACCATCACAATGTACATACATGGTTCATAAACCAAACATCATATGAAGGAAAGGATAATCATCTAAGCACCAACACAACTAAAACTCATACACGATTCCTCTCAACCATAATAGCATCATGAGACCTCAAAGGCCCTATCCATCCCCCTGTGCATAACATCCCAAACTGTCAACTAGATAGTCAAAGCTATCTTATGAGGGCTTTATTACTACAAAAGTAACTAACATCATAAGAACAAGAAGATCTAACATGCTAATCCATCAAAGCATGGATACTCCAAATAGTACTGAATGAAAACTAATGTCATCTAAACATGATATCCATACATTCCAATGAAAGCATAAATCACAAGGGAAACATACTCCAGAAAACCTAAAATACCAAGTGAACATCAAGCATTAGTGTCGACTAGAAATAGACCATCTCTATACGTCAGTCTCTAGCAGTGTTATAGGTAGCTACACCTCCCAACCATGTGGAACCCGTAGGTCCACTTGCACTATGTTGATGGAGATAATTATCCAACCACAAAGATGCATAAATAAAATGTCCATGGCTAACACTCATGCTAGACAATAAAGATGACTACAACCATGATCATGAAACAATGAAAGTGGATCAAGTCTTGGTCAAGCACTCTATGGATCACTATGTAGGGGCTTTCTGGAGGGTAAGTATCTCAGCATCAGGTAGCCCAAGTTAGTGTTGGCAGCTCACACTCCCCCAAGGAGGAGCACAATTCCTTGTCTTTAGAATTAACTAGGTGCTCACATAACATTTTATTATCTTAAATTTATTACCCAATTAGTTTATTTAGTTATCACTTATTTAAAACTTATTTATGCCAACCCTCTAGTAAATAGTCACCAAAGTCACAAGAGAAGCCCCTCCATGCTACCCTACATGCCCATACTCATCACATGATGAGTGCTTCTAGGCATGCAAATTCCCAACCCAACTTTAATGAACATAAATCCACCAAAATACAACTAGGAGTTTGGGCCTTGCAAGTCACCTAACAAATGCATGTACACTTGCTCGTGTGTAGGTGCACCACCATCATGAAGATCATAAAACAAGGGCTAGATGAGAACACAAGTTAAATAACACTCAACTAAATACAAGCTCAAGAGTAGAGATTCTACATGAATCCTAATAAATAATAAAATAATAGATCATGAACTCACCCAACCAGCCTCAATCTAGGAGCATGCATTCTACATGAATCCCAATGATGCAACAAAACCAAACATCATGAACTCACTAAACTAACCTTAATCCAAGAGTATGGATTCTACACAAATCCTAACATTCATGAAATAACAACAAGGGTTTGACCATAAAAAAATAACGCTAGTTATAAAATCCCTCAACTGAACACAAATTTGGGAGTACGAATATGATACACATCACAATACAAACATAAAAGTGCAACAGTGGTCAAATGGACATCCTACAAATGATCCAAGTCCATGAGCAACATCATGCCAAGAAAACTTGTGAAAATTGGGCAGTACACAAATCCAGGCAAGAAACCTCAAAACTCAAAAACTTCAAAATTAAAATCCATTTAGTCTTAAGACACAAAATCCACAAATATCAAATAAAATTTGGGTTTGGAGTCCATATGCAAAAATGGCCAGCATAACAGTGCAAAACCACAAACCCCCATCCTGAAAAACAAGGAAATGCTCATACCCACCGAATTAGGTAGAGCTAACATACAAAAATGGAGGGGAACACTAGTTATCAACCTCCTAACAAATGAATACTAAAGATAGAAGTAGAAATGGAGTTGAAACAATAAAATGGTAGAGCTCTACCTCATAGCCAAAAGGGAAAATATGAAAACACAAGTAATATAATAAAAACCTTGTAGAAGTGCCTGAAAATCATGGAAATCCAAGGTATCCCTAATTTGGATCCAACGAGACTGATCTCATGATGATCCCACACCTATAGCTCCCACAAAAAATAGGACAATATTTCTACATGAAGAGGATTTTGGATTTTACTCTCAAACTTTCTAATTCAAAATTGAGAAGTGAGGAATAAAATCCTTTTTGGATACTTATTCACTTTTCGAGTGAATAATGGATTAGGGTAAATAACCAGGTAACCTAGTTAAACCCTAAATCAATCCAAAAACAAAAATAGGTTATTCCAAGTAAATTGAATTCAACTATGGAAAAGTTCTTGGAAATTAAATTAGATAAGATAAAACCTAGAATTCCCTTAAACCAAAATAACAAAATTCCTTAATTACTTTCACAATAAATGCAAACCTCTAAATGCACAAACACACTCATGGGTCTAATCACATAATACAAATGAGTCCAGGTTTATTAAATCATTGAAGGGTTTAATTTAAAAAATTAAATAGGATATGCCTACCATATAGGGATGCCATTAGCTAGATATGAATAGTTGTATCACTAGCTCCATGTACCACTACTAGGACAAAAATCATGCACATTAAACAACACAATCAATTGAAATTGCATATATAATAATATAGCTACAGAAATAAATGCATTAAGTTGCATTAAATAACTAATTATTTAATCAAATTAAAAATTATTTATTTAAACAACCCATTTTGCATAAATTACCAAAATGAACAAGGTAAACATATGTAACACATATCCAATTAATCCAACATGGACAATTCATTTCTAATTATTTAAGCATTTAATAGTGATTGTTTAAACAACATGAAAAGGTACTTAAAATACATAAGTAAACATGGTCAAATACATGACTAGCTAGTACTAGAGGAACCTAGTCTAATGTAGTACAATAATAGTATACTATGCAATCTCTACACACATCTTAGGGTAATCATGGAACAAAGTCATGATACCATATCAATCTCAGTAACCACTGACAAAAACCTTAGTGAACCATCTAACACATCATAATCTCATAAACAGGCCTTAAGAATAATCAAAGAAACTAATATAGTAACATAAATTTAATCACCTCAAGGGTGTAAACCACTCATGGTCCCAATCATGATCACTCACCAAGAAAGATCATTAAAGTTTCATCCATCAGGATGACTTATAGAAATAAAATGGGAGAGGCACTAAAAAATGAGGTGGAAAGCATGCTTCCAAAGGCTATTAACATGGATTTTGTCAAGCTACTTGTCAAAGAAATGTTGGACACCCAAAAGAAAGAGTTGAAGAGTGAACAAACTAAAAACAAGGAAAAGGGAAAGATCATTGAATGGGGTGATGTAATAGATGATGAAAAAGAACTAGAAGAAGAAGAAGAAAGCACTTCTTCCACACCAGCAGAAGTTGAAGTTGATAAGGAACACAAGATGTTTCTAGATGCACCAGAGTCATTGAAAAAGGATCATTTTGATAGTTTACCAACATGTAATGGAAGTTTGATTAGTGAGGAACTCCTCGATTGGATTGATACATTGAATAGCATCTTTGACCTTAAAGAAGTAGATGAAAACAAGAAGGTGAGTGTTTCCAAAGTAAGATTAAAAGGAGCAACATTAATATGGTGGAATGTGATGCAAGAAGAGAGAGTCTATCAAGGCACAAAGAAGATCAATTCTTGGGAAAGAGTGTTGATTAGAACAATTTCTCCAAACTAATTATGAATTGAAAATGTATAAGAAGTTATAAAATTTCAAACAAAGAGGTCTTGATGTGAGTGGATATACTAAAGAGTTCCATACGATCATTTTGAGGTCCAAGAAATAAAAAAGTCAACTTGAGAAATTACTAAGGTATTTGAATGGGCTAAGGATTAACATCCAAGATGAAATGTCCATAATGGCTCCTAATATAGTAAACAAGTGCTTCCAACTATCCTTGAGAGCAAAGGAAAGTTGAGAAGGAGAGGAGAGTAGAATCCAAGGGGTGTCAGAGGGGTTTTAGAGCAAGAGGTTTCTATGGTAGGGGATAGACTAATAGTGGTAATAAGGAGAATGTGACACCACAAGGAAGTGGAGAGAGTAGTGTAAGAAGTGGTAGGATCAATTACAGGGGTATAAGTCCATCAAGAGGTAGATTTTATGGATTTGATAGAGGTAGAACTATTGTATTTACTAGAAAATTCTATCACTATGGTTAGGTGAGACATATTATGGGAAGATGTCCAAAAAAGAACTCCTCACAAACAATGGAGAGGAGGACCATATTTGTGCAAGAAGATGAGGCTAATAGTCGAAGAGGGAGAAATCTTGATGCTAAGGAGAACATTACTAAAAGTACCCCAACTCAAAGAGCTAGCACAAAGGAAGACATTATTTAGAACTACATACAATTCTCATGGAAAGGTATGTAAGGTTATAGTATATTCAAGTTCTACTAAAACTATTGTGTCTCTTGAAATGGTAGAAAAGATTAAGTTGAAAATATTACCTCATGTTACTCGCTATAAGGTATCTTGGCTTAACAAGGGTCAAAAAGTGCTTGTAGATGAGTAGGCCCATGTAGAATTTGAAATTGGAGAGTATAAGGATAAGGTTCTTTGTGACGTGTTACCAATGGATGTTTGCCACCTTCTCCTAGGACATCCATGGAAGTATGATGTCAAGGCAATGCATGATGGGGAAAAGAATTCCTATGTTATCACCAAATTAGATAAGAAGTTTAAGATGGATCCCTTACTAGATCTAGTAGAGGATAAAGCCATAGGTTCTAGTGCCATGTTATTGAGTGACAAGGAATTCAAGAAGGTACTTAATATTGAACTACTTAAAGAAGGGTATGTCATAGTCCTAAAACCAAAAAAAAGAGTCCAAGCAAGAAAAAGTCATAGAATTGAATGGGATGTGTGGGACCTTTGGAAAAATATAAGGATACAGTGGTCAGTGAGATACCAGATAGTTTTCATCCCATGATGGACATAAGTCACCAAATAGATCTCATACCAAGCTCCCCCTTACCTAACATGGCAGCATACAAAATGAATCTCTCTCAAAATCCAAAGATAGGTAATAAGTACAAGAATTAATGGACAAAGGGTTGATTAGGAAGAGTTTAAGCCCTTGTGCAATTCCTACAATACTAGCTCCTAAAAAAGATGGAGAGTGGAGGATGTGCAATTATTCTAGAGCCATAACGTATAGCTTTCCAATGCCAAGAATAGAAGACTTGATGGATTATTTAGGATGAGCATGCTTCTTTTCCAAGATTGACTTGAAATTAGGTTATCATCAAATAAGAATCAACACTAGAGATGAGTGGAAAATAGGCTTTAAGACCAATGAGGGTTTGTATGAATGGTTGGTGATGTCATTTGAATTAACCAATTCCCCTAGTACCTTCATGAGGTTAATGAATGAGGTGTTGGTAGAATTTATTGGAAAATTTATAATTGTGTATCTTGATGATATTTTGATCTTTAGCAAGACTAAAGAGGAGCACTTGAAGCATTTAGACATGGTCTTGAACAAGTTACATCAAGAAAATTTGATGATCAATCTAGATAAATGTGAGTTTATGAAAACTAAATTGGTTTATCTTGGTTTTGTAGTATCATAGGTTTGTTTGAATATCGATATGTCTAAGGTTGAAGAAATTTTGAGTTGGCCTACACCTAAATTATTTGGAGATGTCAGAAGCTTCCATGGCTTGGCATCATTTTATAGGAAGTTCATTAGAAACTTCAGTCATATCATGGCACCTATCTTGAACACCATTAAACTAGGAGTTAAATACAAGTTTGCATGGACACCTAAGACAAATGAAAGTTTTAAGTATTTGAAGAAGGTAGCTAACTTACCCACCCTCAAGTTACCTAATTTTTATGAGACATTTACAATTAAGTGTGATTCTAGTAACTTGGCAATAGGTGTATTTTTGAGTCAAAGACCATCCTATAGCTTTCTTTTTAGAGAAGCTCAATAAAGCTAAATAGAGGTATTCCACATATGACCTAGAGTTGTATGGTATGGTGTAGTCACTAAAGAAATGGATATATTACCTCCTTCCCAAAGAGTTTATAGTCTATATAGACAATCAAGCCTTACATTTTCTCAATACATAGGACAAGCTAAATCATACACATCTCAAATGGGTTCATTATTTACAAACCTATACATTCATCATAAAGCACAAGAAGGGTACTTCAAACAAGGTAGTCGATGCCCTTAGTAGAAGAGTGTTGGCAATCCAAGAAGTCTAATTGTAGAGTGTGGGTTTAGAGGCCTTGAAAGAGAAGTATGACATAGATAAGGACTTTATAGAAGCATATAAGGTTTTCTCTTACTTTTCTAATGCATTCCATCTAGATTATGTTGTTAAAGGGTCACAATTGTGTATTCCTCAAGGGACTATGAGGACCAACATTATCAAAGAAAAATACCAAGGTAGTCTTGGAGGATACTTTGGATATAACAAGTCATTAGAACAAGTAAATAGGACATATTTTTGGCCTAAAATGTACCAATATGTTAGGCATTTTGTGGAACAATGTGGAGTCTATCAAAAGGGAAAAGGAACATCAACCAATGGTAGACTCTATCAGCCTCTTACCATACCATCTAGACCTTGGGAATTCCTTATTATAGATTTTGTATTGGGACTACCTAAAATAGTAAGGGGTTATGAAAGTGTATATTTTGTAGTGGATAGGTTCAGAAAAATGGATCATTTCATTCCATGCAAGAGCACCAATGATGATTTCTATATTGTAGGTCTTTTCTTCAAAGAATTTGTTTGAATTCATGATTTTCCACTTAGTATTGTTAGTGATAGGTACTCAAAGTTTGTTTACTACTTTTGGAGGACATTATGGAAAAAGTTTGGCACTAATCTTTCATTTTCTTATACTAACCATCCTTAATTAGATGGTCAAACTAAAGTGGTGAATAGGTCCTTAGGTAATTTGTTGAGAATCACTACCAAACAACATGGACAAGTTTGGGATCTAATTATAGGGTAGGAAGAGTATGCCTATAATGATTTAGTAAATAGAAGCACTGATAGAAGTCCTTTTGAGATTATTTATGGTTATCACCCAAATAATGAAAGAGTAAACAGGTCAAGAAGAGAAGTCAAATTTAAGGTGGGAGAATTAGTCATGGCTTATCTCAAAAAGGGGAGGTTACCTAAAGGTCAACCAACCAAGTTACTTATGAAGAAGATAGGACCCCTCAAGGTATTACACAAATATGGCACCAATGCTTATGAATTAGAATATCCACCAAATTTAAGAATCTCCCATTTATTCATTATATGTAATCTATATGCCTACAAAGGGTTGCCATTAGATATTGATACAACAGTAGTGCAAGACTCTTAGATAGCTAATTGGGTTAGTGATTTGCTCACTCCTTAGCCTATGCAACTTGAAAGGATATTAGACACCAAAGTCTTGAACAAGAAAAGGAAGGGAGTCTATAAAGACTACTTAGTTAAGTGGGCAGGTTTTCCAAAAGCTAAATCCACTTGGATAACTGAGTTGGACATCATCAAGCCTAGCAAGATAGTTATTCATCTGACAACTCATGGGAATTGAGTTCTTTTGTACCCCAAGAGCATGGTGCAGGAGCACAAGGTAGATAAGGGGTTTAGTTAGTAAATTTATCATTTTTTGTGCAATAAAATCTAAGGTAAAAAAACCTAGATAAGTTGAGCCTAGAGACCTTAGTGGTAATTTTTTATAGGTTCGTGAACTCATTTGAATGCTAAAAGACCACCTAGTACTTGTTTGTCTAGGTTGTTCAAACAAAGTCAACACTTGGTAAAAGGTTTCCTCAAGGATGGACTTGACCACTTTTGGTCATACTTAGTCTTTAGACATGATTTGGGATCATTCCACACCTAGTTGGAGTCAAATTACATAATAAAGCAAAAAGTTGCAAAAGTGCAATTTTTGCAATTTCTTGCAAAAGTTGTCAAGAATGCACAACCAAGTGGAAAAGTTGGTTTGTAAATAGAAAAATGGTCTAGAAGAATGTATATATGTTGGGTAACACACAATTTTTAGGCTGTAATTAATAAGACAAGTTTTGGAGTAATTGTATGCTTCTCTAAAGTGTTGATCCGTACTTTTCCAAGTTATTTCTTTGGTTTATGTTTGAACTGCTTGAATCCAGACCTTGTATCTCTCTCACATGTTTATGGAACTACTTTGAATCATTATAATATTTTTTTAAAAATGATTTCTTTCATTTCCTTCATTTTTTTTTTCTTAGCAACTAGAGTTTTGGAGTTTCTAATGCATTCCTAACAATCCATGAACTCTAACTAGCTATGGCTTTTTGAATGGCTAGGAAAAGGAGTAAAATGATTGTAAATAAGTACTCAAACATTTCCTCCTGGGTTTTTATGCCAAAGTGGTAATTTTATGGCTAAACAATTATAGTGTTGAGCCATTATAAGAGAGAAAACATGCATGGGATAAGCTTGTGAATTGGGATGCAAGGGTTGACACCTTAACTAAAGAATACATACTAGTATGGAAGATTTGATCCTAGTTTGGAATTTTTGTGAAGAGTTCTTACCATGAAACAAAGTGGACTAGGTTAAAACTCTTGATTTAAGCCTTGAAAGGAGGGTTTTGTGCTTAGGGCATCTTTGTAAGAAACCTAGATGGGATTCTTTCAAATCTAATTCAGATACCAAGTTCTTTTGGTGCCTTGATTAGGAAAAATTTGAACCATCTACAAATTTTGTGATTTATAGGGCTAATTCTACAAAGTCTATTTTGGGCAAAGCTTAGAATTATTGAGCAAGTATATGGAAAAGAGTGAAACCCAATTTAGATAATGGACCAAAAGGTACTTTGAGGTTTGTGTTAGGTGTTCAACACCTTAAACTACAAAGATCTTGTAGTAGGGGTGTGGAGGTGTTGGTGAGATTCTAGGGCATCTTGGGGAGCCCTAAAGACTATATTGAGGTAAGGGCTAATCTGATGAGTTCCTGTCACTAGGAGAGAGAGAGGACTAACGGAGGAGTATTTGGAAGATCCTACCCAACCAATCCTTAGATGATTGAGTTAACCTTTAAATAAGTCTATTGTTGGAGTTTGGAAGAGATAACCAAAACCTTACTACATCAACCATGTAGATATCTACATGTTTGTAATTATGAATCTTCTTCATCATTTGTCATCTATTCTTATCAATGATGCAAAATAAATTCTTCTCTCTTCACTACTTTAGGAAACTCATAAAGTATGACTTTTTGCATCAACTTGTAAGATATTTTGATCAACTCATTTGATGCAAAGCTCCATCTTAGCTTAAGTAGCCTTAGCTAAAGGAATCACCCCTAATTTATCCCTTAGATACTTATGTGCATCCTTAGGTAAAGCCTTAGTGAAAATATTAGCTATTTTTTTCTTTAGTGTTCACATATTCCAATCTCACTTCTTTATCTTGAACTAAATCTCTCAAGTAATGATACTTGATATAAATATGCTTGGTCTTTTTGTCCATTATAGGGTTCTTTTATATATTTATAGCACTTGTGTTGTAGCAATAGATAACAATAGGATCAGGGATCTCTTCCTTTATCCCTTTCAATAATTTCTTGATCTACATAATGTTAGAATAGTTCATTAATGTTGCCATATATTTAGTTTTAGTAGCTAATTGTGAAATGCAATTATGCTTCTTTCTTTTCCATTAGACTAACCTCTATTTGAGAAACAAACCTCCATCACTTGTACTCTTTTGTCATAAACACTTCCTACCTAATCAGCATCTATGTACACTTTCAATTAAAACTTTTCATTCTTCTTGAAGTATAGGTCATAGTCCTATGTTTTTTTTAGATACCTTGGTATTCTTTTTGCTACCATCATATGATTCTCCTTAGGATTGGCAAAAAATCTTGCAACAATTCCAACTGCTAGTGCAATATCTGATCTTCTATGAATAACATATTCTACTTTTCTAATCATTTATCTATAAAATGTATGGTTCACATTAGTGGAATCATCATTCTTAGATAACTAAGGTCTAGTAACCATAGGTGTGTTGACTGGTCTTGAGTCTTCCATCCCAAAAAAAATAGTATCTCCTTGATGTATTTAGACTAAGTAATGTAGATACCTTGCTTCATCTTATATACATGTAAACCAACAAAGAATTTCATTTCCCCAAACATAGGCATTTATAATATCTTCTTCATCTCTTCTGCAAACTATTTGTATTATTCATCTTGTCCTCCAAATACAATATGATCAACAAATATTTTAGCTAGTAGTATCCCTTTGCCACCTTTAGTTTTCAAGTATAGATTACTATTATCATTAGCTCTTCCAAAACCAATATTTACCAGATAATTGTGCAACTTTTCATACCATGCACTAGGAGCTTGTTTCAATCCATATAGATCTTTGTGTAGTTTATGTACCAAATTACTTTTTTTGGGATCAACAAATCCTTTTGGTTGTTCAATGTAAACCTATTCTTCTAGTATTCCATTCAAAAATGAATACTTGACATCCATTTGATATACTTTAAATCCTTTTTTTGAAAAATATAAAGTAGTTTTCTAACTCCTTCCAATCTTACAACTGGGGAAAATCTTTCCCTATAGTTGATACCTTCTTCTTGTGCATATCCTTTGCATACCAATCTAGCTTTTTTCCTTGTGAATTCTCCTTTCTCATTTAGTTTGTTTTTGAATACCTACTTGGTTCCAATAATAATCTTTTCATTTGGTCCAGGTACCAATGACCAAGGTTTATTCTTCTCCATTTGTTCAATTTATTCATTCATTTCTTGAATCCAATATTCATCAACCAAATTATCCTTCACTAATTTAAGCTTCAAATCACAAAGTTTACATGTATCACTTCTAATTATTTTCCTTTTCATACCTCTAGAGTCTTTTTTTCCAATGATTTTTTTAGGTGCATGATGTCTTCTCACATACTTTGCTAGTATAGGTTCTTTTCTTCTTTCTTCTTGTAAAGGTTCATCTTGAAAACTGATTTCAAGTTCATTTTGTATTTTTTCTTCTAGTTCTTCTTTAGGCTCTTGTTGTTTAGCATTGTATTCCTAGTGTTTGGAAACTTCCTCATGTATCTCAGCATCATTTTGCTCATGATCATCACCTATAGTATGTTTCTTGGTAACTTGTTGTTGCGGCTCAACATTCACAGTTTATTATTTCTTGGAAGCCTTATTCTCAAGTTCAAGTAAATGTAGGGAACACCTTCATTGAAATATATGAATATGTTGTAGTATTTAGTTTTTTTCTTATAGTCAACTTCATTTCTTTCTACATATTCATCAACTTTCACATTTGCACTTTCTACAACTTTTTTAGTGTTAGATTTCAAACACTTATAAGTTTTTCTCTTAGTGGAATATCCGAAGAATATTCCTTCATCACTTTTAGCATCAAGTTTTCCATTTCTATTAGCCTTAAATATATAACATTTCTTCCACATACTATAAAAAAATTCACATTAGGTACATATCCATACCATAACTAAAAAGGTGTGATGTTTGTAGCTTTCTTGACTTGTACTCTATTCAAACTATAGATTGTTGTATTTCCAACTTCTCTCCAATATTTTTGTGATATATTCTTCTCCATCATTAGTATTCTAGCACAATCCATGATTGGTCTATTTCTCCTTTCAGTTATTCCATTTTGGGGAGAGGTCCCAGGTTCTTTTATATTCCTCTATCATCGTAGAGTATGTTGAATTCATTAGAGATAAATTCTCCTCCTCTATAAAATCTTGATCAATTCATACTTTTACCTATTTCATTTTCAAATTTTGCTAAATACCACTTAAGTAATTGAAAATTGTCATATTTTTCTTTAAGAAACATTATTATCATCATTCTAGAGCAATAATCAACAAATACAATGAAATATTTGTCTCCATAGTAGATTTTCACTCCAATAGATCCACAAAGCTCAATATGAACCAATTTCAAAATTTCATTAGACATATAGGCTTTGTTTGTGAAACTAGACTTTGTCATTTTTCCTAATTGATATTGTTTACACATAGCATTATCAAGTTTCTTCAAAATTGGTAATCCTCTTACTCTTTTCATCTTACTAATGCTTACCAAATTATCAAAGTTTACATTACACAACCTCTTATGTCCTAACTAGGTATTATCATATTATGTAAACAAGCATATCTCATTAGATAGATCTAGCTAGAACAAGTTACTTCCTTTTTGATCTCTAATTCCAATAAGTTCACTAGTAGCATCAAATATCTTGGCCTTCCCATGATGAAATTCAAATCTATATCCTTACTTGTTCAACTGTGAAATACTCAACAAATTATAGTTAGTTCTTCAACCCAATAAACTATTGAAAGCATGAATGCTGATGATATTCCTATGGGGGACTATTTTAGATATGTTACTATGATGATATGTTACATTCATGACTGAATTTGTCATTAATGTGAACATAGCAATTTTTTGTGGTATCTAATAGAAGAACTGTTAGAATCAGTTATCCAAGGTCCAAATGCCCTAATAACACTTTTTCACTACTTTTAATGAATCCATACACGTTTCATCCATCCAAACTTAAATCAACCATATTAGCAAGTTATAGTAAATCAACATGCAGAGATAAAACATGCAAGATCAACACATGACACAATGGTTTATGTGGAAACCCAATTTGGGAAAAACCACCAGTAACATGCTACTTGATTTTCGATCTTCTAAAGTGATGCCCTGTTAAAGGCTTACAACACACTATTAAATGTGACCTTGTTAGAAGATTTCACCAAACTATTAGGAATGGGCCTAGTTAAAGGACTTTAGAACATTCACTTGGAATGTCACCCTGTTAAAGGATTTATCTCATGGCTATTAAACCAACCTAAGTCCATAAGATTTAAACTATCTATTACAATTGCTAGACAGTAACAATAATGGCTTTTTGATCTGATACAACTTACAACATACTTTGCAGATTTCAAATCACACTTTCAGTTCAATCTTTTGCTTGGCTTCAATCGCTTCAGCTCTGACTGCTTGTCTTTCTCTCAAGCTTCATCTCCTTCAGTCTTCTTACTCATCATACCAATGCATCCATATCTGAGGTCTTCTTATTGAAATAGAGTAACTATGCTCTCTTTCCTCCTTAGCATCTCCTTCAACATTTTATGCTTTCATGCTTAACCGCCTCTCTCTCTCTCTCCTTCATGAACTTATGACTCCTTAAATAGAAATCTGATTTGCCTTTGCCACTCGATTCTCCCTCTTCAATTTGTAGAGTTTCAAATGGATTAGGTAGGATACAATGTATCTACCTCATATCTTGTTCTTATCTAGAAACTTCATCAGTTGTATCTTTTAAAAACATTCTACATGGTGTTCTGTACCACTAGCTCATCATTCTTATCTTCCATTTAATTCACAGACTTCTAGATAACAACCTTGTCGGCTTAGATCTGGCAAATTTTTATTTTCAAAATAATGCAGTAACTTAGCACTATTGGTTTTACTACTACTCAGCACCTCTATGTTACTTGGCACTATTGGTTTTACTAGTGGTCGACACCTCTGTGTTACTCAACACTGTTGGTTTTACTGGTGGTCGGCACCTCTATGTTACTTGGCACTTATATCTCCTCAGCACTTGTATTTTCTCGGCACTTGTATTTGCTCGACACTTGATAAACTCTGTATCACTTGACATTTGAAGTTTAACTTGCTTGGCATCTGAAGTTTACTCACTCGGCTTCAACTAGGAATCTATTCGGCACCTACTAGCTTGCTTGGCTCCTTCTCTCTAATGAACTTTAGTTAGGCTTTACAGATGTCTTAGCTAAAACCTTATATCTTTGATATGTTTCAATGTACCCATTCTCTATTTCCTAGAGTATTTCATTAGTACATTATTTCATCAATGGCTTGACTGATCCTTGTACTTCATTACAACATCATAACTTCAACCTTTCTCTTGGTGTTCTAGTTACATTTTATTGATTGCTTCCTTCTTGTCAATCAACTAATTGATAGTATTTGGATCACTAAAGCAATTGTCATTTCTGCAAGTAGCAAGTTTGACATCAATGACAAAAAAATGATTGAGAACATTCTTTACCAGTTCCATATGATCATTCCAACAATCTTCCTTATGATCTTTTCAATCATTTCCAACAAGAACAACATAAAGATCAAGTTGGTATGGACGGCTAGTTGAGTATTCTAACTATCTAAGGTTATGGGAGATACTTCAGTGTATCTAGTATATGTAGTTAATGTTGAAAGAAGAAATGATAAGTATAGAAGAAGTTATGTAAGTTTTGGTGATGTCTATTCTGAGATAGAGTTTATAGAGGCATGTTATGGTAAACTTGTTATATATCATAGCAGAGTTTATATTATGAGGATCAAGGTTAAGGACATGAAGAAGAAATGTTGATGATGATGTGGCTAAGTTTTCTCATCATAATATCAAATGTACAAAAATATATTCAAGTTACAATGCAGAATATTAATGTTATCACTAAGTGTAACATGTTCTTAATGTGGTCCTATAATAATTAATTGAGAAGATCTAATAGCTAACTCAAGAAATTGTTTTGAGGACTTGATCTAAAGGAAGAACATTTTACTTTATCAAGTATGTCATGAATTGTATTAATGCAAAGAGATCGTAAGAAGAAAGAGGGAAAAATGTAGAGTTGAGTAGAGTAGTGTGGAAGTGAAGGAAACTTCATTCTTGAGGTTTTGCTAAGTGATCTGAGGTTTGTGATCTAGTCTACAAGGGCTGATAGTGATTAATTTAGTTGAAGAAAAAAACAAAAGAAGAACATAATAGTAAACTACATGTTTGAGCAATGAGCTCTTCTTGTAGTTGACATTGCATGTTTAGACAATGGGCTCTTCTTGCATATATTGTAATACAATCCTAACAGGGTTGGAATCTCCTAATAGGGATTCAAAGTCTCCTAATAGGGCCTCTATGTACTAAATGTTGTAATACACTCCTAAAAAAGTCCATCCTCTAAAAAGGAATATTTATATTAGTACATCATCTTGTGGGCATCATTCCCACCAAGGCTTTCCCTCTGATCAAGGGTTTTCCTAGTTAACATATCTAGTGTAATTGTTTATGTGCATCTTATTATGGTTGTTGTTTACTTTGGTCGAATGATTAAGTTTTTTTAAAGAAGATAAATGTTTTAATTATCAGATAACTGATTCACCCCTCCTCTCCCCCCCCCCCCCCCCCGCCCTCAGTTATCTTGGTGGACTATTGCTTTTGAAAATTGGTATGAGAGCACCAAGTCCTTGAAGATAAAGTTTAACAACTTTGGGAAATCCATGGAAAACATGTTTAGGAAAGATAGTTTGAAGTTTGATGGAACAAATTATGATAGATGGAAGATAAGGATGAAGATAAATTTGTTACATATGGGTTTGAGATATTGGATCTTGACAAAATAAGTGAAGACAATCATTACTAAGAAGGTTTTGGAAACTTGTACTAAGGAAAAAAGAGATCTTTTTATGTGTGACATGAGAGTTAGAGAAGTACTATTGACTACACTTCCTAAAATTAAGTAAAATTACATAAACTCACTTGCTAGCTCACATTTGATTTGGAAAGCTTTGGAAAATAGTTTTGAAGGTGATGTAGATTCTAAGAAATTGAGGCTACAAAGTTGGGTTTTTGCATTTCAAGATGCTAAAATGATGGAATCTATAAGAACATAAATAGGAAGCATATCAAAAACTACTACAGGTATCAAAGCTCAAGGAGGAACCAAAGAAGATGATGAGGTTATATGGAAGATATTGAAGACACTAACACCACCATTTAAGTCAACATTTCAGATGATACAATTGTTGATATCTTGTACCAAAGATTTCACAAAGGATTCATTGCTTGCAAGAATTGAAGAAGTTGAGAATGAACTCAGATAGTCTAGATAATTGACCAGAATAGAGACAACTTTTAGTGCCCTAAATATTTGACCTAGTCTATCAAAGAGCACAAGTACTAGAGGAGATTTTTTTAGTTGTAGAAGATCTAAGAAGGACAGAAAGATTGAAGAAGAAAGCCCTTCTAGTAAAAAGAGAAAAAGGAGGTAAGAAGATATTTAAGTGTTGGACTTGTCATGAATATGGTCATTATGCATGTAAGTTTCCTAAAAGAGAAAAAGTATTAGGGAAATTACAAATCTAGAAATTACAAAGAGTGTTTGTATGAAAATGAAGAAAATGATTCTAAACAAAAAATAGTAAGTGCTGGTGATGATGAAATTGGATTTGTGGAAATTAAAGAAGAAAATCTAGAAAAAGTAGCTTTGTTGTCATAGGTTGAGAAGAAATTTGATTAGATAATTGAAAATGGTTGTTCACATCATATGACTAGTGATATGAACAAGTTTTTTAACTTCAAAAGTTAGGATAGAGGCATTGTTAGAGTTGAAAACAATGCAATATGCCAAGTTAAAGGTATTCAATCTATAACTCTTGATGGTAAAACAAACACTGAGGATGTATACTTTGTTGATGGTTTAAAGAATGATCTTTTGAGTGGTGGACAACTAGTAGACAAAGGTTATCAATTGTAGTTCACAGAGAAGACATGTGTGATCAAAGATAAAGATGTAAAGGTAATTAGAATAGGAACCAAATCAAGAGGTAATGTATTTTAGTTAAATTCTACTAAAATGACATGCTTGGTTGCAAAGGTAGATGATAGCTACTTATGGCATAAGAGATTTTGTCATATAAGCTTTGGCAGTATTGTGAGACTAGTAGAATGTTTGTAGTTAGAGATTTGCCAAATATTGTAAAGCCTACTAAAACAATTTGCAAGGAGTGTGTTTTGGCAAAGCATAAAAGAACTTATTTTCCTAGCAAGAAGTTAACCACTATAGAAAAATTAGAGATTGTACACATAGATCTCAATGGTCCTAGAAAGACTAAAAGATTCTATGGTGAAAGCTATTTTATGATTCTATTTGGTAACTTTTCTAGAATGATGTGAGTTGCATTTCTTAAAGAGAAATCTGAGGCATTTGATAAGTTTAAGATATTCAAGAATAGAGTTAAGAATGAATTTGGTATGAAGATTAATTTTTTAAGATCAAATAGAGGAGGAGAATTTACTTCATCTGAGTTTAACATGTATTGTGAAGAAAATAGAATTAAAAGATAATTATTAGCTCTGAGAACCCTTGAGTAGAATGGCATTGTAAAGAGAAGGAACATTTTAGTTACAGAAGCTATAAGAGCTATGTTAGTAGAGAATGATGTATCCAAAATGTTTTGGAGAGAAGCTATGAATACAACAGTCTACACTATGAATAAATTTCAAGTTAGGAAAGACACAAACAAGATAGAAGTAATGAAGGTATGTTTCTTGGTTATTCATTGAAAATCAAGGCTCATAGATGTTATAATCAGAGAACTAAGACTATTATGAAAAGTGTAAATGTGACAATTGATGAGAAATTCAAAATACAAGAGAGAATAGTTGATTACAATTTACATGATGATATTGTTACTAAGCCAAGGAATGATGAGGTATTTCTTGAGACTAACAATTATTTGTGGAATGGAGAGCCAAGGTAGGAACAAAGCTTAGAACCTTCAGGTGAGCCAAGAGTTGAGACAAAAAATCTTACTTTACGAAAAAATATGATAAAAAATCACCCATCTGAGTAGATCATCAAAAGAAAATACAAAGGTGTGATGAAAAGAAGTAGAGTAAATGAAGAACTATGCTTGATATCTCAAGTTGATCCTAAGAATGTAGATGAAGCACATAAAGATGATTATTTGAAATGAGGCATGAATGAGGAATTGGATCTGATAGTAAAGAATGAGACATGGGAATTGGTCCCCAAACCAGCAAATAAGAATGTGATAGGAACTAAATGGGTATTCAAAAAAAAAATGAACAAGGTAAAGTTGTAATAAACAAAGCAAGACTGGTATTTAAAGGTTACTCATAGCAAGAAGGGATAGATTATGAGGAGATTTATGCCCCAGTGGATAGAATAGAAGTAGTAAGATTATTCTTAGCCTATGCAACATAGAAGACATTCAAAGTATATTAGATGGATGTCAAGTCAGCATTTCTAAATGGAAAACATGAATAAGAATTGTACATTGAGCAGCTTGAAGGATGTCCTTTGACAAATGATAAGGACATAGTATGTAGATTGAGGAAAGCATTTTATGGATTGAAGCAAGCACCTAGAACTTGGTATACAAGTTTGGACAAACATTTGATAAAGCTTAGGTATAGCAAAGGTATGGCAGACAGTAATCTATATTGGAAAGAAACTAATGATGGCTTGATGATTTTGGTAATATTTGTTGATGAAATCATCTTTGGAGGAAATGATGGAGAAAGTGAAAAGTTTGCTGAGGAGAAGAAGAAAGAATTTGAAATGAGTATAATAGGAGAAGTGAAATATCTTTTAGGATTGTAGATTGTACAAAATAAAGAATGAATCATTATTTCTCAGACTAAGTACTTAAAGGATTTACTAAAAAGGTTTGGTTTGGAAACATACAAACCCATTGGAACACCTGTGGTAATTAGACATAAGTTATCTACAAAGGATGAGACACCTACTATTGACCAGAAAAAGTACAGATCTATAATCAAAGGATTGCAATATCTAACTCACACAAGGTTGGATATAGGAAATGAAGTTGGAATTGTTGCAAGATTCTAAGTTGCTCCTAGAGAAGCACATTATGAAACAGTCAAAGAATAATTAGATATCTAAAAGGAACATCTGAGTTCACATTGTGGTATGGTAGATCTAATGACTTTACTCTAAGTGCTTATACTGATGTAGATTAGGTAGGTAGTATGGATGATAGAAAGAGCACCGGTGGTGGAGCCTTCCTTCTTGGAGGAAGATTGGTTTCCTAATTAAGCAAGAAGTAGGATTGTAAATCATGAAGTGCAGTAGGAGAAGAGTATGTTGCAGAAATAAATAATTGCAATCAAGTCATTTGGATGAAACAAATGCTAAAGGATATAAGGATAGAAATAAATGAACCTATTTTCATAATAGTGAAAAAACAAGCATGGTAAATGTGTCTAAGAATCCAGTATCACATTCCAAGACAAAGCATATTTCTATTAAGTATCATATGTTGAGAGAGAAAGTTGCAGAAAAGAAAATTAGATTGGAGTATGTGAGCACTAAAGAGTAAATTGTAGATATATTCACCAAGCCTCTTCCCAAAGGTACTTTTGAGTATTTTTTGGAATGCTTGGGGTTATGCCACTTCCTACATTAGTGTAGAAAATGCAAGAGTGTGTCAGTCTAGTGTAACAAAGCACCATTATTGTCTGTGCTAAATGTTGATGCTTCTTGTATGGGGGAGTATCTATGATGGATAGAGTTATCTAGGACTCTTGTTAAATGTTATTTTGAATAGTGTCTATTGACAGTCGAGCTAAGTAAGAATTATTTGTTGCAAATTTTGATGTAGAAAAGTTGGTTGTTAAAACCTTTGATATTGATGTCAATGGGGGAGAAGTTTGGCATGAAAAAAATAATTTTAAAAATAGTATGCATAATAGATTGGAGATGTTTGACATAAGTACAACATGGAATAATAGTTTGACAAAAAGCACATTGAGTTATATCAATGGGGTAGAATGATTGATGAAGAAGATTTGAAAAGTAAGATGAACAGTATTTTGTTGGTATTATTGGAACTAGATGTTTTTCATCTATGATGGCGTCAATTCCAAAGGGGGAGATTGTTGCAAGCATGAATGTTGATGATATTCCTATGGGGGAGTATTTTAGATATGTTACTATGATGATATGTTACATTAATGAATGAGTTTGTCATTGATGTTAACATAGTAGTTTTTTATGGTATTTGACAGAAGAACAACGAAAAGATCAAGTTGGTACCGATGGCTAGTTGAGTATTCTAACTATCTAAAGTTATGAGAGATACTTCTACATATCTGGTATATGAAGTTAATATTGAAAGAAGAAATCATAAGTCTAGAATAAGTTATGTAAGTTTTGGTGATACCTATTCTAAGACAAAGTTTATAGAGGCATGTTCTGGTAAACTTGCTATATCTCTTAACAGAGTTGATATTCTAAGGATCAAAGTTGAGGACATGAAGAAGACATATTGATGATGACATGGCCAAGCTTGTTCATCATCATATTGTGTGTACAAAATGATATTCAAGTTGCAAGGTAGAAGATTAATGTTATTGCTAAGTGTAACATGTTCTTAATGTGGTCCTATAATAATTAATTAAGAAGGTCTAACAACTAATCTAAGGAATTGTTTTGAGGACTCAATATAAAGGAAGAAAATTTTACTTTATCAATTATGACATGAATTACATTGATGCAAATAGATTGTAAGTAGAGAGAGAGAAAAATGTGAAGTTGAGAAAAGTAGTGTAGAAGTGAAGGAAACTTCATTGTCAAGGTTTTGCTGAGTGATCCAAGGTTTAATAGTTGGATTTGAGGTTCATGACCTAGTCTACAAGATTTGATAGTGATTGGTTTAGGTGAAAGAACAAAGAAAATAAGAACATAATAGTAAATTGCATGTTTGAGTAGTGATCTCTTCTTGTAGTTGAAATTTCATGTTTGGGTAGTGGGATCTTCTTTCATACATTGTACTACAACTCCTAATAGGGTCGGTATCTTCTAACAGAGATTCAAAGTTTCCTAACAGGGACTCTATGTACTAAATATTGTAATAGACTCCTAATAGGGTCTAGGCTCTAACAAGGAATATTTATATTAGTACATCATCTTGTGGGCATCATTCCCACTAGGGTTTTCCCTCTGATTAAGGGTTTCCCTAGTTAACATATCTGGTGTAACTGTCTATGTGCATCTTATTATGGTTGTTGTTCACTTTGGTTGAATGATTAATCTTTTTTAAAGAGGATGAATTTTTTAATTATTAGATAATTGATTCACCCTCCCCCCTCTTTGTTATCTTGGTGGACTATTGTTTCTAACATAAACATTGTCACACTTGATCTTATCAATTAATTATATTAATCATTTATCTTTCACAAGACATGTTATATCATTACCAAACCTAACACAACTACCTTAATATTGTTCCATGGTTTCAAACTTACTTTTATCACTAGTCATGTGATGTGAATAACCACTATCAATTATCCATCAACTTTACTCACATATGAAATTAATGCAATTTTCTCATCTTTACCAGAATCTTCTTTTATATAAACATACTAAACTTCATCATCATTACTATCAAATTCATTGTAAGTTTCTTCTTGAAAAATATAACAAGATTTCTTACCTTTGTCTTTCTATTCCTTGTTTCTTCTATTGTCTTAGTCATCTCTTATGCCCTTGTTCTTGTTTTCCCTTCTTTGATCATTTTCTTCTCTATCAAGACATCCTGTAGTAATATGACCAAAGTTTTTACATGAAAAGGTATTATATGAAGTTTTCCTTTATATTTTCCTCTACCTCTTGGAATTATTGTATCCATCAATGCTTTAAGCTCATCAAGGTCATCATTAGAGACATCACTACCACTATTCACACTCTTTCCTTTTCCTTTCTTACTAAGAACCAATTGAGATTTGAAAGGAGATTCAATAGTAGTGGGAGTAAAATTATCAAAGTTTGAAATTTGAAAAGTAGTAAGCCTGCCAACTAATCCTTGTAAAGAGACATTGTTGCCAGGTGTACATCTCAATTCTTGTATTGTAGAAACTCTAATACCATAAATGGGAAGTAGGGTTCTCAATACCTTATTGATTATAGTTTCATCATAGATATTTCTATTTGATCATCTTATAGCATTTATCACTTCTTTGACTCATCCACAATATTGATCAAACATCTCTCCTTCTATAATTCTCATTTCATCAAATTTGCCTCTCAAACTTTTTGGTTTTTCTCTCAAAATATTTGTGTCACCTCCATAGATTGTCTCTAGTCTATCCCACATTTTCTTGGTAGTAGTGTGCTCCTTTGTGTCATCAAACTTGGTAGAGCTTAGGGCTGATGAAATCTCCAACATAGCCTGATTGTGTTCTTTCTTCTCTTTCATCTATTGAGCTATCAAGGGTCTTAGTATTTTCACATATGAATTTTTCATATAGTGTATTGTTCCTTCTCCAATTCCTACTAGATGCAACCTCATCAAACTCTATCATGTAGGGAATTTCTCTTTTTTTAATCTTGGAACCTTCTTTTTGTACATCTTAATCTTTAGCTTCAAGTACCTTCAAAAGTTTCTCTATAATCACCAATGCTCTAACACCAATTGTTAGAATTATTTAGAATAACTTAGAGGATAATCAGTAATCCAACTTTTAATCACTTCTAATACTTCAAATCTTAAAAATTACTAGCTTAGCCTCTATAGAAAATAATCAGTAACATAATTGTCATAATAGTAACAAACTTGCATAATGTAAAACATTAACTATAAAACATCTCAAATAATATCCATACAAGTATAACACTTGGATTTAACATGGAAACCCAATTTCTGAAAAACCACCAGTAATATAACACCAATTTTCTAGAGCTCTTTTAGGAGCCAATTCTTTTAAAGGTTACAAAACACACTATTAAATGTGACCTTATTAAAGGATTTAATCACCCTGTTAGGAGTGTCCCTTTTAGAGGGCTTAAGTACATTCAATTAGAATGTCACATTGATTAAAGGATTTACATATGACTATTAGGTCAACTCTAATTTAAAGGATTTCAATATTGGTAAAATGATTAGAAAGTAATAGTAGGTTGATCTCAAAAATAAAACTCATTTTGCAAATATGGATCACAGTTTAGTCCAACAACTAACTTATTGATTGGCCTCTATTAACATCTCCATCACTAATTTGCATGGAATTCATTCAAGAAATCACTCTTCACCTCAACACTTCACTATTCAACCTTCTTCTCAAGTTCACCAGTCAACAACTGCTTCAACATAGTTAAGGTATCCATTAGCTCTACAAACATCTTCAAGTTTAGCCCTTATATCTCCTTAAATAGGCAATAATTATGATCTTTTGCCACTTAAACATCATCATAGATCTTAGGTTTTGGTTAGATTCAATGAATCCTCCCATAATTTTTTCTAGTCTTTTCTCTTCTAGAAACTTCTCAAACCTTATCCTTGAATTAAATGCTCTAGGTCATCCATCCATATCTTCAGCATGCTTTCCATATTCTGAGAATTCAATCGTGTCAATAGGAAATCAAGATTTCCTCATAATCTATCAAATGTTGTCCTTGGTCAACACTGGGTTCTGACACTTGGTCATCATTGAATTAATCAGTTGCTACTAACTATTCTATCCAACATACTTTATGATACTTGATTGACACAATATTTTTCTCAACTTATAGTATTGTTTGGTCAACTCTAGAATCACTTGGTATAAACTTCAAGTTCCTTAATCTTCTTCTCTTTTATTCATTCAGGCCTATCCATTTGGTCTTTCTTTGATCACTTCTTCTAGCCTTTAGTACAACTATCTTCTCCACTTAGGTTATGACTAAACAATCATATTAACTTACCAAAGTCTAACTAATCAAGTACCCATTGTAGTTCCTTGTAACTCAATCTTTCCTTTATGTCCTTCTCAAATCCTCTTCATCAATAATCTTGGTATGGCATTCTACTCAAATAGAAAATTTCTTACCAATAAGGTTTGACATCAATGACAACATAATGATTGTTCCAATTGTAGTTTCCAAAAAATAATCCCTTTGATCACTTGCTCACATTTACCAATCTTCTTCACTTATCATATACACACTTCACTTTCATTCATTAAAAACTTTATCATGAGGAAAATAAATTTCATTTATATCAAGTCCTCAAAATAATTCATTGAGTTGGCCCTGAGGCTTTCCAAATTACAATTACAATAGGACCTCATTAAGAAAACACATTACATCACATCTTTTCATAATTACATAATACTATCGACTCAAAATATTTATAACTTATCACATGTGTGACTTTGTACTTTACACACTTAGTGACATCATAACAAGGATGTCCTCTACCTCTATCTAACTATGCTTATCCAAATCTACCTTTGTTAGGAGATATAATCCAATTACCAAAAATTGCTTCTTAGGAACTTTGTCTATAAATTCTCTTCTATATATCTTGAATAACTGCTACTAGTATTTGAATTTTTAAATGTTATCTTATTCAAATCATCATGATACTCTATAAAGAATGTCCTTAAATATTTTTGATCTCATCTTCAATCCTTGATCCATACAATTGTGATCTCTTTTTTCTACTCTATCAATATTCTTAGTATGTTGACATCAATGACAAACATAGTCATGAATACAAGACACAATCATGATGTCAATCACTCCAATGCTCCAGAACTGCTAGGATACTCCCCCATAGAAATATCATTAGAATTCATGGTAACAAATGATAGTAAATAGATACTTGAGTGGTCCTACAAAAATAATAACTTTCTATGGTGAAAGGTATTTCGTGATTCTTGTTGATGACTTTACTAGATTAATGTGGTTCACATTTCTTATAGAGAAATATGAAGCATTTGGGAAGTTTAAGTTGTTTAAGAATACAATTTTAAATGAATCTAGTTTGAGGATTAAATGTTTGAGATTTTGAAGAGCTGGAGAGTTTGCTTTGAAATTTTTAAAATAATTATGAAGTGAATGGCATTAAAATAAAACTTTCAACTTTTAAGACACTTGAGTAGAATGGTCTAACAGAGAGGAGAAACAAATCAATAACATAGACAGTAAGAGATATGATGTTTGAGAATAATGTGGCCAAGATATTCTAGAGATAAGTAGTAAATATAATAGTATACACCATGAACAGAATATAGATTAGACAAGGTACTAATAAGGCCCCCAGTGAGCTTTCATTTGGAAATGCACCCTTAGTTAAGTATTTAAATCTTTGGAAGTAATTGTTACCTCATTAAGAGAGAAGGTGATATTGGTAAGTTTGATTCAGTAAGTGGTGAAGGTGTGCTTTTTTTCTATTCATTGAAACACAAATCAACAAATATTTTAATTAGAGAACTAAGACTATTGTCAAGATTATAAATGTTAAAGTTGATGCTCAAAGTTTGGAATTCAAGAAAGAGTTTTTTATTATAATTATGATGAAGAGACTAATCCAAAATAAAATTTTGAGTTTTTTTATGATATTGACACATAATTTTAGAATGACATACAAATTTTGGAACAAAGAGAAGACCCAAGGAGTGAACATAGAGTTGAATTCAGAGTTGAGATAGTGATACCTAATAAAAATTTGATAAAGAAACACCCTGTTGATTAGATTATTAGAAGAAAGGAAAAAGGAGTAATGATAAGGAATAAGGTAAAATGAGAATAATTATCTTTGATTTCACAAGAAGAACCTAAAATTGTTGATGAATCTAGTAAAAATGATTTTTGGATTAAAGCTATGAAAGAACAATTAGATTAGACTAAAAAAATGACATATGGGAATTGGTTCCTAGACCCAAGGACAAGAATGTTATTGGCACTAAGTGGGTTTTTAGAAATCAGATGAATGAGTAGGGAGAGGTTGTGAGAAACAAAGACTAGTATGTAAAGATTATTCACAATAAGAATATATATATATTACAAGGAAACATTTGAACCTGTTGCTAAAATAAAGGTAGTTAGAATGTTTTTGGCATATGCAGGCAACAAGAAATTCAAATTGTATCAGATGGATGTCAAATAAAAATTTCTGAATTGAAAACTTAAAGAAGAAGTTTACATTGAGAAGCCTAAAGGTTTCCCTTTGATAGAAGGAGACATGGTTTGTAAGTTGAAGAAAGTATCGTATGAATTGAAACAAGCACCTAGATCTTGGTATGCAAGATTAGACAAGTATTTGGCAAAATTGGGATTTGCTAAAGGTATTGAAAATAGTAATTTATATTTTAAGGAGATTAAAAATGCTTTACTAATCATTAAAGTATATTTGGATGATATAATATTTGGAGTTGATGATGAAGCAAGTGAAGCATTTTCTGGTGAAATGAAGGAGGAGTTTGAGATGAGAATAATTGGTGAGATGAAGTATTTCTTGGGTTTTCATATTGTACAAAATAATAATGGTATTTTATTATCACAAAATAATTATTTGAAAGACTTGTTGAAAAGACTTGGTTTGGAAAGTTGTAAACATGTTGGTACACCTATGGTAATTAGTCACAAGTTGTCTAGTAAAAATTAGACAACTACTATTGAACAAATGAAGGATATGTCTATGATTAGAGATTTGTAATATTTAACACACAAAAGAAATGATATAGCTAATATAGTTGGTAGTGTGGCCAGATTTCAAGTGATCCTAGAGAATCACATTATCTATTAGTAAAAAGGTTTTCCAAATATTTGAAGGGTGCACCTAATTTTGGATTATGGTATGACAGATCAAATGACTTAACCTTATGTGGATACACTAATGCAAATTGGGTAGGTAGTATGGATGATAGAAAGTGCACAAGTGGTGGAGCATTTTTCTAAGAAGAAAATTTGGTTTCTTGGCTAAGTAAGAAACAATATTGAATTTCACAAAGCATAGTACAAGTAGAGTATGTAGTCAAAGAAAATAATTGTAATTAGATCATGTGGATAGAAAAAATGTTGAAGGACACAGGAATTGATTTTATAGAGCTTGCTATAATACATTGTGAAAACACAAGTACAATGAGTATATCTAAGAATCTTGTTTTACATTCAAAGACAAAGAACATATCTATTAAGTATCATGTTTTGAGAGAGGAATTTGTAGAGAAGGAGATCATATTGGAGTATATTACTAGAAAAGAGCATATAGAAGATATATTTACAAATCCTTTTCTAAAGGATACATTTGAGTACTTGAGGTATGCTTGGGGTTATGCCCCTGCCTACTTCTAAGTAGCTGATGTAGAGATTGGATCATTTCAATGGTAGCAAAGCACTATTTTCCTTATCTAAATTGGATGCTTGATGTTTCCTCTATGGGTGAGTATATATTGAGTTGAGTCATGAAGGACTCTTGGTAACTGGTATTTAATAGTGTCTCTAAAGGCATGATCTTATTAAAGATCTTATGTAGCAAAATTGACATAATGATGTCTTTGTCATTTATGTCAATGGGGGAGATTAGTACATGAAAATCATATTTTAGTACAATGGGGGAGAGGTTGGTATGTGATATTGATATCATTGATTAATATCAATGGGGGAGAAGTCTTGTGAGATTTTGATTTGATTGATGAAGAGGATTTGAAAATTTGGTTACAATACAATAGACATTCATGGGAAACATGAATGAGGGAGCAGTTGCAACAGAGACATTTTCTATTCATGGAACTTAGATGGTTTTCATTTATGTTTCTATCAATGCCAAAGGGGGTGATTATTAGCATGAACTATGAAGGTAATCCTATGGGGGAGTATCCTAGTATTTCTATAAAGAGGATTCAATGATCATATGTTGCATTCATGGAACCATTTGTTAGTGATGTCAGCATACATGTTATTCTATAAAGATTGATAGAGAAACAAGCAGAGATTGAGGCCACACAATTCAAGAATTGAAGATGACATTGTGCATAGTTGAGGACATGTTTTGCAAAGTGTCTCAATGATGTGGCTAAGTGCACATGTAGAAATATGAATAAAGTTGATAGTTATTTGAAATTTATTTTAGACAGAGTTTTTGTATAATAGTTTCTAGTGTTTTGATTATATCTCCTTACAGAGATAGAATATAGTTAATAAAATTTGTATATAGGTAGAAGACATGATGAAAATGAAGTGGTAAATTTTCACATCCCAATGAGCTTTGCATGAAGAGTTATGAAGACTTTAAACTGATAGTTTGGATGTAATTGTGAAAAGTTGTAATATTGCACTGCAATGTGTAATGTAATATCTTAAAGTGGTCCACTATTATAATTGTAAATTAGGAAAGTCTCAAGGCCAACTCAATAATTATTTTTAGACTTGGTATAAATGAAAGTTGTTTTCCTTGTGGTAGAGTGTAGATTTTTGGTTGTAAGTGAGATATGTGTAATGTGAGTATGCGAACTTGGATGTGAGATCTAGTGAACCTAATATTGGATATCTTTTGATGAGAGAAGTATTTGGTGTGATTAAGGCATGAAAAGATGACAGAGAGACTTTATCTGGAAAAGAGGTTGTTGTGGATAGTTTCTTATTGGTATTTCTCTAAAAGAATAGTGTTAAGGCTACTTAGATGGTGATTTCAATGGCCTTGCCCATGAAGTTGTTTGGATAGTGGGTCCTACTACCTTCCCCAACTCCTAATAGGGTTGGAATAACTCCTAAAAGGGTTGTAATTTCCTCACAAGGACTCAAACTCTCCTAGCTAGGACTGATATGTACTAAATGTATTTTATTGACTCATAAGAGGGTCCATCCTCTTACAAGGAGCTTTTATATTAGTACATAATTTTAAGGTACCATCCCCACCAAGGTTTTCCCTATGATCAAGGGTTTCCTCAGTTAAAAAATATTGTGTTATTGTGTATGGTGATCTTTCTATGGTTGTTTCACTTATTGATTACATGTTTCATATTTAATAAGATTGATATAAGTTGTTTATATTGGATAATTGATCCATCCCCCTCATTTATCTTGGTGGACTTCACTTCCTAATAGTAATAACACTATTGTCTTATGCTACATATAATAAATTCAAATTATATCAAATGGATGTCAAATCTGAATTTCTAAATGGGATACTTGAAGAGGAAGCATTTATTGAACATCCTAAAAGATTCATTGAACCTAAAAAGAAGAACATGGTCTAAAAATTGAACAAAGCATTGTATGGACTAAAATAAGCCCCAAGAGCATGGTATGAAATATTACACTCTTATGTGATTAAGATTGGATTTTACGGAACAAGTGAAACCAATAATCTATATTTGAAAAATGATTCAGAAGATATGGTGTTAATTGTTAAAATACTTGTTGATGACATGATATTTGGAGGAAATGACACGTTGAGTAAGGTATTTGCTGAATAAATGAGTACTAAATTTTAGATGTCTATGTTTGATGAGATAAAAAAAGCATTGAATTGTAAGTCCATCAAATAAAGAAAAGAACATATGTGAGTTAGTCCAAGTATGTGAATAAAATCTTTAAGACATTTGGGATGGATGAATCTAAACTAGTTGGTACACCTATGGTGACTGGATTAAAATTATCAAAAGAAGACACTACTAGTGAGGTAAATGAAATAATATATAGATCTATGATTCAAAAAATACAATATGTTGTACATAGTAGATTGAATATTGCACTAGTTGTTCAAATTGTTGAGACATTTTCTTCTAATTCAAAGGACACTCATATGACTATTGTAAAAAGGATATTCGGATATCTCCAAGGAATTGAAGATTATGGCCTATGGTATAAAAAAGAGGATGACTTTAATATTAAAGTCTACACTTATGTTGATTGGGTTGGTAATATGGATGATAGAAAAACCACAAGTGGTGGAGCTTTCTTTTTAGGACAAAGATTGATTACATGGATAAGAAAGAAAGAAAGCTATATTTCATAATCTACCACTAAAGTTGATTATATGGATAAAGAAATTGTTGTAAGGAATGGAAGAAGAGGTAACCAAGCTTGTTACTATTTACTATGATAATACTAGTGCCATAAATATTTCAAATAATCCAATAATAAATGCAAAAATAAAGCACATATCAATCAAATATCATGATTTGAGGGATCTAGTTTAAGAGAAACAAGTAAGGCTTGAATATGTTAAGTCTAAGGACCAAATGTTTAACATATTTACTAAGTCATTACCTAAAGATGTTTTCTAGTATCTAAGATGTAAACTAGGGTTTTTTCCCCTTCCAAAATTCACTAGGGGTTCATTTGGTTCATGGAATTTAAAAAATTCAAATTTCTACAAACCTTGGTTTAGCCAAATCAAGGTTTTACAAATCTTCATTCTGATTTTTGGGATTTTACTTGAACCATTTTATTTTACTCAAAATATACATGTGAAGACACATTTTTATGTGTAAGCTTGGAGTTGAAGGCAAATTTCAAAAAGTAGTCCAATCTATTATTTTTAAACTCCTTAAAAAACATAACCAGGTTTTGATTTTCAATTCCTACTTGCTAGTAGGAAGTTGGAAAACCTGGTTATGAGGCAAGATTGGAAGTCTGTTATACTAATTCTATTTTGCAAATTTGAAACAAAAAAAAAAAAATTCAAATCTAGATTTTGAAAAATAAAATTCCTATAATCTTTCAGTAACCAAACAGACCCTAGGTGAAGAGGCATGATGCATCAATTCATGGATGAATTGTCATATCTTTAAAGAGTTTATAGATATAGTTCACAATCTAGGAGAATTTCTAAAATTGTGAAAAGGAATGTAATGAAACTAATGTATACTATACATGTAATGTACAAGGATAAATAAAAGGTTTTATAAGTTTCATGATGAAATTTATAATGACCTTTGGAATTTCTGTCAAAGGGGGAGAGAAATAATGAAGAGGGGGATTTGAGTAACTAAATAGGAGAAGTATAGGTATCAAAGATTATCAAATGGTGAAATATACATGAAGGGGGAGAGAATATACAGAAGTGTAAAAAATAATGGAGATGATAACCTAAGGGGGATATATGCTAAATAAGATTATTTTTGTTGCTGACAATACACACTAAGTTACAGAGTTTTTACAATTTGAGAAAGGAGCTAAAAAGTTGTATTGTTGTCAATACATAAATTTGATTATATTATTTAATATTTTGTAATGTAAAATCATATGTTATGTTTTCATGAATGCCAAAGGGGTAGACTATTAGCCCCAAATAATAATGTAAATGGTATTGCTATGAACACACGTAAAAGAGTCATATTAGTTGTTATATTGTCATTGATGTCAAATTCTTAGTTGGCTAGATATTTTGCTAACTCGATAGAGTGTAATATCATTTGATTGATGAAGAGGATTTGAACAAAGTATGATGAAGGTAGTATTGATAAATATGGTATTCAATGGGTACTTGAATGAGTTGGATAGTGGCAATGTAATATTGTTTTTTATTATTTTACAATCATGTATTGTGGCAATGTATTAATGAACTCAAATATTAATCGAGTGAAGAGGTTAACAAAGAGAGATTGTACTCACTAAGTGATTAGAGTATTGCTCAAGTTATTGGAAAATAAAAAGGGAAATTTTGTATTTCCTGAGAAAGTCTAGTATTAATCAGGCTCTACATTACTTGAGTAAATGTTATGTTTATGGAGTAATAGTTTGATGAACAATTTTGGAGAATTTGAATCTAAAGCCAACTTTTGATGAAAATTTGGAAAGTTTGGGATGGTCTAAGGAATGATTAAAATTTTGTTACAACATCAATGACTAGGAAAAATTCAATAAGGATATGATGATGAAGCTTGAAGAAGGATAGGGATGGACACAATGTTCTATGAAGGTTATATTTTTTGGGTGTCTAGATGCATTGTATAAAATTGTGAATGTATAAATTTTGTACGATTCTAAGATTGAAAAATGTGATTAAGCATTAAAAGATGATAATTAAGAGAATTTTAGCTCACTAATTTTATTAGGTTGTTGGTTGTTGTGATTTTTATTGATCATATTGTAGAGAGGAGATCAAAGTTTGAATTTTTGAAGATGGTGAATGAAGATAGTTGATCCAGGTGAAATGGGTAGCAGAAGGAGAAAGTAAAGGTGTTAATTAGCCTTTCAAAAGTATAGAGTGAAAGGAGATCCAAGAGAGATTAAATAGAGAAAGAGAAAGGAAAAAATATCTAAAGAAGAAAAGGTAGTTTATATTCTTAATAGTTCATTTATATTATTACTTTTTAACCATTGTAGGAGATAATCTTAGAAGAACTAAATGGACCTAACAAGTCTATGAAATTCTATATGGTAATATGGATTAGTGAAATTTTTAAGTAAAATGGGTAGTAGAAGGAGAAAGTAAAGGTGTTAATTAGCCTTTCAAAAGTATAGAGTGAAAGGAGATTCGAGAGAGATTAGATAGAGGAAGAGAAAGGAAAAAATATCTAAAGAAGAAAAGGTAGTTTATATTCTTAATAGATCATTTATATTATTACTTTTAACCATTGTAGCAGATAATCTTAGAAGAACTAAATGGACCTAACAAGTCTGTGAAATTCTATATGGTAATATGGATTAGTGAAAGTTTTAAGTCCTTTAAATTAGGCCACTCTTTAGTCAAGAATAAGGAGTGATAAGGTCTAGATGATCTTTTGGTGAAATCCTCTAACAAGGTCACATTAACAATATGTATGTAACCTTTAACAAGGTTGGCTCCTAGTAGAGTTCACTTCAAAAGAGTGAATATTTTATCTTGCTAGTCACAGGTTGTTTTTCTCTTCACATGGTTTCCACATTTTAATAATGGTATCAAATTTTTGAATTTTATTTGTGTTACAAGTTTTTTTTTACATGTTTTATAATTTACTGCAACTTGGTAATAACAAATTTTATGGTTAATAATCACTAAGTAAATTTGTTGATACTCATAGATGCAATGAACGATAAGTTAAATTTTTTGAATAAAGTGATTGGAAGAGTTAAATGATAAGTTGAATAATATCATCGAGTGATTGCTATTAAATTTTATGAAGTTTTGCTAGTAGTGAAATACTTTGAAGGCATAGTATGATAACTTGACATAACTAAATTTCTCCCCCCCCCCCCCCCCCCCCCCTCACCTCTAAGTTATCTAATAGCAACGTGAGGTTTAAAACTCATTGGTTAGTGGTGAGACCTTACAAACTGACTAAGCTCACAAAGCTTAGAGGGGTTTGATGGTGAAAGGAAAATGTTGAAGTTGAAGCAAGATCAACCCCACAACTCCTAAGAATGATCTACATGCAAACACCTATTATAGAAAGAGAGAATCAAAAGCTATGGAGGCTAGAATTTCCAGATCCATAGTTGAGACATTCTTAATGAGAAAAAAGAGAGATTGGTATTAATCAAAAGTGAATCAGTAAATTAAAAAGAGATCAATCCTTATAAAAGGAGATCAAAACCCTAACAGAAAACTAAACTAGGTTGCATGGTAATAATTAATAAAAGAATTAATTATTATATGGCCAAAGTTTAGCTTAACTGAAATAGAGTTGATAAGTCACTTCATAATTAGATCAATATGATTTAATTAATAATTAAATCATTTATTACCCTAACAACCCCCCTTAAGATAAACTTAGGGAGTAGCTAAAAACATAGAATTGCTACTGAAAGTAAAATTAGGTCTTGGCAACAAAGCCTAATGAGGTACCCAAGCACAATCAAATGATCCGAGGAATATTTTCATCAAAAATTGAAGTATCTCCAAAACTCCAATAATCAATACCAGTTTAAAGTTCTCAAAATCTTGGATCCAATGCAATTTGAATGGATGAAAAAGGAGTACATACACAAAAGTTATAGCCAGTCAAAGTTTGGTCAAACTAGGTACAAAGGTCATCAAAAGGTGAAAATAAAATCATCTCAAAAGTGATCAACAATGGATTTCAAATTGAAGATCTCATCAAGAGCTTTCCAGCAACATTCATTTCATCAAAAAAGGAGCTCGTATGCAAAAGATATGTACGATTGAAGTTTGAGGTGGAAAAAAATAATAATAAATAATAATAATAATAAATATTTGGTAGCGGTGCCGAGTTTTGAACCCATGACCACCAACCCCTAAAATCCGGTCGGTGGCTGTTACACCACCAACGACTATATGAAACATATGCCACCGATGTTTGTTTTATTGTTTTGAACGCCGCTAAATTGGGCTAAAAGACAAAGGCCAGTGTGGTGGTTGGAACCATCAACCTCCCTTTACTACATGCATTTTCAAAATCTCCTTTTCCATTGTGCCATGTGAGTGGCTTGTGATATTTTTAGCGCAAATTTTATTTAAAGTGTATCAAGCCCGATTCCCTCTTGCCTAAATAAAGGCAATTATTAAATAAGGACAATTTTCAAAAATAGGAATGAGTCTTATTTCGAAGATAGACTATTGTAAGGGTCTAAATATGTAAAATCTTGTTTTTCCCTATTATTAGGCAAATATTTTGTATAAAAAGAGGGTTTAGGGGCCTTTTGAAGGCATGAAAGTTAAGGGAGAAATTATGCAAATGGTGAGAGAGATTTTATGTATTTGGAGACTTAGTGATTTTTCCTACACATAGAGGAATTTTGCTGCGTGTGCTTGAAGGGAATTGTCACAAATAATTTATATTGATTTATTGGAGTTAATCGGATTGGTCCCCCTATTAGAGCTGGACTCGGAGACGTAGTCCTTCCCAGATGAACTCCGAAATCAAATGTGTTGTGTCTCTATCTCTCTTTCTATCATCTCATCTTGTGTTTTCTTATTTGCAATTACGTTAATTTTTCTTTATTAAAGCTTTAAAATTAACTTTATGTAATTGGTTAACATTATCTTTAATAGTCCTAGATCCTAGAAATCAGATCAAATTTGGTATCAGAGCTTTGTTGGACTAGTATTGCAGATTTGAATGTTAACAAGATCCAGGTTGAATCAAGGCAAAGGTGATCTTGAAAAATATAATCCTGAGATTGGAAAATGAAGAGCTAATCCACCATTTCAGATGGAAGATAAAGGTGGTGGACAAGGTTCAGAAGATCAAAAATGTCTAGAAGACTCTCCAGAGTTTGCAAACAATGGTAGAAGTTTTGTTACAAGAAAGAGAAGAGAAGATGCGAAGGCGTGCAACTCGTGATGACAAGGGGAAAAAGAAAGGTGCTGATCATGATCCTAATCATGAGCCTCCATCTCCTCCCTCATCTCCCTCTTCTCCTTCTTCCCCTTCTTCTCCTTCTTCTATACATTCTGAGTCTTCTAATATTTTTAAAGGCAGACATAAGCCTCAAATAAAGTTGGATGTAGAATTTGACTTGCCAAAATATTGTAGGGAGTTAAATGCTGAGAAATTAGATGACTGGATTCAGCAAGTAGAAGTCTACTGTAGAGTCCAAAACCTTGTAGATGATGTTGATAGAATTCAGTTAGCCACTCTTCAATTAGGCGGTGTAGCTCTAACTTGGTGGGAGAGTAGTACCTAGCATGAAACTTCAAAACATGGTAAGTTAAATATGTCTTGGTCAGAATTTGTTAGTGCTTTAAAGAAGAAATTCTACCCCCTAGGCCATATGCAGCAACTAATGATGAGCTGGCAACATTTTAGGCAAGGGAAAGGTCAAACTGTCCAAGAGTACACCCATGAGTTTCATAAAAGGACTATTTCATTAAATGTCACATTGTATACCCAGGACACTTTACTCAAGTATATAGGTGGTCTTCATTCTTACCTAAGGAACTCTATTCTTGTCCTAAATCCTTGTAATTTGGATGAAGTATGTGTCTAGGAAACACATTTAGAGTCAAGAGGTAAGGGTACCTTCATTGATAAGTTTGAAAAAAATTCATCTAAGTCTAAGGAAAAGTCCAAAGGCAAAGGGAAGGGTAAAAATATAGCTACAGTAAAGAAAGGGGGTGAGAAACCCACATGCTCACATTGCAAGAAAGAAGGGCATGATGATTCTAAGTGCTGGAAGTTGCATCCTGAAAAGAGGCCAAAGCGATTTGGTGGAAATAAAGGAAAACAAAAGACTGCTGTTGTAGCTCAATAGGATCTTGGATCTGACTCTGGAGATGAAACAAAGATCGTTGCTACAGGGATCCAAGGTAAAGGAAAAGGTATTTCTCTTTCATTAGCTACCAGTTCTTCTAGCATAAGTGCAAGTACAAGTGAAGATTCTTCTCCTAAGAATGATAAGAAAAGGAATGAATTATTTCACATTCGAGTTGTCATCAAGAAAAATAAGGTTGATACATTATTTGATACAAGTTCTCAAGTTAACTTGATATCTGAGGAAATTGTTAAGAAGCTCAATCTGACTACAACACCTCATCCAAAGCCATATCCTCTTGGATGGGTTTGCAATGATGCGCAATTATAGGTAACCAAACAATATAAGTTAAGATTTTCTATCACTGCAAACTATGTAGATGAGGTAGAAGTTGATATAGTCCCTCTAGATATTTGTGGTCTTGTACTTGGAAGTCCTTATTTGTATGATTGACAAGCTATCTTCTATAGGGGGAAAAATAAGTATCATCTGTTTAAAGATAAAATTGAATACATTGTATGGGAACATAAGGTTAAGACTAATCTGGCACTAGTTAATGCTGGTCAGATGAAAAGGTTACTCAACTCTAGTAAGAATTTTGTGCTAATGATTGTAAAAGCCAAAGAAGATGAAACATCTGAGGCATTTAAGGGATGTGATCCAAAACATAAAGATTAAATGGTCAAAGTTGTTTCCACCTACGATGACTTGTTTCAAGAACCGAAGGGATTGCCTCCCAAAAGAGAGATACAACATGAAATTCAGTTGCAGCCAGAAGTGCCACTTCCTAATATCGACATGTACTGCTTATCAGTCTTACAGAATGAGGAAATCAAGAAGCAAGTTCAAGAGCTCATGGAGAAAGGAGTTATTCATCCTAGTACTTCTCCTTGTGGTTCTCCTATTGTGTTGGTTCCAAAGAAAGATCGGACTTGGAGAATGTGCATTAACTACAGGGCTTTGAACAAGATAATGGTAAAGAATAGGTACCCTCTTCCTAGAATTGATGATTTACTTGATCAATTGAAACATGCAATTTATTTCACTAAGCTAAACTTACATAGTGGGTATCATCAAATAAGAATTGCAGAAAGTGATATTTGGAAAACTACTTTTAAGACAAAACATGGACTTTTTGAGTGGTTGGTCATGCCATTTGGGCTTTGTAATGCACCAGCTACATTTATGAGAGTCATGAATGACGTCTTCTGTCCCTTTATTGATGATTTTGTCATTGTCTATCTAGATGATATTCTTGTATTTAGTAAGTCTTGGGATGATCATGTAATTCATGTAAAAAAAGTACTTGATGTATTGAGAATAGAAAAACTCTATGTGAAGATGTCAAAATGTGAATTTGCAAAGATGTCCTTAGTGTACTTAGGTTATGTCATAGGAAATGGTCAATTGAAAGTAGACCCTAGGAAGGTCGAATGTATTGTAGAATGGCCTAAGCCAAGTATAGTTATAGAAGTCAGGAGCTTTTTAGGTGCAGTTCAGTACTGGAGAAAGTTCATTGCAAACTTCTCTTATATTGCATCACCATTGCATGCATTGACCAGTACCAAGGCAACTTTTCAGTGGGGAGGTCCACAACAGAAGGCTTTTGACACTTTAAAGGAAAAGTTGAGCACCGCACCAGTTTTGGCTTTACCAGATTTACATCAACCATTTGAGATTGAGATAGATGCAAGCGGGTTTGCCATGGGAGTTGTACTCATGCAAGGAGGTAAACCAGTCTGCTACCACTCTGAGACTTTTTTAGGAGCAGTAAGTAACTATCCTACTTATGATAAGGAACTTTATGCTTTAGTTCAGAGTGTTAAAAAATGGAAGCACTACTTAATGGGAAAGGAGACTATAATCCACACTAATCACCAACCACTACAATATTTGCACTCACAATCTAAGTTGCAACAAAGTAGGCACTTTAGGTGGATGGGTTTTCTACAACAGTTTAATTTGGTAATTAAGTATAAAAAGGGTTCCCATAACAAAGTAGCAGATATGCTCTCTAGGCCTCCTGTTAAGAATGCTTTGATAATCCTTTAGAATAGTTCTATGGTTCATGAAATTTTTCAGGAGCAATATGCTAATGATGAGGACCTTAAGGATATCTATGTAGCTTTAATCCAGGGTAAACATGTGGAAGAGAAAGATTACTATGTGCAAGATAATTTTTTGTACCACTTGGGAAAACTATGCATTCCTAAAGTTGAACAAGCACATGTAATCCATGAAGCACACACCTCTTTGATTGCAGGGCATTTTAGGGTAAGTAAGACATTAGGTCAATTGCAAAAATATTGTTACTAGCCTCATATGTAGGAAACTGTCACCAAGTATATAAAAGGATGTGTAATGTGTGCAACCAGTAAGCTAAGTAATAGGAAATTGGGTTTGTACACACCATTACCTATACCATCCCGTCCATGGGAAAGTGTGGCGATGGACTTTGTGGGGGGTTTACCTATGTCTAGGAAGAGTCATGATTATTTGTATGTAGTAGTTGATCGGTTCAGTAAAATGTGTATTTTAATGCCTTGTAAAAAGCAAGTCACTGCTGAACTGACTGCTCATATGTACTTTCAAAATGTATGGGTTCATTTTGGGTTACCCACTTCCACTGTATCGAATCAAGATTCTCAATTCTTAGGGGAATTTTGGTCATCTTTGTGGGGACTCATGGATACCAAGCTGAAGAAGAGTACAACCTTCCATCCATAGACTAACGGATAGATAGAGGTAGTCAACAGGACAGTGGTTCATCTACTTAGAGGTTACTGCAGCAAGCATCCTAAATTGTGGGATGAAATTCTTCACTATGTGCAACACGCTTACAACCATGCATCACACTCTTCTACAAAGAGGTCTCCTTTTGAGACTTGCTTCAGATATTTTCCAAAAACACCAATGGATTTTTCTTTTGGAAAGGACAATATCATTGATGGATGCCATGATGCAGAAAGAGCTTTGAAGTTCATCTAGAAGGTCCAAGAAATCCATCAGTTAGTAGAAGCACAATTGGAGCAGAGCCAAGCAAAATACAAGGCTCGCCATGATAAGCATCACATTGATCATTAGTTCCAAGTTGGTGATAGAGTTTGGTTACATATCAGTAAGGAAAGACTGCAAGGTGAAGGAAGGAAGCCAAAGCCTATCAGGTATGGTCCTTTTGAAATCTTAGAAAAGATTGGTACTAATGCCTTCCACCTTAATCTTCCTCCATACATGCAAATTTTCTCAGTTGTCAATGTTGAGAATTTGAAGTTGTATGAGCCTCCAATGATCTTGGATGAAGACATCAATGTTCAGGTTCCATCAGTTGATGATCTTTCACCAGAGTATATGACAGAATTGCCAAAAGATGTCATCCTTGACAGGAATGTCAGAACTTCACGAAGAGGACCAGTTGAATACCTCCAAGTGGGATTGAAGGGGATGCATCCAAGCAAAGCAAGATGGATGGAGATAGGTAAAGTGAGGGAGAAATACCCTCACCTACTTTTTGAGTAATCAAACTTTTGGTGGTCCGAAAGCTTCTCAGTGGGGAGGCTTGATTCAGGGGATATTTTTATCAAAAATTGAGGTATCTCCAAAACTCCAATAATCAATACCAGTTTAAAGTTCTCAAAATCTTGGATCCAATGCAATTCAAACGGATGAAAAAGGAGTTCATACGCAAAAGTTATAGCCAGTCAAAGTTTGGTCAAACCAAGTACAGAGGTCATCAAAAGGTGAAAATAAAAGCATCTCAAAAGAGATCAACAATGGATTTCAAATTGAAGATCTCATCAAGAGCTTTCCAGCGACATTCGTTTCATCAAAAATGGAGCTCGTATGCAAAAGATACGTTCAATTGAAGTTTGAGGTGGAAAAAATAATAATAAATAATAATAATAATAAATATTTGGTAATGGTGTCGGGTTTTGAACCCATGACCACCGACCCCTAAAATTTAGTCAGTGGTCGTTACACCACCAACAACTGTTTGAAACATATGCCACCAATGTTTGTTTTATTGTTTTGAACAATGTTAAATTGGGCTAAAAGCCAAAGGTCGATTTGGTGGTTGGAACCACTAACCTCCATCTACTACATGTGTTTTCAAAATCTCCTTTGCCATTGTGCCACATGAGTGGCTTGTGATATTTTTAGCGCAGATTTTATTTAAAGTGTATCAAGCCCAATTCCCTCTTGCCTAAATAAAGGCAATTATTAAATAAGGACAATTTTCAAAAATAGGAATGAGTCTTATTTCGAAGATAGACTATTGTAAGGGTCTAAATATGTAAAATCTTGTTTTGCTCTATTATTAGGCAAATATTTTGTATAAAAAGAGGGTTTAGGGGCCTTTTGAAGGCATGAAAGTTAAGGGAGAAATTATGCAAATGGTGAGAGAGATTTTATGTATTTGGAGACTTAGTAATTTTTCCTGCACATAGAGGAATTTTGCTGCGTGTGCTTGAAGGGAATTGTCACAAATTATTTGTATTGATTTATTGGAGTTAATCAGATTGGTCCCCCTATTAGAGCTGGACCCAGAGATGTACTCCTTCCCAGATGAACTCTGAAATCAAATGTGTTGTGTCTCTATCTCTCTTTCTATGATCTCATCTTGTGTTTTCTTATTTCCAATTACGTTAATTTTGCTTTATTAAAGCTTTAAAGTTAACTTTATGTAATTGGTTAACATTATCTATAATAGTCATAGATCCTAGAAATCAGATCATCAAATCTCTAAAAAATAGGAGAAATAGAGAAAACCACATAGGAAAAACTCTACTCCAAAATGAGAAGGAAATAGTGTTGGAATAACTAGTGAAGAACTGAAGAAGCCTCCAAACTAGGGAATGTCCTAGAAGATAGAAACAAAAGATTATCATGAAGAACACCATTGAAGCATGAAGCTACAAGCACTGCCAAAATTTTGATCTGAAGAAATTCCATTGTATAAAACATCACTAGGTAGAGAAGACTAAGCCTAAAGAGTTGATCAATCGAAGATGGAAGGTATATGCATGGCCTCTAAAAATAGGAATGATAGGATATCTATATGGTAAATGATCCATCTCACCAAAATGCATATGTATCTAGCCACTACAATTGCCTAGTACATATGATCAAATACTGAATACATATATCACTCCATTGAACCAAGAAAGAAATAGAACCCACATAACCCCCCTATTATGTTAAGAGGTAAGACATGAATATTGAAACTAAATGCAATATCTCCTACAAAAAGAAGAATAAAGAACATCAAGAGTGTAACAAAAGTAAAAATACCTATAATGGCACGTGTCATCAACACATCATGGGGCTAATTTTGTGGAAGGCACACTCACTTGACAAAGAAAGATGGAAAAAATGGCCAACATGAAACCTCGCAAAGAACTTTATAATGTAGGGAGAGTACAACAAAAAACAAAGATGTGCAAGATCCCAAAATGTAATAGAGTGGCACTTTATCTCAGTGCATTTTCAAAAATACTATAAAATGAAAGTTCAAAAGAGACATACAGCTGATACAGGAGATAGTACAACCCATGACAATGTGAAATAATTTATTAATTTCATATTGTCTTTGATGTTACACAAAATGTCATATCATTGACAGTTAGTGTATGTCGAGCTCATTTGGGCATTGAAGATAGTTTCATGTGCTTGATGAGCATCCCAGAGTTTGCCTAGTTTAGAAGACAATGTCTACCAAGTTTACTTGGGTGATAAGGAAAGTTAGTTGGGTGTTAATCAAGCTCACTCAGTTAAGAAAAAATGTTGGATAAAACCAGTGTTAACTGAGCTCACTCAGTCAGCTAACAAAGGATTTTCTTTTTTTGGCATATTGAGTTCAATTGAATTATTTTTTGGTTCTTGCCAACTAAGGAGATGAATATTAATTATTCTAAGTAGTATTCAAGCCGACTTGACAATGTATAAAGTATAAATATAAAGTCAAGTTGAGGATTGAATGTGTGGAACATAATTGAAGATTTTGATGATGCTTAGAGGAAGTGAATTAAAAGGATAAGAAGAATATCCTTGGTGAGGTGCAAAGATACATTCTATTAGAGTAAATAATTATTTATTAATTATTTATTCTATTTACTTAATTTTACTTAAGTTAATGCATGTACTTAATAGTTGTAATGATGAGTTGTTGAGAACATGAGAGTTTGTTCCCCTCTAGCATGTTCCACCTTTTTGTGGAAGTGTGCTTAGTTGTCAACCTTATCTTCTACCACCTTCTAGCTTGTTCTAAAAGCTTCCTTGAGGCTTTTATATTTAGTCTCTCTCTCATTGTAAATTCATTCAATCACATAGCAGTTTCATTTTCCTATTGTGAAATATTTTCTCTTGCTTTGTTTCCTTCAAGCTCTTGCTCCTTCGGTTGCTCTTCAGCAAGCTATTTGCATGCAGGTGATCTTGGTGAGCTGTGAAGTTGGATTTAATCAACTTCTACATGGTATCAAAGCCTCCTTGTTGCTTTTTGGTTTGAAGGTTTTTTGAAGCTACAATTCGAAGACACAAACCCTAGTTTGTTTGTGATTTTTTCTTCAATCGAGAGGAAGAATATTTTTTAGTATTTGGAAAAAAAAGATAAAGAGAGTTTTACATAACATTTTTTGGGCTTTTTTCTTTATTTTTTGGAGGTGTGATAGTGATGATTTAGAAAAAAACCTACAAAGGTGATTTTCAAACAACGATATCTCCCTCATATAGACTCATTTTTTCAAGCAATTTTTTTGTTTTGGGGTAGAATTTCATGATCTACACATTGGTGTAGGTGGTTTGAAATCTCTATTCCTAAATTTTTCTACAATTCATAAATCCTAATTTTTGACACTTTAAATGATTTTTACGGGCTCATCTGGACAGATAATTATGTTCCATTTTTTTTATAGTGCATATGTTTTTGTCTAATTTCTAGATCTGCAATTAGATTATAGATTTTGTGAACATAAATACTAATTTAAAAAATAGGCCCTAAACTGGCTATTATAGTCACACTAAGTATAGAGTGCCCAAATCATACATTAGGGGGGGTTAATTGATCTCTTTTGCATTGTTGGGGGGAGCATTTTCTCTTCTACAAATCACCTCAAAATAGACCCTTCTTCTTCCATCTTCTTCTCTTCTCTCAATGTTGGATCCTTCTATGACCCAGCTAATGCCACACAACTATCACACCTAGAAGGCACAAATGATAAGGCTTCTCATGTCAAGAGGCTTATGGTCATGTCTAGATGAGAACCAACCTACTCTAATGTGCCCTTTTGAGGTTCTTCAATATAGGAATAAAATGGATGAGGCCATGGGATTGATTGCACTAAAATTTTTAGATAGTCTACTATTTCACTTGGATGGTTTGACCACTCCACAAGCTTATTGGCTCAAATTTTAGAATTTATTTGGCACAATGAATGAGTTTTGGGTACTTCAACTTGATGCAGAGTTGATTTATTTGACACCTTATAGCTTTTCCACCATTGAGGACTTCTTGATGAAGTTTAAATCTTTGCATACACTTTTTTAGGGATTTGGGAAAACCAAGATAGATGATGAGTGTATCTTTTTGTTACTCTTAAAGTTGAGGGGACAATATCAGATCTTCTCTTCCACTTTCTACTCCACTATGGATGTCTTGGGTGATAGACACAGGATGCCTTCATTTGAGATATTTTGTGATCGATTAACTCATGAATAGTCCAAGATCACTCAGATTAATTCATTTTTAGGTTCATAGTCATAGGTATTGCTTTCCAAGGATATACAAGAGTAGAAGCCAAAGCAGATGTCAGATTCCCCTTCTACTTGTTCATCATCTTCTTCTAAGAAGAAAGAGAAAAAGAAGACTCAGACTCCTACCTATTCCTATTGTTAGAAAGGATCTTGTGATGAGGCACACTATTTTCAGAAGAGATTTGATGGTTATGAGAAACAAATTGTAGATTTGCAAGCTCTTCTTTAGAAGAGCATTGTTTCCTATCCATCCTCTTCTACCTCAAAGGGGTATGCCTTTCAGTCTTCTTCCACCTCTTCAACATCTACACTAGATCTTGAAAAGGGTCATGCATTATAGGCTTCCATTGCATCCCCTTCCCAGGTCCATTGGATACTAGATTCAAGTGCTTCTCACCATATGACATCTTCTCATGGTGTCTTCTCTACTATTGAGGCTTCTCCCATTTCTCATATTTGCATGGGGTATAACACTACCCTACTAGTCTATGGGAAAGGTTCAGTTAGCATTCAAGATGGTATATTCAATGATGTATTATATGTTCCATCTCTGTTTTCAAACCTTCTCTTGATTTCTCAGATTACACGTAGTAGATCAAGGAAGACAGTTGAGTTCACTACAGATTCAATCTTCATTTAGGATTGTACAACAGGAGATCTTATTTCTAAATGGGTAGTTGATCCTTCTGCCCATCTCTACACCTTCTCACAATTTGGTCCACCATCTCCACTATCAGAGCACACTTCTTCTCTTTCATAGGAGCATAATTTGGTGTAGTCAAGATACTTGAACCTTTCTATTGTTCCTGAGATTCCTATTTTGACTTTCGCACCACATCTAGTTGAGGTGTTTTCTCTTTAGTGGGATTCTTCTTCTACTCTACCTAATCCTCCAACTCCATTCATCAAGCCTTTAGATGCCCCTATTGTGGATTTTGCAATGGAAATTCATGATAGTATCATCACACCTGCCTTGGGGATTCCCTTTCAGGATCCTCATATTTTTTCCTTTGAGCATCAGCTAGGCCTTCAAGTTTTCCCTCTCATTCAAGTGTTCCCTTGTTTTTCTCCATTGTTTCCTCTTCATTGGAGTTTCATTGGTTCAATTCTTTCTCCAAGAGCTCCATTATTTTGGGGGGACTTTGGTGTCTTTTCTACCTCTCATGAAGGGGGCTGGTTGTACTTATGGTTTTGAAAGAGTCTCTTGAAACATTTTTAGTGGAAGTTGTCCTTGGGGGGTCTTGTTGAGGCCTTCCTTCCTTCCTTCTTTCATTTTTTTAGCATGTATGTACTTACCTCTTTTTGGGAGAGGATTTTTCCCATGAGGTTTTCCCTCTTTCCCCATTTCAAAGGTTGCATTCTTTCCATTGTACATGGGTACCTAACATGACCTTGTTTCTAGGACCCATTTTGCATTTCATCTTAGTTTTGTGAGCTTAAGGCATTGTTACACTTAACGGGGGGTGTTAGAGTAAATAATTTTTTATTAATTATTTATTCTATTTACTTAAGTTTACTTAGGTTAATGCATGTAGTTAATAGTTGTAGTGATGAGTTGTTGACAACATGGGAGTTTGTTCCCTTCTAGCATGTTCCACATTTTTGTGAAAGTGTGCTTAGTTGTCAACTTTATCTTCTACAACCTTCTAGCTTGTTCTACAAGCTTCCTTGAGGCCTTTATATTTGGTCTCTCTCATTGTAAATTCATTCATTCACATAGCAATTTCATTTTCCTATTGTGAAATATTTTTTTTTGCTTTGTTTCCTTCAATCTCTTACTCCTCTAGTTTCTCTTCAACAAGCTATTTACATGCAGGTGATCTTGGTGAGCTGTGAAGTTGGCTTTCATCAACTTCTACACATTCAATTAGGAAGGATCAAGTATACAAGCTAAAATTAAGAACTGTAATCAATAATTAGTTGCATCAGAAATTAGGTCATCTTGTTATTACCTTCTAACCATTATAGTAGTGATCTAAATCTCTTAAAAGAGTTGGCTTAATAGCTATTTGTAAATCCTCTAACAAGGTGTCATTTATATTGGAGTGTCTAAAGGCCTCTAAAAAGGCCACTCCTAATAGGGTGATTAAATTCTCTAACAGGGTCACACCTTATAGTGTGTTTTGTAACCTTTACCAGGGTTGGCTCTTGATAGGGCTCACTTTAGAAGAGTGAAAAATAGTAACTTTAATTGCAATTGGTGGTTTTCTCAAATTGGGTTTCCACATTAAATCTTGGTGTCACTTGTGTTAATGCTATTTTCTTTCATGTGTATGCAACTAAGTTAAAATTAAGGTTAATTACACTAAGATTAGTACATTAATTTATTTCCAAGTTAAAGTTGATTTTTTATTTTTACTGAGTTACAACATTTGCTAGTGTAAACCAATTGTATGTGTGTTTGTCAAGTTATAGTAGAGTTTAGTTTAATTAGTGTTTTAGTTTTTATTAACATCTAAGGGATCTAAGATATATTTTTGTGGTAACTAATTCATCCCTTTCCTCTCAGTTACTCCTCTTATATTTCCAACAATTGATATCATAGTTTTTGGTTCTTGTAGAGAAGGTTTCAAGGACCTAAGCTAAAGATCAGGATGTCTTACAAAAGAGAGATTTCCAAGTTGAATAGAGACAACTTTGCAGCATGGCAAGGAATTATGTGGTTACATTTGGGAAATATTGGTGATTTAGGTTGTAAATATCTTGATAGTGAATTCAAGACTCCTACAAGAACATTATCAGTTGAAAAAACTATTGAAAAGAAAAATCATAACATCATGATGATTGATATTACTTTTGCTCTTAATTATGCTAAATTTGATGAAGTCAAAAGTTTCACTACAACTTATGAAATGTGAATCAAACTAAAAGTCATATATGGAGGAGATGATAATGTAAGAAGAGCTAAAGCTAAAGTCTTAGAGGACAATTTTATCAAATGCAGATGAGAGAAGATGAAAGCATTGCATAATATGTTGAGTGAATTAAAGAAAGTGTGAGCGCAATAAAAGCATCTAGAGGAGACATTGATGACAAAAATTATGTAAGCAAGGTACTCAGAACCCTTCTTCCTATCTATGCAATTAGAGTGTCTAATATTGAAGAGATGAAATGTGATCTGAATAGCAATGTAACTTTGATGCTCTCATTGGAATATTGATAGCTTTTGAGTTGGATAACTATGATAACTATGTCCCTAGTTCCAAATGTATTGAGTCTGCATTTGAAACCAAGCTTTCATACAAGAAAAAGGGTAATAAATTAAAATCCAATCAATTAGAAAGTGAAGAAGAGGAAGAAATTTCAGATAGTGATCTTAAAGTTTATGAATCCTTATTTGCAAAGAAATATTTCAAAGGCAAAGGAAAGTACAAAGGTAAGACTCCTCTAATATATTTTTCTTGTGAAGAAGTTGGTTACATCACTACAAAATGTCCCTACAAAGAAGGCAGAGAAGAAAAGAGAAGTAGTAAGTTCAAAGGAAAGAAGGAATTCAAGAACTACAAGAACTTCAAGGACAAAGGAAATAAATAATGTTCTATGGATAAAGATTCTGATAATAGTGAGGATGAAATGGTATATATTTCTATAAAAGATAAATCTAATGATGAAGGAGAATTATCTATCATGTTAGCAAAAATGATACATGGATTATAGATAGTGGCTACTCACATCATATTACTAGTGATAAAACAAAGTTTGAACACATGGAACATTATAATGGTGGTAGTGTGAAATTTGGAAACAATGAACCTTGTTGCATTAAGGGAAAATTTTGTATCTCATTAACCAATGAACTTAGATGTGAAAATTCTTATTGTGTTGAAGGACTAAAGCATAATCTATTGAGTGTAGGATAGTTGAATAACATTAGATTCAAGATATAATTCATGAATGGGAAGGCCAAACTACTGGATGGGAAAGGTAATATGGTTGGGTCTAGCAAACAAACAAAAGGTAATCCATGCTACCTAGATGTTAGTGAAAGTTCATGTTTTATTGCTCAAGTAGAAGAAAGTTAGTTATGAAATAAAAGATTATGTCATGTGAACTTTGATAATCTAGTCAAGATAAGAAAAAATAGAAGAGTAAGAGGTATTCCTAGCTTGAGGAAATTGTAAAGTTGGTAAGATGGGAAAAACTAGTTTCAAAAGCAAGAACTATCATTCTAAAGAAGTCTTAGAGCTTGAACATACAAACTTACATGGACCTACTGGAATAGAGAGTTACACTAGAGATAAGTTTTTCATTTTTTTTGTTGATTATTATTCTAGTATTATGACTCTAATTTATCTAAAAGAAAAGTCTAAAGAATTTAAAAAATCTAAGTGGTATCTAGCAAGAGTAGATAAAAAAAACTAGAAAGAAATTGAAATATTTGAGATTCATTTCCAATGAGTTGAATAAATTCTTCATTGAAAAAGGAATTAGGAAACAAGTATCAGCCCTTGGTACACCTTAGTAGAATGGTAAAGTTGAAAGAAGGAATAGATTCATCATGAATTGTGCAAGAACATTAATGATAGAAGAGAATGTTGCAATCAAATACTAGAAGGAAGGAATCAGTGTTGCAGTGCATACCTTGAATATAGTATAGTTGAAGAAAGACTCAAGTCAAACTCATTATGAAATATGGTATGACTACAAACCTAATGTAAGTTACTTTCAAGTATTTGGTAGAAAATGTTATATCTTGAAGGAATCTAAGAAAGGTAAATTTGATATCAAAGGTGATGAAGGCATATTCCTAGGATACTCCTACAGAAGTAAAGCATAAAAATGTTTAAATTTGTCTACTCATAAAATCATAGAAAGTGCACATGTGAGAATTGATGAGTTTGCAAAAAGAAGTGAAGAGGAAATTAGCAAAGAACCTGAGGATTACAGAATATTTGTGTATTATGAACTTGAGACATTGCCAAATCTATTTGGAAGTCAGGAAGCTTCATCTCCTAAGTCCCCAAAATCTCTAGAGACACCCATTTTGCAACCAATGCAACTTGAGTCACAATTTGAAGGACTTGAGTCACATTTTGAAGCTATCGAGTTATTGCTAGAGAAAATTGAGTCTGATGGACCTGAGTCATAGACAGTGGGACCCAAGCTTAATATAGAAGATCATGAAGATGTTAGTGGAAAAAACTCCAAATCCAAAGTACTTGTGTTAGCAAGATATGTTAGAAGGCATCATGCACCTAGTTAGATCATTGGAGACAAGTTAGATGGAGCAATGACAAGAAACAAATTGAAAAATACATGTTTATTGCTGAATTTGAATCTAGAAATGTTAAATATTTTGTGGATAATGAAAGTTGGATTGAAGCTATAAATTAGTAAATAGAATAGATAGAGAAGAGAAGACTTAGAATCTTATTCCTAGACCCAAGGATAAAAATATAATTGGCAGAAAGTGGGTTTTCAAAAATAAGCTAAATGAAGATGGAGAAGTTTCAATAAACAAAGCTAGGTTAGTTTGTAAAGGTTATTCTCAAGAATAAGGTATTGATTATGCTGAAACTTTTTCTCTTGTTGTAAGATTAGAAGGTGTTAGAACTTTACTAGCATATGCAACATATAGAGGATTTAAAGTTTATCAAATGGATGTAAAACATGCATTCTTGAATGGAATCTTTGATGAGGAAGTCTACATAAGACAACCTAAAGGCTTTGTAGATCCTAGCAAAAGAGATATGGTCTAAAAATTACACAAAGCACTGTATGGTCTCAAGAAAGCTCTTAGAACTTGGTATGAAATATTTTATAACTAATTGATAAAAATTGGTTTTCAAAGAACAAACAATAAAAACAATCTATATATCAAAGAAGGACTAGACAAAAAGATTGTGTTGGTAAAAATATTTGTGGATGACACTTTATTTATAGGAAATGATGACTTGTGCAAAGAATTTTTAGAAGAAATGAGTCAAGAATTTGAGATGTCTATGTTTGGAGAGATAAAATCCTTTGTTGGATTGTAGATCCAGTAGAAGAAAGATGGTATCTATATTACTCAATCCAAATATATCAAGGAGATACTAAAGAAGTTTGGAATGGAAGATTTAAGACCAGTTGGAACTCCTATGTCTGCTAGACATAACCTTTCCAAAAATGATGATTCCAAGGAGGTAGGTCGGATCACATATAGATCAATGATTGGGAAATTTTAGTATGTATTGCACACAAGGCCTGATGTTGCATTAGTAGTTGGTATGGTGGCAAGATTCTTAGAAAATCTCAAAGAAAATCACATGATGGAAATCAAAAGAATCATGAGATATCTAAAAGATACTAAAGACTATCGATTATGGTACAAAAAAGGAGGCAACTTGGATTTGAAAGCATTCACAAATGCTTATTGGGTAGGAAGTGTTGATGATAGAAACAACACTAGTGGTGGGGCATTCTTTCTTAGTAAAAGACTAGTGTCTTGGACAAGTAAGAAACATAATTGTATTTCTCAATCCATAGCAAAGGGAGGATATGTGGAAGCAATAGTTAATTATTTAAATGTTGTTTAGTTCAAGAAACTATTGGTAGGTATGAAGATAGAAGTCAAGAATCTAGTGGTTATCTTCTATGATAACACCAGTGAAATTAATATATCAAAGAATCCTGTGATGTATACCAAAACAAAACACATTGCTATAAAATATCATTTTTTTAGTGAATTGGTACAAGATAAAGAGGTAAGATTGGAATATATGAGTACTAAAGAAAAAATTATAGATATATTCACTAAGCCATTACCTAAGGATGCATTTATGTATCTAAGAGGTAAGTTAGGAGTCATTTCCTTATTTGATACTCACTAAATGAAGTTTAGTGATGCATCAACTAGAGCATGTTGAAGATTAGTCAATTGATGTAGTAATGACAAGGGCACATTGCAAATGAATTAGTACACGAGGTACATTGATATTCACTAAATATTTTCTTTGGGATGAGATGTCAAAGAGCGAGAAGTTTACTGTCATATTACAAAAAAAATCTTATAAGGGAAAGTTTAGTCATACATCAGATAAAGAGAGGTCAATAAAGGAGAATGAACTTGGTCTAATATCAAAGACAAAGTTTACTATCAGAAGAAGATGTTGAAGATAGATTTTTGTTGATAGATGGAGAAACTAAAGGTAGATGGAGATCACATCGATAAGGGGAGTTCTCATGGATGAGAACTAGAATGAAACTAAGGATATGTTCCTTATTTTATTCTTGCTCTAAAATTCCATTGTATCATGACATGTTGTGTTGTCATCAATGCCAAAGTGAGAGATTGCTGGAAATAATTGACTAATTATGTATTATCTTTAATGTTACACAAAATTTCATATCATTACTACTTAGTGCATGTCAAGATCACTTAGGCATTGAAGATAGTTTTCTATTTCTTCTGAGCATCACAGAGTTTTCTTAGTTTAGAAGCTAATTTCTACTAAGTTCACTTAGGCAACAAAGGAAAGTTTGAAAAAGTTGAGTTTTAACCAATCTACTTTGGTTAATGAAGGAAATGTTGGATGGAAACAATGCTAACTGAAATCACTTGGTTACCAAAGGAACTCTATAAATATGTAGTGTTAACTGAGTTCACTTGGTTAACACAAAAAAATCACTTTGAGTTAGTATCTACTAAGCAAGGTTGACTAACAAATGATTTTCTTGTTTTTTCATATTGAGTTCAATTGAATTGTTTGTTGGTCCTAGATGACTAAGGAGATGAATATTAATTATTCTAAGTAGTATTCAAGCCAACTTGAAAATATATAAAATATAAATATAAGGTCAAGTTGAGGATTTAATGTTTGGAACATAAATTGAAGATTTTTATGATGCTTAGAGGAAGTGAATTAGAAGGATAAGAAGAATACCTAAGATACATTCAATTAGGAAGGATCAAGTATACAAGCTAGAATTGAGATTTGTAATTAGTAATTTAGTTGCATCAAAAATTAGTTCATCTCATTGTTACCTTTTAATTATTGTAGCAGTGATCTAAATCTCTTAACAAAGTTGACTTAACAGCTATTTGTAAATCCTCTAACAAGGTGGCATTTCTATTGAAGTGTCTAAAGACCTCTAACAAGGCTACTCTTAATAGGATGATTAAATCCTCTAATAGGGTCACCCTAAATAGTGTGTTTTGTAACCTTTAATAGGGTTGCCTCCTAATAAGGCTCACTTCAAAAGAGTGAAAAATAGTAACTAGTTACAATTGGTGGTTTTTGGCAAATTTAGTTTCCACATTAAATCTTGGTGTCACTTGTGTTCATGCTATTTTCTTTCATGTATATGCAACTAAGTTAAAATTAAGGTTAATCACACTAATATTAGTACATTCATTTATTTCCAAGTTAAAGTTGATTTTCAGTGTTGATCAAGTTACAACGTTTTCTAGTGTGAACTAAGTGTATGTGTGTATAGAGTTCTATTTAATCAAAGTTTTGACTTGTATTAACATCTAAGGGATTTGGGATTTATTTTTCTTGTAATTGATTCATCCCTCTCCTCTTAGTTACTCTTATATTTATATTAGACAAATCATCTAAAGCAACAAAATCAATCCTCGAACCTTAAACAACCAAGATATCCACCAAAGTGTAAAAAAGAAGAAAATTGAATATGATGTTCTTGGAGCAAAAGCTGGAAAAACAACCACCATTACTGGGAATATCTCTAAAAGAACTTTCCAATGATATAAAGAAATTCCAAATCAGAGATTGGATACTCAAGATATGCCTCTCAAAGTGCAAAATAGAACTCCTAACTTTGACAAAAAAAAAAAAAATCATAAAAATTGAAAATAACCTACATCACTAGAATGGACTTAGAATTAGCTTTTTGAGAATATCTTGTTTGTGAAAAATGGAGTTCAGATGAGCAAGTTACGGCCAAAAAACCACATGTAGCTTTAAAAAGAGCTAGAAGGGAAAAGTTAAAAAATTTATAGCCTTGGGATCCATGGCAAAATGCCTCGAGAAGCGGCTTGCCAATACAAAAATCACATCGGGAGTCATGCCAATTTTATACAAAAACCATACCAAAAATTAACTCAATTTTTGTGCCAAAAATATTGATTTTTTGTACTAAATAATGTCAATTTTTGCATCAAAAAATCTTGATTTCTATGCCAAAAAAATCTTAAAGTCATCACCTTAGGGAATGCACCCAATGTGGGAGCAATATTTTCTCACCTTAGATTCCAATTGTGTCCAAATTGGATAAGTTTTATATGAAATAGGGGTTTTTATCTTCTCTAAGCTCAATGGAGAGGTCTATTTGGGCTCAAAGTGCACCCAAAAAAGGTGATCTCCCAGATCTAATACAAAAAATAAAATAAAAATGAAACCCTCTAAAAGACAAACTATATATATATATATATATATATATATATAAGCCAAGCCAACCTTCTCATAAAAATAATAGGGGCATGAAGATCTACAGCTCTAATACCCTCGAGCTACCAAGAATCACCTACATGCAAACACTTGTCACAAAAAGAGAGAAGAAATAGCTATGGATGTTGGAATTGCTAGATCCATAGTTAAGACATTCTTGATGAGCAAAAAGAGAGATTGTTATTAATCAAAAGTGAATCAATAAATTACAAAGAGATCAATCCTTATAAAAGGAGATCAAAACACTAATAGAAAACTTACCTAGGTTTCATGATAGTAATTAATAAAAGAATTAATTTTTATATGTCCAAAGTTTAGCTTAAGCGAACTAGAGTTAAAAAGTAAATTTATAATTAAATCAATATGATTTAATTAATAAGTAAATACTTTATTACTCTAACAAGAAATAATCATAAATTGGTCCCTCGTATAAACTAGAAGACACACAAATAAAGATAGAAGATGATGGTGCTAAGAGAAAGTGTAACCTATTGATGAAAGATAAAGACATAGAAAAGTAACATTGTAGAATAACTCAAGAATTAATGCATATTTCCTTTGGTAGGTAAATTATTGTTTCCATCTATTGTAACCCTAATGTTACAATATCTTGACATAAATACAAGGATTAGGAGTCAGTCGATATGCTACATTATCAAAATCACTTGGGCTTTCATACTACAAAATGTTAAGAGCTTATAAGCATGATTACAAAGGTATCACTCATGAGAAGAATCTCTCATTATTCTATATAACAAAGAGTCTTGAATCAGGTGAAAACACTGGTCAAAGAAATCAATAAGGTAAATTTTATTAATAATAGGTAAAACAATCATCCAGAATATTAGAAAATCACAGCAAACAGAAAGGATGTGAAAGATGAAATTGTGCTATCATCACTTCATGATGATGTTTTTCTTACAAAATATGTGAGTGTGTATCTAGAGTTTGAGATCCAAGACACTGGAGATATGAAGATATGAGAGTTGTACAACACATTTTTTTCTCAAAAAGAGCCCTAAAGGAGGAATGCAAAGATTTGGTGGGTTTCACATTAAGAAGAGAGGTGGGAATACTTGACTTCTTCCACAAAGAATGGGTAATATTTTTTGATTTATAATTCATGAAAAATTCATATGGTTGGACAAACTATACAAGATCATGAAGGTCCTAATTTAAAGGGTAACTAGGCTCAATGCATCTAGCATTGATCTATAAATGAATGTCATCTTGGAAAGGCAAGAAGCTTCATTTACTAGAGGAGACATGATATGGTAAGAAATGGGTTTTATAGTAGATGAAATTTCAAGCCCTGAGTTGAGGTTTGTAACCATGGTGTTGGGGTACAAATTGGGTCACACTGGTAGGGAAATCTATGTTCCTAGTAGCATAGCATACATAATGGTTTAGATCATACACAACAATTCAAAAGTTGACCTTTGTAGATATCTACATAGGTAGATAATGGAGAGCATGGGAAATATAATGAATGATCATTAGCATCAAACCCTATGATTTCAATCCATACTTGTATAATCATGCATATTCTTCTACCTAAGTGGAGAATTTCCTGGATCCCAAAACATCAAGTGGAGTGAAGACCAACCAATCATGGATCAAATAGGATAACTATAGAGGAAATTGGAAGATAAAGGGAATTTTATATTGTGGTAATATCTTAAAGGATTCTAGGAGATGTATCAAAGAGAAAAAATACCACAAATCTAGTTGAAAGATACAAATACAAAGTTTTCTTTCTGGCGAGAATAAATAAGTTCTTTATATACTTATTTCAACTAAGAACCCTATGGTTGACACTAGTTAGATATGAAGTGAAGGATAAAGAGGAATGACCCTAAATAGAATGGTTAGTAGAATAAGATGAAAGTAGTATCATATCAAGGTTTGGAACTTGCACAGAGATAAGAAATAGGCTTTTCTTGGAGTAGAAGAAATCTCAAAATCCAACTCCACAAAGAGTAACAAAGAGTCACGAATCTAATCCAATCAAGAAAAAATAATTCAAGGTAATGAGAACAAAATAAATGGACAAAAAATTAGCAATGATTCCCCTTCACATGATTCAAGCACCAAAAGAAAAAGGAACCATCACTAGATCAACTTGAGGTTGAGGAAACTAAATTTGAAGAAGATGTAGTTTGAAAAGTTGTAATCACTGAGCTCACTAAGGAAGAATAAGTATAAGCATCATTGGAACCAAAGAAAGCAAAGAATAAATCTAAATTAGTTCCTATTGGTGAAATTATGAATATAATTTTTAAGAATCATGATTACATTATTCTTAAGAATAGATTTTCTAAGGAAAATAAGATAAAGGCTATGAATGTTGTATTAACTAGCATGTGAATAATAGAAATAAATCCATATGATGTTGGGATTTCATTACCCAAAGAATTAAGAAAATATTGAATGAAAAATGGAGCATGTGAGTAAAATATGACAAGAAGATGGTGGAAGATTCTCCAATTAAGATGAGACCAAGAATGAGTGAGTCTCAAAAGATAGCCATAAAAGAATTATACAATGGAAGCTTCAACAAAACAAGATATGTTATATACATTATAACTAATAAAATTAACCAAATACAAGAAAGCATAGCTCAACATTTGAAGGTTAATGCCAAAAATTGATACATATTTGAAGAAAAATTAGGCTAAAGGAGGCATAGAAGAGCCATCTAGGTCAAAGGTCAAAGAAGAAGTTGTGCCCAAGCCAATAGAGGTGGAAACCAACACAAGAGTTGAGGCAAATAGAAAATTCAAATAAAGGAAATAGGAAACTCCTAATCCATCCTCAAAGAGAGGAAGATATTCCATAAGAAGAGAAATAGGAAACAACTAATGTGACTTAAGAGGAATCAGTTGTACTCAAGAAAACTAAAGGAAAGAGGCCCTATGTTGAAGCTAAACAAGATGAAAGACTAGTAGTTTCCCCACTAGTTACACGAGTTGGTGAAAAAACCATAGATTAATGATTCAAGTCACCATAAGTTATGACTCAACAATAGATTGATGAAATAATCAAGAAAGCCACCATCTCTATTGACTCATCACCAAAGAATGATGAAGATGAAAGGGATAAATCACCTGACCTAGTACAAATACTAGATGATGAACCATCAAAAAAAAAGTTCATAGAAATGGAGGAGGAACTAGAATTAGTTGTTAGAATATATAGCCCAACAATATAACTAAGAGGGGGAGGGGGTGAATTAGTTATCTAAATAATATCACAATTATCAACCTTATTAAACTTTAACCATATCAATAATATAATTAGAAACCAAAACAAGATACCCATACACAATAACACTAGATATGTTAACTAGGGAAACCCTTAATTATAGGGAAAACGCTCATGGGGATGGTGCCCACAATATAATTTACTTGTTGACATTAAGGTCAATTTGACTCTTAATGAATTAACACTTAGTCAATTGGTTACATTGCTACCAAGCTCTACAATTGTTATCAAGCCTATCATTTAGTTTGCAGTGTTAACCAAGTGATTCAACTACTCTCAAGCTAAGTATTTAAAATACAGTGTCTACCAAGCACCTAATTTAGTTTGTAGTGTTTGTTGAGCTACATAGTAATTACTGAGCTTTAGAGACAAAGTTTAGTGCAAACTAAGTGTAGCAGAGGCTACCAAGCTAGTTAGTGCAAGTGAAGAACATCATAGTGTTAATCAAGCTTTGTAGTGTTAACCAAGTCCAATAGTGTCTACCAAGCTCATAGGGTTAATGAAGTGGATCTAGTGTTGATCAAGTTATGCAATGTCAACCTAGTGATCCAATTGCTATTGAGTTTCTCAGTATTCACTAAGTCACATAGTGTTGAATGAGTTTGAGCTACTTGGAAGTGATTAGTATGGACCGAGCTTCAAGTTTAACCAAGTGCTAAAGATTGCCAAGTGTTGACAGTATTTGTCGAGTATCAAAACATCACCAAGTTTGTCTTTAGAACCTAAGTTACAATGGTTGGGCTAACTTTGTGAATTATGATGAAATTAGTATTGTAGCCAACTCTAGTAAGTTGTGATTTGGATTCATATATATGTAATACATTATATCATATCCAAGTATGTATGTAAAGAAGTATATGATGAGAAAGAGTATGAATTAAACAAGGATACAAGTAGTATAAGGGATAGAAAATATTTTTCTATCATATTCAGGTGACCATTGCATTACAAGGAATCTCAACTAGAAAATTAGAGTTATAGATTAAAGATCAACCACTAGTTCATCCTAACAAGTGTATCAGTTAAATTATCTAACAGGGTAGACTTAACAATATTTTCTAAACCTCTTAACTAAGGGCATACTTTATTGTACATTTATAAATCCTTTAAGAAGGTGGGCCTCATAGTTATTATTGCTCCTAACAAGGAAGATCACTAAAAGTGGTCAATTATAGGCTTTAACAAGTTAATTTCATATTGTAGTACTAGAGCTTGTGGGTATCATCCCCACCCCAATTTACTTTCTAATTGGAAGATTTTTGGGTTATCATATCTTGTGTCAAAGTGTTATGAATGTTTGATTTCTTTCATTCTTCCATCCATGCAATTAGATTAAAATATTATATAAAGAATTAATTGGTGAAGTAAGATAAAGTTTTATTGGTTCCTAATTCACCCCTCCCCTCTTAGTAACCTTGCCTACCTTATATTTCCAACAATTGGCATCAAAGCACTTGGTTATCACATCAAAATTTTAATAACTTGAGAAAAAGCTCAAAAGAAATGGAGGTATACAAGTTGGATAAGGCTATCACTAGTACATTTGAGGCCATTTTTCAACCAAAATTGGTTGAAATTTTGACCCAATTTTTGACCAAAGTTTGAACAAATTTGACCAACCCATTGGTCAAAGTTTTTCTCATCAAAATTTTGACCAACCTACTATTTGGTCAAAATTTTGACCAATACATTGGTCAAAAACTGTCAAACATGTTGGCCCAAGTTTTGCCAAGCATTGATCAAAATTTTGACCAACACTTGGTAGTTCTCGACCAAACATTAGTTGAAATTTTGACCAACACTTGGTAGTTCTCAACCAAACATTGATCAAAATTTTGACCAATTCCCAAATTTTGCCAAGCATTGGTCAAAATTTTGACCAATGTTTCAATGTTCTCAACCAAACATTGGTCAAAATTTTGACCAATGCTTGGTTGAAAACTCCAAGTATTGGTTGAAATTTTGACTATGTTTGGTTGAGAACATCCAAACATTGGTCAAAATTTTGACCAATGCTTGGTCAAAAATTTTTTTAGGCTCACACTTGTTGAGGTCCACTTTAGCAATGTCCCTTCCTGTGAAATTGTTGTCTAAAACTTTTCTAATGAGATAATGTGTTATGAGCTCTTCATCAGTGGGATGGAACGTGAATCTAGGAGGTAGTTGTACATCACCTATTTCATGACTGTAACTAAAGTTAAGAGCCTCTATTATTGAATTCTCTTCCCTATCACCCATATTCATTTCCTTTGCTATGGGAAATAAGGAAGAGAATTAAATAATAGAGGCTCTTAACTTTAGTTACAGTCATGATATGGGTGATGCACAATTGCCTCCTAGATTCATGTTCCATCCTACTGATGAAGAGCTCATAACACATTATCTCATTAGAAAGGTTTTAGAAAACAATCTCATAGGAAGGGCCATTGCTGAAGTGGACCTCCACAAGTGTGAGCCTCAAGGAGGGTTCAATTCCCTCCTTTATTATTCACTATTCATATAATCCCACACACCTAGTTGATCGCGAATGATGATGTACTAAATGTTGAGTGTCTGTGTTGAGTTCTCCAAAACCATCCATTTCATGCCTTCATATATACACAATGTCTTTCTAGTTTCTTTCTACTTACACGCCCATTTCATTTCATATGATCATCTGAAAATTGTGTCACTCTAAGCTCTCAATTGTTTCCTCTTGATTGATCATCTCATAACTATTCAATGAGAGCTTTGGGATAAGCTATAGGCATCCATCAAAGCATAAAGGATTTTTTTAGATGGTGTAGATGAAGTAGTAGCATTTTCCTTGGGAGACATGCTTGCAAAATGGAAGCATAGATAAGTCATGTGAACTATTTGATAGGATTCCTGAATGTAATGTGGTCATTAAAAGCCATGGTTGTTGGATATGCATAAAATAGATATATTGAGAGAATATATTTTTCTAAGTTGCAACTACCCTAGTAGACATGCATGCAAAATATGGAATCCTAGATGAATAGTTCAATTGAATCCACCTCCTGGAGGAAGGCTACAACAAATACATAGTTCAATTGAATGTGTTGGTGTTTGAAACTACTGAGCAAAAAAATGCTCAATATCATAGTGAAATTACTCACACAATCTAAGGATTAGCCAATTCCTAGTAGCAATTACATGAATAAACTACTTTGACCCAACTTCAACAAAACCAAAAATGGTTTTCTACTCTTTAGGCTCTGCTAAACCAAGGTGGGTATACCTAGGGATGATTCTAATGCAAACTGTGGTATGAAATTATCTTAGTTTCATTCTGATTCTCATCTTTTTCCCTCACGCGCATACACAGTTTATCAATTTTATCTAAAAGCTTCTCAAATCTATATGCATCCCCTATAAGTAGATCTAATTATAAATCTCCTATTAGTTTACAAGTATTCCTAGAATTAGTGGCTATCTAAGACTCAAAAAACTATATGCAAATGAGTGGTAACAAGAATTTGTAACTTTAAACAAAATGGAATGAAAGAATTTTGATTTTTTTAAAGTGATTTGATATGTAGTAGCAGAATTCACCCTTGCCCATTTCTGACTCATGTGACTAGTGCCTTATCCATTGGGCATAAAATTGACTATTGGCAGGAGATCTAATTCAAATAACTTGCAAATGAATAAATAAATTGTAATCACCCATTTCCCTTCTTATGAAATATCCCTTTTATAAGCTCACAAACCCTACTGATTCACTGAAGCATTTCCATAATTCCTTGAATTATAAGCAACAATAAAACCAACATACAAACCATCTAGATTGCATTTAGCCAATTAAACCTTATTTAAGTCACTTCAAACTAAAAAAACTCATAAAATGGAGATAGAAATTGGTGACACAAATATAGTGTTAATACCCCTTTTTATTATCCTTTTGAATGACTAATACAATAACCAATAGAATTCAAAGAAAAGCCCAGAACATCTTGTTGATTCTATCATTTCAATATCACCAAAGAGTACAAGTGGAAGCAAACTCAAAACAACTACATACTATTGGATCGACTATCTGTACTTTTCTTGAGAAACACAAAAATTATACAAGTTTTTGGACCATTACATTGCCTTGAAAACTATAGACATGAGATGCAACAAGAAAAGGGCAATTGTGATTGACAAGTGTCCTTCCAAACAAGAAACAAAACATCATAACAAGAGAAAAAAAGAGCATAACAAAATGCCAAGTGCATCAAAAATTCTTTAGGTAGGCATGTTTCTATTATTGTTGCAAATCATCAACTTTTGATTTGTTCCCTACTATTTTGAATCTTTAGAATATGTGGCTACCAAACTAGCCAATGAAGGGTTATCCTATGGTGCCTCTAAATCATTTTTTTCCTGTGGATTTTGACTACTTTCACCTTGAAAAGGAAATATTAATTTTTTGCCTTCTTCTTTTGTCAGATCTGGTGTTGATGTGGCAATGATCTGCACCTCAACTTTCAGTTCTTCATCATCATCTATACCACCTTCTTCTAACTACTCATCAGAAGTAATATCTACCATCCAAGTGTTAAACTGTGCATCATTAGGCTAGTTGAATTGCAGGATATCATCTTGCTTCTTTAATATATAGTTAGCCTCATTTTCGAGACCAATAAACTCTTGTCTCAAAAAATCAAAAAATAACTAGACTTTAACCAATTCCTTTGTCATGATGGCCCACCAGGCATGTCCCTTTTCATTTACAACTTTATTTATCGTTATGCAGAATAGGTCATCTAGTTCTTTACTCCATGCATCTTTATTTTTTAATTTACTTTTTCTATCCAAGGCACAAGGAAACAAATAAATTTTTTGATTCTTGTACTTGCTTAAATAAGAAACAATTTTTAGTTGCAAAGCAAATCTCCTATTATCAAAATCTGATAGGTCATTAGCAACATCATACATTTTTTCAATATGGTCATGGGAAGACCTTATAACTGAATAACATAAAAGGGTGATTTCTTTCTCCCTTTTTCCCCACTTATTAACAATAGGCTTGAGGATTTCATCATGTGTTTTCAGTTCCTCCCATATACTTGTTACTCTTGCCAACTGATCATAGAACAAGGGCCATTCAATTTTATCTACTAAATACATTAGGTCCTTTCTAAGCTTATCCTCATATTGCATATTTAACTCTACATGTAAGGCCCATAGCTTGTAGTGCCTGCCCTAATTTACATTTTTCTAGTTACATTGTTGCTATCATGACTGAACTCTATTAGACCAGTTTTATGTTGATGGTTAGTAGCATTGTTTTGAGACTATTAGATATTGTGTTACAGATTCAGTTGATATATGATGAGATTACTTAAACTCTACATTTCATGTATGCATGATGATTATTACATTATTTTCGATTATTGATGATGATTAGTTAGATGGTTTATTATCACATGTGTTTTCTTATGGATACTTACCCCATACTTGCATGTGTATGGTGTGCATGTTTGTTCTCCTTATGTATGGCATTTTTGATGTGGTTAAGGAAGGGAGTTGTAGTTACCTACTAGTTAGGATCTACACGATGCACCACTTCCTGCCATTACCTATTTAGCTTAGCATATATATATTATGTATGTACATGCATGGATTTTATGTAGGTTGCAGCTAATGGGTATCAACTTCCCTAAATTGCTAGGATGAGCATACCCTATCACACTATCTCAATGGTAAGAGGGGGGAAATAAATTCTCAAGTCCAAATCCTTAACCCTTAAACCATTTATCCTAGAAAGGTAGGACAAGTATCTAAGATGTTTTAACTTTTGAATGCATCGGATGATGTAATTCATGATTTTAACCCCTTATAATGATTTTGTATGGATTGTTCTATGATGGGTTTTCATATTTTATTTTGGAGGTCTATGGTAAATTTTCTATTAATTAAGTCTAAAATTAAAAGATTTAATTATTTTGGGAAAAATTAATATAATATCATGATATTTTGATATTTTGATTTTAATTAATTAAGTGGGAAATTAATTGAGTAAAAGAAATAAATTAAAGAAATTAAAATTAATAATAATAAAAATAATAATAATATAATAAATAAATAATAATAATAAAAAATAATAAAAGAATTAAAATAAAAGTTATAAGTCTACCTAGGAGTAAGTGCACCTCTTGAATGCACGTGTGTCTACAATGCAGGAGTTAGTGCACAAATTAAGCACATGGTGTCTACAACCTTGTGACTCATCTAGAAGGTTGGAATAGCGTCATGCTTAGTTGTCAATGCTTATCTTATCTTCTGGTTGTTTCTAGAGACATTCTAGGTGCTTCTTTAGAGTTCTTTATATTTAGGCACTTATAGTAGCTCGGGGAGCGTGTTTGGGTGGATCTGCGAATGTTGGAGAAGGAAGGAGCTTGCTCTATAGATTTTGAGGAGAAGTGATTTAGCATCAGTGTCTAGGTAGACACTCGTGATTTTTGAGTATGATATTTCACTTCTTGCACTTCTTGTCTTCTTCGTGTCTTCTGAATGTTTTTTGAGGATTCCATGTGTTGAATATCTTGGTTGTATGCATTCTTGTCATGAGTAGTTAAATTCCTATATGAGAAAATCCCACATGCGTAGATCTGAGGAATCTATGGGACTAGGGTTTCAGATGCTTATGGACAAACCTATTAGAAGGATCAATTAGGTAAATCTAAAGAATGATCATTATAGGAGAATTTTTATTTTCCAAAAAAATTGGAAGGGCCTTTTTGCTTAAAAATTATGTATATATTGCCTTATTGAAAAAATGTGTGTGTGTGTGTGTGTGTGTGTGTGTGTGTGTGTGTGTGTGTGTGTGTGTGTGTGTGTGTGTGTGTAGCAAATCTGAAAACATTTAATAAAAATGTTTATATAAAAAATTATATATATTCAACATTGCATAGTAGAGAAAAAATTTAGAATGAAATCCTTGAAAAAAAAAATTAGTTGATGCACGTTTTGGAAAAATATTTTTGAAACATTTATTAAAAAAAAAAATTGCAAATTTAAATGGGGCGTGGAGGAATGAACCCATACCCCCACCCTGCTGCGCATGGCAGAGTGCTGGTGGCTCTACTGCTGCAGGCACTGCGACAACATGTTGTCACAGGGCTACGTTAGTGGGCCTGCATGGCACTGCCACCTTTAATGGTAGTGACCACCTTGTGTACCGTAGTGCAAGTGTAATATACTTTCTTATATATATATTGATGTTGCTATGAATCGATCATTCATAATTCAATTTTTCTTTTATAATGTTATTAAGAATTTATATTATTAAATATTAATAATTTTAAAATATTAATTATTATATATATTAAAGATAATTAAATATTATAATAATTATAAATGAAATTTTATTATTTCTTTTAACAATTAAATATCTAATGATTCACTAATGGATAGATTAATGATATAAAATTAACTTAATTATTTAGACATTAATATAAATCAAATTTAAATAAATAAAGTTAATTTTGTTCTAGAATGAAGGATAGATATTAATGAGGAGTTTGTAGTCGCTCATGTTAAAATGGAACTCAATGGGGGTTATTATCCAAATACGTGTTTATCCTTTGGGCACTTTACGAAAATTGATTTAAATGAGTTAGGGGTGGGGGAAATCTTTAACTTATTAAAACTAATACACAGGTTAGTTATAAGGAAGACGAACAATGTTCATTCACTTGATATCTAAAATTGAAACCCCACACTTGATTCAACTATGTGATTTTAAAGAACCAAAACATGTGCTTGCATTTTGTGTTTTCTCTATGCTATATGTTTTGGATTTTTGGGTTGACTAGATTGTTGACCAGTTATAGGACATCTACCAGAGGCTTGAGGGTTATGATTGTGATTTCATGATGATGTCTTTGATCTCAATCTCTTTTAAATTCAACCATGGTTATGAGATGGCATGCTCTACGGTGTGTGTGGTTTATTTATTGATATTGCTTCCAGTCTTCTTGTGTAAGTTGTGATATATGTAACCATTTATGAGTTATCGATCAGTTGTATTTGGATTACTTTCTAGTCACCTTGATGGGACTGAATTGTTTATTTGATCTTCATGATGTCATAATGTGACATGTATGACTCGACCATTTTGGAGTCTTCAATCAATATTATTTGCTTGATATGCCTTTTTGGTTGCTTGTTGAGAACCAATGGATATTGTGATTATCATTGATACCTTTAGTTGCCAATAGAGAACTGTTGTGGTCATGATTATCAATGGATGATTTTTAGTTGCTAATGGAGATTCTATGCTCTTATTGTGGATTATCTTTGGGTATTTTTTGAGTCGCTTGTATAAGACTGTGGTGATTTTGTGATTTATGATTCCATGAAGCTTAGGGTAGGTTATCTACTTGTAGTGTCGGGAAGTGGCTTGCAATAGGGACCGGGGCCCTAAGTGGCTACCACAATAACTCATTGTAAGTTGTTTAATAAGTGAAAAAATTACACCTATACTGACTTAAATGAACCTAATAAAATAATTGTTTGTTCTCGCCCATGCCTCGAGTGCTAGTATAGACTAGGATGGGGGTAGAGAGAATGCTTGGTTGCCACCTTGCATTCTGTAGTATGCCTTGTCAGTATGAGAGGATAATAGTGGCTGCATAGGGATCACTAGGGGGCTAGGGTCTATTGAGAGACTACCAAGGTAACTCTAGAATGATTCGTGCAATGCCACTTTCTCGCTTACATAGTGGGTTCCTACATGTCTTTGTTGTGCCTCTAGGATTAGATGTTAGTTTGTGTTGGAACCTTTGAGTTAGTATACTTTTAGGATTCCTGGACTTAGAGAGTATTTGTGTTATGTGATTTGATAGCCTATTTGGGACTTAAGATTATCTCCTCAGTGCAGTGGGAGTGGACCATATAGGTTCCACATGGTCAAGTGGTAGTGCTTTTTCACTCTTACCATTTAAGATCTGTTTGAGACATCATGGCTGATGCATTCTTTGTTGGCATTTATCTTCATTCTATTCTTGGATTATGATGGTGGAAATGTATCCTTATATTAATGATTAGCATATGATAGATGATGTTATTTACTTATCCTATGCTTTATTTGCATGATTAGACTTCTGATGCATATGTTCTAGCATGTTAGATTTCTTTTGCATATGATGTAGTATGTTTTAGGAATGACATTCCTACTATGTTAATATTGATGATCTCTTTGATGATTTGGGATGTTATGAATGGAGGTGTTGGCGCTAAAAATTGCATGGAAAATTTTGAGCACCCTTGAGAAATTTGAGCCCTATAAACGCTTTTTGATGCATATGTACTCAGTGGTCAGTTCGAGGCCCAAGAGGTGTTTAATGTTTCTAGCACCTTTCATTCAGTGTGTCTACATGTTCCACGATGATAAATTGATTTTTCGAGTCATTTGGCGAAGTCTTGCTTTCAGAAATTGTCAATCTTGCATTTTCACCTGTGTCAAACAGTGACAAGAGGTTGTGTTTGTGATTGAATATCTCACACCCAGAATTGTGTCATGACTTGCTACTTTGAGATTATCTAGTGTCCATATCTAAGAACCTATGTTTCAGATTTCAAGTCATTTTGAATCCATTTGTCTAGGTTTTGAATCTCTCGAAGTTGGTCAGTTACTGTTTTCACATATTTGCAAAATGTTCATAATTCTGGGAAGCCCTGTTTGACGAGTTATAATTGTTGACCAGTTGACCCAAATGTTGAATTTCCTTTTGCGTTGCATTGTAGATGTCAGAGACTTGTCATGTTTCAAGTTTCAGCTCTTGACGAATCTGTTTGATCAGTTTTCAAATGTGATTCCAAATGGAATTTCTATCTTTTTACTGGTGTCAGTATTTGCAGATTGATTGGAACCCTTGTTCATGACATCATATCTCCAAATTCGTGATTGGAAAGATTGAACGGTTTGTTCCCCTGTATTCTACTCAGAAAATACTATAAGTGTGTCAATTTTTAAGCCTTGACGAATCTGTCTTCACACTTTTCCAGGGTCATTCCATTCGCAAAAAATGTTGTTTTATTGATGATCATTGTCCTACTAACCCAGATAGCCTACTTTGCACACTTGCCAAATGCGTCCTATTATTCGTCATGAGCTAAAATTGTAGAATCATACTCACCTTATGACAATCTACCAGTACCCCAGTTTTTGTAACCTCAAGTGCCCATTTGTCCAGTTTTCCAGGCCATTTCCAAACTCACTTTCCAATTTTCGAACATGTTTATCTGCATGTGAATTTAAGTTGGCAACTTCAGAGGTCAATATCTTTTGACCTTGATGTCGTCATGCAATGAGATCTGGCGGGCCTGTTGATCATGTTAGAAAGAACAAAGATCCTGAGTTTCAGAGCTTGGTTAGTTGTTCGGGTCAATTTTCAAAGATAGTCAACGAACCTCCTGACAGAGATTTGATAGGTTGCAAAAGGGATAGATGAGTTTTAAATGATCAATCAATGCTCAAATTTGAGTTTAATCAATATTAGATTGATAAATAAATCAGTTTGAGAAGTCAGTCACTTGAAATGCAAAATATTTTTAGCCGAACCCATGTTGGGCCTGACTAAGCTTCATTAGATTGATAAGGCATTGTGGGATTTTCAAAATGATTAAAGAAAAATATTCTTGAACAAAGAAATTTTCTTGGAGCTAGATTGATAGCATTGGATACGGGAGTCCTAATTTTAGGAGCAACATACACAGATCAGTTTGAAGGGTGACTTAAATCTATGTTGAAGGAGATAAAAGAATCCAAGGAAAAAAATAATGCTTTATGTAGTATGAGATCAATTACATGGGATGAGTATAAAAGATATGTAGAGAAAGGTGTTGCAATTGAAATGCCAATTATAGTAGGTATACTTTTCCGGAAGATATCATGAATATTTTGCATGGTTTGACATATAGTATGGATATAACAATAGAAGCTGCTAACTGATTATCCCGTTAACCAATCAGTATTCTCCTAGCAAAGAATTTGATCTAATTGATGAGCCAACTTGAAATATCAAAAAAGGACATGTAGAAGGTCTAATATCAAAGCTGGAAGGCATTAATGCTTAGCAAGAAAGGTGAGAAGAAGCCGCCCAGAGAGGGATAAGTAATTAATCGAACAAAGTAAGCCACCCATAGCTAAAGAAAGTCATCCAAGCCACTGGAAAAGAACAGGAGACAACGTGTGATTGAGGAGCTCGTAGCAAATGGGGGGGCATTTAGCTCCAAGATCACGCAATTAAGGAAAAACAATAAAGAGAAATGTTTGAAGAAAGCGTTCCACATCAAAATCCCACAAAACAGAGGATACCCGCAGTAAGTTGAGGGTGAGCCCATGCTCAGGATACCATGTAGACATCCACGCATCAAATAAGGAGACACAACACTCGTCAGCTTTAGGAATTACTTCTTTCCACACTGAACTGCTTGAAGGAAGGCCAAGTTGCTAAGAGCAAAGAATTGGAAATGGAAATTAGAAAGGGGCTGGAGCCGTGGCAGATAAAAGAACTCCCACACATTCAAGAAAAGTAAAAATGCAGTCAAAGCAAAGAGTAGTGGCAACAGGATTAGATAAAGTTATTGATGCTGGGAAGAACTCATGCACTAAGAAGCATTCATACCAAACCAGAGCCAACACTTGTGAAAACATCCCAAAAAGCATTATCCCACATTCGCCTTGTGGTGGAATTGTTATGTTTTTAAATATGATTCCTTACACATCGTAGGGTGTCCAATAAGACACATCTTTTTAAAGGCATGAAGTGTGCTAGTGGTGGGCCCCTTGTGCGTTAGATGACCAAATCCAGCTAGAGGTGAATAATGCAATATTTTAATCAAAGCTAAGCCCGTGATGACATGGCGCCAAAACTCAGATCGCACCAGACGCTGACATGTGCCAGCATCCTACGACATGTGCATCCCTGCAAAAAGAGTTGCGTGAAGGTTAAAAAATGTTGAGATGCGCCGAAGTGTTGAGATAATGGGTGTTGCACACATTGCATATTATTGTTATTTTATTATTTTATTTTTATTATGTAATGTTGTACCTAGATGGATGTGCAACATGTAAAGATTCTCATGGAATATTCTTGATGAGTTGTATTGTAACATTGTGAAAATATTTCATGTAATTATTTAATATTGGGGAAAAGAATTAAATGCCCAATATTAAATGTGGGGTCAGTGGGTTAGGTAGCACATGGTTTTAGCACATGGTTTATGTAATACCACTTGGTGGTTTTGTGGGACTTGCTACTATATAAGTAGCCACAAGGGTAGTTGTTGTAGAGAGAGAGAGAGTGACAAGGAGAAGAAAAAAAGGCAAGAGTTGAGCGGGACAAGGCTTGACAGGTTAGCCAAGGGAGCATTTGTGAAGGTTGAAAGCATGGCATGGGATGTGTGGATGCATGCTTGTTCACATAGTTTGCTCGGTTGTGGCTATGGCCATGAAGGCTTCCATGATTGTATAGCAATGGTATTTTTTGCTAAATAATACATGGTGATGGATGCTTTTAGAGGCTGGGTTTTTTCCCTCAATGAGGGTTTCCCAAGGTATATCTTGTGTCACAATTTTGTGGGTATGTTGTCTATTCTCTTGCATGTGGATTTTAATTCTGTGTTTATTTTAGATTTATTATGGGTTATGTGGAAATGGTTATATTCTTTATTGCCAAGTTTCCTTACAATTGGTATCAGAGCTATGGTTTTATTATTGTAACCCTAGATTGAATCCATGGGAATGCATGAGAGGATAAAAGAAAATGACAAGATATATGAATGATTTATTGCAGATCTAAGGGATTTGGGTTTGCTGTTATGATGGGATGTTAAAATATTTGGGCATGTGAAATTGTTGGACAAAAAGATTTTTTCGAATGTTTCATTTAAATGAGGGTTTTGGGGGGTAGCTTGCAGAAATGACCTCCTGGGTAAAAACAAACCTCACCATTTGATCCGTGTCAACATTTCCATAAAATTTGATATATAATATGCCCTAGTTTGGCCATGTTCAGAGGAAATGAAAGAGTTTTTTGGTTTCAGCCCATGATGGCCGTCGAATTTAATCCTGTCGGAATTTTCGTCACTAAAAAAATAAAAACTGAAAAATCATACTGAAAATGGTAAAAAGACTGTCTTAGTAAAACGACCATAACTTTCTCTCAGAATATCAGATTTTAGAGTTCTTATAGGCGTTGGAAAGCTAATTCAGAGCACTACAACATGGTGTAGGTTTGGTTCTATGATTTTAATATTTTTTTAGGTTTTCAGAGCCCTAAAGTCAGATGTTATTTATTTTGAGCACGGATTAGGGCATAACTTGGGTATATGGAGTCAGATTTTGGACTTCGAGTAGTCAACGGAAAGATCTTGGAGAGCTCTACACATTGGTTTAGGTTTGGTGTAGGTTTGGCATGATTTTGTTGTTGATATATTTATCTGAATAGCTTATAGATATATTTTGACTATGGTAACATTGTGAGTTTATGGCATTGGAGATTTAAGATTTGATGTCATTGTATACTCAGTTCATATTTCAGATTGGTCTCATGATGATATGGTTATCAGTGTTTGGTTTGGATATGCATGATGAATTGTTGGGTCTACAAGTTGTGCAGTGTTGTAAGCGGTCTATACTTACAGGTTGCATTTATAGCTTGGTTATGGGTTGTCTTTGCCCATTGATCTTTCATTTTTTGATGCATATTCAGATTGGTGGCTTGGATTTGGGTTGTCTATGCCCTAAGTCACATGATTTTATCTTCATGTAGAAGGGATGAGATGTTGTTACCAGGGACAGTCATGGTGGATGATTGTGGTTGACTATTTTATGCTGACAGGTTGGACACTTTGAGAGCCAGATGCTCGTTTCATGGATGTGATCATGGTGTCATGGATTTTGGCATGACATGATTGGTTATACAGGTACATCCTTGATGTTCATTAGCTTGGATTTTTGATTTAGTTATGGTGGTATATCTTCTTGGTTGAGGATCATGGTTATTTGGTTTCTTTTGAGGAGCTCATGATGTGTACTTTGAGTTCTTTGATGGTTTGATGCCTTGGTTGATTCTCATGGTTAGAGGATGGTTTTTTCATCATTATGTCATGGATAGCTTGGATACATGGTTTAGTGGGAGCTTGTGACAGTGATGGGGTGACGGTGCAGGATTAGTTCCTAGTTTAGTTTATATCTTCTTGGTTTGGAGAGGATGGATTTTATGATGCCATAGGTGACTTGGTACCACAATTGAGTGGGAGTTGTTGGCATTGATATATTTGTTAAGTGTTTGCAGATGTTGGAGGTTTGTCTTAGATCCTGTTGCTGCAGAAGCATTTTTTGACATTTGCATGGTGTACTTGTTATCTTCATGGTGTGTGAAGATGGTTAGATCTTGAGGACTCATAGAGTTCTTGGTTATCCTCATGGTATGTGGAGATGGTTCTTCCTGGTATGTGGAGATGGTTTTCTTCATGGTGTGTGGAGATGGTTGCATCTTGAGGACTCATAGGGTTCTTGGCAAAGGTGTGGTTTATGCTTTTATTTGGCATGTTATCCTTGGTGTGAGGATGGTTTCATTATTATGTCATGATATACTCTTGATACGCATTTAGAGTTATGACATGTTATAGTATGTTCATGTGGAGCATGTTGTCATGTTTATGTTCCTAAGGCCATGGTTGGAACTTTGACATTGATCTTGGTTTAGTTTCTTGGTATTGAGTACATTGATCATAAGCTGGATACTTCATGATATTGCTATGTTGCATTTGGAGTTGGCATGGATTGATTGGTTACAGGTGCTCATGGATACTTAGAGATGGTGGTGACACTGATTTCTCTTGGATTAGAGAAGTATTTGTTGGGATGGTTGATGGTTTCAATAGGAAGTCCGAGGGGTAGTCACCTGATATGGATTTGAGAGGAGATTGTTCTTAGATGAGTCTTGGTTGGAGACTTGGGTATCTTGATGAGCATTCTCATTCCCCACTCTTGGTCTACTCAGCGGTTTGCTACTTGAGAGGTATAGCCCATTTTTTTTCTCTCAGTTGCATTTTATTTATGCTTGTCTTTCATGGATATGGATCTTGAGCTATGGTACATGAGTTAGTTCTGGAGGGTTCATTTGAGAGATGGTTTACCATTGGTTATCTCCATGTGCATATGTTGTTATGCTGGTTGAGTTTAGGAGATGGTTTTATATTGGGCATATTCCTTGGATTAGGAATGGTTATTCCTTGGTTTAGGAATGGTTTATGAGTTTGATCTTCTTGTGAGAGGCTTACATCCATGATTAGTTATATGGTATGGTTTGGGTGTTGTTGAGGCTTCTTGTTGGGGTTTTATGGAGGAGATCATACTTGCACAGTTTACATCTAGAGGTGTGTGTAGAAAGACATGATACAGGTTATGATTTGCATGGTTTCTCTGGTCTTGGTTATCTTCCTGGATGTTCAGTTTTGCTTACATTGGATTTGAGATTGGTTGGAGATTTTGATCACTAGTTTGTGCTCATGTATGTCATGTGAGAGATGACATGGTTATTCCTTTATCTCTTTCCTCTGTTCGTTGTGGTGAACTTGGGAGAGCATTGGAGACTTGTTATGAGAGTTGTTCTTGCAGGTTATCAGTTGATGTATTGTGGATGTCCTTGATACTACATGGATTCACTTTTTTGAGATGTGTTGAGTGGATTGGTTATAGATTTGACATTATCTTTTGCAGTGGGAGCTTCTTGGTATATATGTGACAGGTATTTCTCTTGAGGCTTGTGATTGCAAGTTGCAGATTGGATATGTCAGTGATATGAGATTCACTTGTTATACCTTAGAGGTATGGATAGTTGGATGGGTTTGGCACTTGTTATGGGTACTATTTCAGCTATGGATATTTTTGACAACTATAGATACATGTGATTACCTTTGGATTAGGTTTTTTGTGCTTGGAATTTTAGTTGGTACAAGATTTTATGATCTTCTAATGCGACAGGTTGGGTGGTTTTCTCTTTGGATGGCTTCTATGTATGTCTAGTGGGAGTGGCATAATAGGAGGTGAGATCATTCATGTTCGAGATGCTGGATACTTTGATTTTGTTGCGGGTACCAGGATGGAGCACTTGGTGTATTTTGATCCATGATGGTGGATGTGCTGGGAGGGATTGTTCCCTTGTTCATTTATGTGGCTACGAATTGACCCTATGCAATGTATACAACAAGTGGGAGATTGTTGAGATAATGGGTGTTGCACACATTGCATATTATTGTTATTTTATTATTTTATTTTTATTATGTAATGTTGTACCTAGATGGATGTGCAACATGTAAAGATTCTCATGGAATATTCTTGATGAGTTGTATTGTAACATTGTGAAAATATTTCATGTAATTATTTAATATTGGGGAAAAGAATTAAATGCCCAATATTAAATGTGGGGTCAGTGGGTTAGGTAGCACATGGTTTATGTAATACCACTTGGTGGTTTTGTGGGACTTGCTACTATATAAGTAGCCACAAGGGTAGTTGTTGTAGAGAGAGAGAGAGAGAGAGTGACAAGGAGAAGAAAAAAAAGGCAAGAGTTGAGTGGGACAAGGCTTGACAGGTTAGCCAAGGGAGCATTTGTGAAGGTTGAAAGCATGGCATGGGATGTGTGGATGCATGCTTGTTCACATAGTTTTCTTGGTTGTGGCTATGGCCATGAAGGCTTCCATGATTGTATGGCAATGGTATTTTTTGCTGAATAATACATGGTGATGGATGCTTTTGGAGGCTGGGTTTTTTCCCTCAATGAGGGTTTCCCAGGGTATATCTTGTGTCACAATTTTGTGGGTATGTTGTCTATTCTCTTGCATGTGGATTTTAATTCTGTGTTTATTTTAGATTTATTATGGGTTATGTGGAAACGGTTATATTCTTTATTGCCAAGTTTCCTTACACTAAGCGCCACATGGCACGGTGGGTCCCGAGATTGATGATGTGGCAAGAACGAGTAGCTCAAACAAAGGCACAGGATTTTGCCACGTGGCGAGATCTGACGGTCCGCGCAGCATCGCAATATGGAGTTGTAGGGATTTAAGTAATGCGGGGATGCGCCTTGGCGACACGTGGCACTGGGTCCCGGCAGCGCTGATGTGGCATTTGTGAATAGTGGTCGGCCAATCAGAGGTTGCCATGTGGCAGAAAGGCTGGTCAACTGAAGGTTGACCCAAATTGAAGGAGAGGGCAATATTAAAGAATAAAAAATAATAATATTTTATTAGTATTTTTATAAAAAATAGTTGACGTGCATCTTTTTAAAACTCAAATGAGGCTCTTTTCTAAAGTTTAAACTTTAGAAACTTTTAAATTTTTGAAAATGTCTTGAGTGCAAGCTTGAAATTTTTAAGCAGAGGAGTCATTTTTAAAATGACTTTCAGGAGGTTTTCGAGAGGCCAAATAGGCGATGTTATATATCACCAGAATCAGGAGAAGATGAACTTTCCAATTTAGGAGTCAGTTTTTGCATAGGTAGTAGCTAGCTTTCTTTTAGGTTCCTGAATTGCAACCGTTTTCAGACCAGGAAGTTCAGTTGTTTTTTTTTGGCAAGTTAATAGCTTGAAAATGCGTAAAAGACAATGAGAATTCAATTGGGGGCATCTTTGAGTCAGTTAAAGAAAGTTTTATCAGCATTTTGATGCAAACCAAATTTTTAGCAAATCAGGGATTTCATCATTCAGCTGGGGATATTTTGCAAATCAGTTACAATGTAATGATGAAATAGAAAATTAGATGGGATGAAAGAAGAAAGAGGTTACTCACTTGCACAGGATTGAATTTCAAGTGGACACTTGTCGTCTTCAGAACAGATCCAAGAATTCTTTCTCTTCTATATTATTCTTTCTTTCTTCCATTTGATGGGTTCCAGTTCCAGTTTTTGTTACTAAGAGACCATTGTTGGTAGGAAAGTTGCAGTCATTCTGTGAGACCACTTTTTTGGATCCAGAACTGTGATTCCACCTCCATTCTTCAACATTTCTCTTTTGTATTGAGTAGCATGTGTGTTTTATGTAGATAGTTCTTTTCTGTTAGGTGATCTATGAGTTATTTTTTGTATGTCTTTCATGTATTTATTTTCAAGGAGAATGAATAAAATACAGCAAAGGTTTCCAAATTCAATTTGAGTCTTGTCTCCTATTTATGGATCTGTAATCTTTCTAGTTTGTGATCAAGGATCATAGATTAGGTTGCATCTCATTTTGGAATGTATGTGGTTAAAATGTCTTGCATATGGATCAAAGAGTCATGTAATTGCTTGGTATTTATCACAGGGTTTGCAGATTTCATGGTGGGATATTTTGAGTATGAGATTCAAATCTGAAGTAGATGTCTGTTCACAAGGTGAAGGATATATTAGGGATCTAGATGTAGTAATATGTCTCAGATTTCTAAAAGATGTATGGTTATAATTCATTTAATTTCCCAATAGATAAGGCACTGATCAAAAATAGGATCACTAGATTTTGTTGCTTGTATTTGGGTCTTGCTGATATCAACATTATTAATCAAACGCTTTTCCCTTTCATGTTGAAGAGTTGTATTAGAATGCCCTCACTCAGCTTATGAGGTTCCTAGATCTGCAATTAGCTACTATAGATTGATGTTATTTCATGAGTTATCAGGAAAAATAAGGGTTTTATCTGCTTCATATTGGATTCAGTGTATTCTTTGACAACTGGTACCATATAAGGGATCTATAGGTTCACCCGCCTAGGTTTTGCAGAGCCTAAAGTGCAGAAGGAGTATAGCCTTATAGTTGGCCTAGTGTCTGAATGGATGTGTTAATAATGGGAGTTAGCTGACCCTAGATGCGTTTTGTTCTCTTCAGGGTAATTGGAAATGGGTAACATTTTCACACACCAACAGGAGGGATGGCTAGGGCCCATGATGGTCTAATGATGCTATTTATGGTTGGGAGGAACTGTTCACTCAGATAATTCTGTGTTTTGATGTATGGTCATCTTTTACGATGGATGTTTATATCTTCTATGATGATGTACAATGTATGACATGTGGTTTCATTTACTTTATTGCACTTGCATCATGGATTGGAATAGGATGATGTACTTTATTTGACACATGTATATTCTTTTATGTCTTTCATACCCTATGACATGTACAGTGGATTATTGAGCATTCTGAAATGTAATTTACTAAGGGACATTTGGAAATGAAGTATATTGTTTAAGAACGTTGGACTTTTCATTATTATTTCATGTGGATGTGGTATTATATGTAATTAATATTAGTTAATTTAATGGTGATTCAACGTTATCCTTAAGGAATGTAACCTATTATGTATGTTTATGTATACTTTCAGTGGAATGTTGTTATTGCTTCTGCTACTATGTGTATGTTGTGAATGGTTAAACTTTTATGTTTTTAAAAAAAATGCTACCAAACTTAGTGAAACTTTAGGTTAATTCTTTTGGATCCCTTGAGGAGGCGTTACATAGCTTTCTTTTCTCTTCTTCAAAATCCTCAGCTATGTAATATTCTGGCCTTTGAGGTCTGTCTTGTATTTCTACAAGGGGATGGATTTAAAAGGTTCCACTAGAGGACAAGGGTATGTTATTCTTGGCTTGGTAGACATCCCCATTAGCTTGTGTTCAAACTCAATTCTTCTTTTTACCTCCTTATTATAGGCCTCAAGAATTTTTTCATATTTATTCTATAACTCGAACATAGCCTATTACTCCTTCCTAGTAGTGGCCAAAAGAAATTTGGATGAATCCACATTCTAGTGTGCTGCCTACACATGAGAAGTATTAGAAACCCTTATTACAATTATGTTTCCCATCAATCCAGACTCATCTAATTTTGATGGTGTGGCTCTAGATCCTCTTGTTAATGACCAACTAACCAATGTAGCTTAATCCTCAACAAATGCAGTGCCTTTGAAATCCTTTTCATTGTGATCTTACAAATTCAATTTATTTGAAACAAAACTAAAAAATAAGGCATCAACAATATCCCAATTTGGTAACAATAAAATGTTAGATGCCTTCACCATTTTCTTCCCCTCCTCAAGGCTTATATTCTAGAATTCTTTCATCATAGTTAGTTTCTAGATGGAAGCTTCATCCATTTCTAGATGCTTTGTTTTTAAGATTTTGTATCTCTTTTCAAAAATATCCATGTTTTCCCTCCATGCAAACTACTGGAAAGCCCGAGATCTCATGAAACTATCATTAGCCAAAAATTGATGACTTGTCTGTTCTAACACAAGGTCTAGTTCCCTACCTCTATAGTCTACTACTGTTAGATCCAAACTTGGTAGGGGAGGTTTTTGGAGGGTTTCCCTCATCTAATTCCGCTTGAGTAATAAAAATACCTCCATATGATCCCATCTATTCAATCTGCTCACTAGTGAGCTATTCTTCTCCAATCCTCAAAGGGGATTGAGTGGGTGAATATTCCTCAATTTGAGGCCTCTCTTCTTTCATTACCTTCTGCCTCTTGGGCTATATTAGTGGATCCCATTATTTGCTTGCCCTTATCTATAGAAGCCCTTTTATTTTGAATTATAGTGTAACTAGGCTTCTTTTGTGCAATTATTTGACCAGCTCCTATATTAGGAGTGAAAGCCAACTTCCTCATGACTTCTCTGGCCTTATCAGGATAAAAATCAATAAAAAATTGTTTCTTCTCATTCATAGCTTCCATTATTTCAAGGAAGTTATTCATGAGCTTATTTATTCTGTCAACCTCTGTATTAACATTATCTAAAGGACTATATCTTTGATCAAAACAATGAATGAATTCTAGGACCTGGGAATAAACTCTCCATTTTTATTTTTTCTTTTTCTGCTCTTGCAATCAAAATTCATTCCTCATAATGTCCTCTGGACAATATGAATCATGCTTGACCTATCCTAGCTTAATTCTATGCCTCAAGGTCTGATTAAAAAATCCCTCAGAATCACAAAAACGGAGATGGGAGACAGCCATGATATACTGATCCAAAATTTTATGCAAAAAGAGCCAACCCCCTTTGGTAAACAAAAATTGATGGGACACTGTATAGGTAGGGAAAATTTACCCTAGTTTTCTTTTCAGTAGAAACATTTTTTCTACTCCTCCTAATTGCCACAAAGCTTCAACCATTCCTACCTTCAAAGGTACTTGGTAAGGCAAGACATGAGGACTCCCTATAAAACCATAGATTTTGAAAACTGTAGAAATAGGGAAAGGAATGATATCTCCCCAATTATGTGAAACTTTCAAGTTATGCGATTTTTCCATAGGTCTGAGGAGGTCCATTAATACCTTAGGGATTCTAGGATTGTCTCTTAATATGAGACATCTCAATTTAGAAGCAAAAGATCTATCAAATTTGACAAAATTGGCATTATTTGCATCCCAAGTCATATATGCACTCCACAACTAGACTGGCAGTGCTTCTCCATTCTCTTCTCTGTTCAATTCCATCTCATTACCAAAATATGTCACCCCCTTGAACAAGAACATATGCATCAATAGAGAATAGTGGCCAAAAGTTTTCTCCACTTTGCCCTTTACAATTCTAACTAAACCAATATGAATTTCCTCAGCCAAAAATGAGGCAAAATCAAAGATAACATCTACATCGAAAGAAGCAGTCTGAACCATCATATACATAAGGCCAATGGGCATGAAATCCTGCTCATCCTCACCAAAAACATGGCACAAGGTTCTGTCTATTTCTATAGCCTAGGAAGTGAAAAAACTCTTCTTAAAAGGTTCCCTAGAGGCTGCAGTAATTACCGACAGAGTTTCTATTGTACCAATGTGTGCCCTTGGTGCACCTCCCCTAATCACATCCTTCTTTTCTTTGTATTCATTTTCTAGTTCTGGTAGATTTATGTAAGGAAACTCAAGTGCAGAAATAGCTTCCTACACTAATCTCTTAAGATAAGTATGGTGCAAATCCTATTAAAATCTTTTACACTTACAGATTCAATATCATGTAAACAACAATATTTCAGCCAAGAAAGCATAAAGAAAATAGACAGAGAAAGAAACACATAACACAAAGATTTTCTGGTGGGGAAAAAACTTTCGGTAAAACAACCCCACCCCTCCAGAAGCTGCACAATGTATTATCTTCAACACAAGGTTACAATACACTTGCAATGCAAGTTCAATAGTGACAACAGAAGACTCTCGTAGCAACTCACCGTACTAACAATATACTTTTTTGCATACACCTCTTTGCAAAACTAAACATGCTTATAACATGCCCTTCACTTTAGTGCTACTCCCAAAGGTAACCATATTAGGGTTTTACCATTCTTCGAGAAAATAGGAACCCTAAAAGAAATTTTGGGGTGATGCCCTGAACCCCACTATTTGGGTAGAGTGTACAGTACTGAAGTTTATCAGTTGCCACATGTCTTCATCTATCATTGAATCTTCCTAACATAGCTCTTACGTGTCATAAGAATAGGAATTATCCAAGGTTGAGACACCTTATTCCTAACAATTTATTGGCACATGGTAATCTGACAATGGTTCTAGGTGAAAAACCTCTCTAATTTCTTCAGGACTAATCAAGATCAAAGGCACACCATCATTTCCTCTTACAACCCTAATAGCTTGGTCATAATTCTTGGAAATGGCTTCAAGCAAATCATAATCCATGAAAACACTTGGGACTACTAGCTTTCCCAAATCAAAATTCCAAATGTTAGCATGTGGGGCAAACAAATTCCTCTCTAAAAACCACTTTTTAAACAAGACAAGACCAGTTTGCATAGTTGTTGCATCCCTAACTCAGTTCCCCTTGTCATATAGGCCATGAGCAATCTTAAACCTAGGGTTTAAGGAAATTAACCTTTTGACTTATGCAGGCTCAGTGGTGGATTCGGGGAGTAATTCTAGCAAATCATCATGGACATTTCTATCCATATAATTAATTTTCCCAGAAAATGCTTTCTTAGGAGGCATCTTGATCGTAATAATATGAACTAGAATGCTATAGAGATTGTATGTGAATACTTATTTGACTTGCCAAACTTGTTCTTCTTTGAACCTCTGCAATTGTTCTTTGAATAGATAAGAAATTAACTCACGTCTTTACTAGGCTTAACACAATACAATCAATAGGCTCTTGTACTTAGAAAATGTGAAATCTTTGTTTGAGTGAGACTGGAAGTGATGAAATCTCCTATATTGTACTCTATTTTTCTCACACGTGAAGCTTTCATCCATCATAATGCACAAAATAGAGAAATAGAGTGGCATCATACTTCCTTTTAAATTTGCGCCATCAATCTTTGAAAAATCTTATGATCACAGAATGAAAACTGAGTTAACTTACATTTCCTCTTAACATGCTAGTGATCAACCCAATAAAATAACTCCATTTTTACCTTTCCTCTAATGCTGGCATTTCAAAATAGGCCCATGGATGATTGAGGACACATGTCATCAACTCGCTACCTCACCATACATAACTTTTGAGCACCTTTCTATAGTGAGCTAGTGATAACCATTGATTTTACTTTGATCTTGTGGCAGACATTTGATACAACCCATAAGAGAACAATGGTGGGTCCCTCACTTACTACCTCACTATACATAAATTTTGCACATCTTTCCATAGTGAGTTAGCGAGTATCATCGATTTATGCTTGATTTGATGATTTAGAATCATTTACATGTTCTATGCATGAGGAGTGGGTCCAAGATACTACTATCGCTGAATTGGCACTATCGCTGAGTTGGCTTAACATGATGGCACACATATATATTATTTAATTTTGAATGACATCATTTTTCCTTGACTCTACCGTGTTTGTCATTTTTAGGCATGTCGCTACCTCGCTACCGACAAAAAACACAAACTTCTCAGTAGCGACATAGCGAGCTCCGGTGGAGTCAAAACTTTTGGCCTATAAATCCTAAGTAGGATGCCACTGTGTCATTTAATCTGCACAACTCATTTCTAACAAATCACTTGTTTGAGGCCCATCTCTTTTAAAATTTCCATTACATCACAACCCTCTGACTAGTCGCTACCTCGCTACCGGTGAAAACACCAACTTCCAAGCTAGCAAGATAGTGACTTCCAACGGAGTCAAAACTCTGGTGACGAAGAACAAAAACACATTGATTAAAAATTCATCAATTAATACTAGTGTCAGAGAGGATGGTCATGCATATTTATGAACTTGCATGGGAATTTTTGTGATCACATTAGTTTTTAAAATAAATTGGCACTTCCTTTAAAATCTGGGCACTCACTATGTTGCTACCGGCAAGTCGCATAGATTTTTTGATAGCGACTTAGCAAGTCACTAGAGAAACTCCAATTCTGGTGACACCATTTGTGAATTCCTCCTCGTGCATCCTTTTTTGATACTAAAAATCCTGGGCCAATTCACTAAAGCCTTCTTTAATACTAACAATCCTAGGACATAGCATGTGATTATAATGTCTTGATATTAACACACCTTTTTTGGTGCCGGACTTCATTTTTTAGCACCGAGACATAGTTCTCCAATTGTCACTACATCACTATAGGAAACAACCTCACAAATTTTTATAGTGAGTATGTGACATCCATTGATTCTAACAAGATCTAATGGTGGGATAAGATTTTTCAAAAGGATTCAACAATGACTTCGACGTAGGTGGGAAAGAATATTCTGTTTTTGTTAAGAATTTCATGCCAAAAAATGATTTAAAAGGCAAGACCTAGGGTTTTACATAGATTTTAAAATATATCAAAAATACGAGACCAAAACCTAAAACCCTAGGACCTAACAAAAGAACTCACATCTAATTTTTTCACCATGATTCTAAGAAAAATTAATATGTAAAAAATCAGACCGATAGAATGGTCTATAGATATCATCAGGATAAATCACAACTATGGATAAATCATCATTTAGAACTATTTTCACTAGTAGCTAAGATATCAATTTGCATCATACATGGAAGAAGTTGAAGAGTAGTCAATACACATCAACATCATGAGAAGAAGTGATTTGGTTAATGAACTGATTACTAAATCAATATGGAGTGATATAGAATAGCAAATGAGGAATCTGTAATGGGTATTTTGGTTCCCAAGTGCTAATAAGTATGATAGCTACTATGAAGACAAAAAACCAAGTGATAATTGATCGATGATCATATGTATATCCAATGATGGTCCATGATTACTATGTAATAGGATGATACAAAAATCGGGAGAAGTTGTATCAATAAACATAAATAATCAAGAGGACATCAATCAACATATGACTAAGCCATAATAAGCATATAGAACTCATAATCGATACCGATATGGAGGAAAAACAATATGTTATGATAATGATTAAGTGAAAAAATGACAAACTTTGAGATTTATTGAACCAATGAACCATATTATTATACTAGCTCATGCACACTGACTAGTCAGATTATTACTATTGGCATCCAATAAGGAGAATATTATAATCAATAACTAAAGGCTGATTAATTATTGAATGAAAGGATGCAAATCTAACAAGGAAAAGGTGGATCTAGAAATGATCACGAAGGGATACAATCTTCATTATTAAAAAATGTTATACTAATTGATCTTATTGTTGGAAGAATTGTAATGGAAAGGTGTGATTAGCAAAGGAAATCAAGGGACATGAGACATGTCCCATACAATGGAACTCCTCACTCAAGGATGCAGATATAAGAAAGATTTTCCATTGATTATTCAAAAATACAATACAAATTATTCAAAACACAAAACAATTTAACACAAATGTCTTATATTCATTTAAAGAGGTTCTTCAAAATCTATTTCTTCTTTCAATCATTTTATTTTTATTATTCCTAGCTAAAAGAAATCAATATTTCTAAGTTTTGAATCAACATGAACAGTGCACAACTTTTATTCAATAGAGGTATGAAGAATACTCATGATAGATAGTCATTGTCAGTACACTCCAGAATACTGTCAGTTGGCTTCTTCTTGTATGGTTTGATTGTCTCCAAGTAAGGAGCACACTCTTCCACACTACAATCTCCAAACAATTATCCTAATTAAAGACAAAAAAATTCTCCCATTTAAAAGAAAATAAAATAGTTTTTCATGCATGTTTGACCCTATGTTCTTAGTGTTCCTTGGTGGGGTAGTACAAAGGATCCATGGTGTCTTCCTAGGCAAGTCTGCAAGAGGTTGGAACATAGTAAATTAGAAGAAAATCCTAGTAACAAATGTATAATGTATAGTACTATTAAAACCTAGAAGGATTTCTACCAAAGAGGCAAAACTGATGCTAAAGATAACAATCTAATTTTGGAAGGTGAAGTAAATGTGATTGCAATAGATGATCTAGTACTCAATTATGAAGTATTTTCCAAGACTTCAAAAACTATGGCAAAACATTCATGTGAGCCAGTATTTCAAGAAAGAAGCCCCATTTTATACATTTTTGAAGTTGTATATTAAAAGTGTTACTTAGCATTTTGACTTTTACTAGCTTTGAGGATGAGTCTCTTTAAGGAAAAGGTCATGTTGTGTGCCTAGACACAAAATAACATTATAATTTTTTTCTAGCCTATAGCCCTAGTTCCCAAAAATACATCTCTTCTTTTCAAAATACAATAGATAGAACCACCATTGTTTGAGTACTCTTTCTTTACAGTTAGGAATTTGTAGCTATAGTTTATCTTAGGAAAGCATGTACTTCCCATATTTTGCAAATATGGTGTTGTTTGATATTTTTCTACAATTCATTCTATGAATTTTTAAGGGACTCCTCAAAATCCGCACGATGAAGGAAAGAAAACAATATTCAAAACTAAAATGAAAACCATTTATTTCATTGGTAAATAGCAAGGAACACAGTCCTCTAATGGTAGCAATGATAGCTCAAGGTGAAAAAGGCTTCTAAGGAGATGCAAGAAAGATGATTAAATAATTCTTTCATTCTTGATCGATAGAATCATACCTCAAAAATCCATCCACAAGTTCAATGAGAGGTTCCCAAAAGTCATGCTTTTCATTGTATGACCTTGTCACTAATGACAGATTTATTGTTGAATTTAAGTAATTGAGTCTTCCATGTAAACTAGACATGATGCCAGTGAAACAAATGTTCAACAATGGAACCATTTGCATGGACAAATGAAAAGTGAAAATGAATGTCAAACCACTAATGGATTCCATGATTTAAACATCATCATATAGATTAAAACTATTGAGATATAAGATTTACATAGCCATTTTCATCACTAAATTGTGAGAGTACATGCAAGAGAAGTATCACATCAAAAAGTGTTGTTGAAATCCTTTGTACTTGGGCATCAATCACTAAGTCATCTAGTTCATGGGAATTGGTCTGATCAGCTAGTCTTAGGGAAAACCTTCTTGGTGGCCTTTTTATTCCAATTCTTACAAGCAATGTACCATCCTATAAATTGCCTCACATGGTCAGATTCTAGAAAAATAAAAAAAGAATCTCAATTATCCTTCTAGAAAAGTGATCAACAGATTATACCTCACTATCTAGCATCCATATGCTAAAGTCTTCTCTTCTCTATTTAATTTCAATTGCATCCCAAATACTATTATTAGGGAACTGAGCTCCAATTACTAAATCATTATGAATACAATGCAATGAATTGAATTCACCTAGTTTTGGGGGAGATTTTCTTGCAATGCATCCTCTATGTTTTAATGACTTCCCCTTTGTTTTTTACATGAGATTGAAATTTGACTCTGCATTTTAAACTCCCCTATTTATAATCTGTGGCTTGGTCTTGGCTTTGACCTTTTATAGCATAACATTCTTGCTTTTTAACATATTGGTTCCTCTAACCCTACCATTTCACTTGACACCTGCAGATCTTTTCATGCTGATGTGTGGGTTCTTTTTGGTCACAATGTGGATTTCTTCTTTTTAATGCATGGGTTCCTGCTTAATACTAGTCTACCTTGTGATTCAGCATGGAAACTTGCTTCTTTATCTAGTCAAGTCATCCCTTCAGCTTGTTCCCTTTTGTTTCCATGCAGTGGGTTTTCCCTGCTTCCATTCTTTACGTGGGATTCCTACTTTGTTTACAGTAGATTCCTATGACTTCAACTAGTGATTGCTCACGGCTTCTGCCTCTTTGACGCCTTCTTTTTTTTACCTATAGCTTTTCTTGAGCATGGAGCTCCCTATTCTTTGGAGGCAATTTGCACACTTTCAATATGTGAGTTCATTTGTTTGACTGGGGCCTCATGCTCCTTTGATCATGACATTTCCATCTGGACCCACTAGCGACTGAGGACACATGTCAATAGGTCACTACTTCACTATACATATAGAACAAGTACCTTGCCATAGCAAAGTAATGATAGCCATTGATTTGATCTTGATCCTATGGATGACACATTACTGCATTGCTTAGAAGAACAGTGGTGGGCCCTTATTTGCTACCTTGCTATACATATCCTCTGAGCAACTCTTCATAGCAAGCTAGCAATAACCATTGATTTTACTTTGATCTTGTGGCAGACATTTGATACAACCCTTGAGAGAACAATGGTGGGTCCCTCACTCACTACCTTGCTATACATAACTTTTGTACATATTTCCATAGCGAGTTAGCTAGTATCATCGATTTATGCTTGATCTAGCAATTTAGAATCCCTTATATTGTTTATAAATGATTGGTGGGTCTAGGGCATTGATGACATAGGAAATTCTGCACTACCAGCAACAAGCAAAACCCTTTTTAATCTTAGTCATCTTTCCACATTGCTTGAGGTCCCACCACGTGTTCATTTCATGGTGCCTCGCTATGACATGTGACACGAAGGTGCATTTTTGTATTCCTTAAATTTTGAGTAGTTCTTTATTGCAGGCTTACACCGGCCCTTGATCTTTGAAGGATCTATGGCTGACCAAACTTTGATTACATCTGGCAGGGAAACCTCCTTAATGACACAACTGGCAGTACATGTCAGCAATCACTTTTCAATTTGGTACACCGCAACATATACTAAGAACTCCTGACCCCACCTTGCTATGTGTCCAAAAAATTGCTTGCTTACTTTATTTAAAAGCCTTGCATCTCAATATTGTGGGAATACGATACTCATTGATCTGAATGAGATCAATGGTTACACAAAATTTGTATCACATTGGGCTTTTCTGAATGAAATAATATGGTCAATAAGTTTTTAAACAAGCTTTTAAATAAAACCATGCTCGCGTAAGCCCAACCTTAGGATAAAATGATCTATTTTCAAAATCATTTTTATGAAAAATTATTTCTAGGGCTTTTCAAAACTAGGGTAAAATAAGGCATGGTAATAGGGTTTCTGAGAAATTCTCTGAATAAAAACCATGAGAATTTAATAGGATTTCAAAGACAGAGACTAGGCTATGAACTAGGGCAATCTAAGGGTTTGAATAATACAAGGAACAAAACCCTAATTTTCAAGACACAAAGACTCAAATGATTTTTCACTAAAAAATTTCAAAATTTCTACATTGTGAAAAATCAGACTCAAGTGATACTTGGATAGTTATGCGAAGTTTTGGTTATGATGATGATATTAAGCTAAGAGATGAACTCCTTCCAACTGCATAGTTTAAGTGAGCACCTGACCAGGCCTTCTTTAAGATTATATAATTTTTGAGGGTCCTCATTCATGTTTGACTATTACCTCATATAAATCAATAATCCACTTGGATATAGAAATTGAGTGACTATTACCTACCAAATAAGAGTTCGACAATAATAGCAACTAAAATTTGTGCAGCACAAACAAGTTATGGCTGGAAGTAAGCATTCATGTATTTTGTGCAACTGGATAGTCTACAAATGTCCCAAAAGGGATCAGACATATGTCATAAACAAAAACATTGTTGTATGGTAAATTTTAAAATGATATCCAATATGACCAAGCCTCCTTCATGATGCTCCTGATTTTCCTATTCAAATATTGCCATTTTTTTAAATGCAAGGTAAATACAATTCAATCACCTTTGATTACTATATTATCCATATTAAAAGCTTTGATTATTTGGAGGACAAGAAGTGGAGCTTCAACACCTATTTGTCTAGGATGAAGTACCAATGGTGGTCAAGTCTTAATTTCATAATTAAGAGAATGTTGAACAAAAAGACATAACTGATATATATATATATATATATATATATATATATATATATATATATATATATATATATATATATATATATATATATATATAAAGTTATATAATAATAAGCTAATACAACTATTCTAAAAAGACTAGATAAAATTTTCTATTAAGAGAAATTACAAAAAGTTTACCCATAGACTGGTTTGCATAAAATGTCGCATGGCCTGGTTTCCTTGATCTCTTATGGGCTCCATTTTGAGAGGAATCTAATTTTCCTTTTACTATTGCGGCTACACTCCTATCTCATGAACTAGTCAAGGATCTTTTAGAAGTTGATTTAAATGCTGCCACAACCATCACTGGTTTGAGCACATGCCAACCTAATTGAAAAGAAATAACACATATAATATTAGCTTACACATAAAATTTGGTAATTCCTTAAAAAGGCACTAGAGGATGTAAAGGCACTAAAAGTTCAATATTGCAAGTTTCTTCTAACGGATCTATTTGAAGTTCTCTAGTGTCATAGGAAACATGACAGCCTATCACTGTTTTGAAGAAATTTAAGGAAATATGCCTCTCCCACTTTTTGTGATTAAAATGTAACTTGTGGGAGAGGTAATTAAGCCTATAAATATGATTTTTTTACTATGATTTAGATGCAAGTGATAGTGAACAGAGAAAGGAATAGTGGGTGACTGATGAACAAACAATGAGGATGCACTTAGAAAGCACCACATGGTGAATATAGTGATCTGAGGGTTGGAGTGGATAAATGAGTGTTGGAAACAATTGAGGGAGTGTATTGTAAGGTGTCTAAACCATTACAAAGGTTTTATGAAACTGTTAAGGGTCTTTTCTAGAGAGCCCTAGGCTAGAAACCCTTAAAATAAGGGTTTGATGAAAGAATGCTTAGATGCAAGTGGAAGTTCAAACAAATTTAGGAATCCTTCTATTGAATAGATTCCTTAAGACTATGTCAAGGTTTGGAATGTTTGAAGTAAGAGAAAAAAGGAGTTTCTTTGTAAATGGAGGGCTAATTAGGCCTAGTTGCATGTAGGAGTAGTCATAGAAAGGTTCATTAGTCACAGGATGAAAGGACTAAGATTCATAGGGTATGAAGAACTCAATAAAGGGTATTTGAAAAGGTGAAGAGGTTACTAGGTTGTTTGAGAAGTTTGGAAGTAAAGTGCATATTACTTGCAGGACAGGGCTAATAAGACAGGCCTATTAAAGGCAATTTTAAGTTTGAGACAAAGCTAATGTTTGGTAGGAGTTGGAACTCCTTAGTTATGTTATTTGAAGGGTATTGAAGCATTGTAAGGATCAAGAGAGTCTTTGAGTACAGAGATCAAGAGTTGGTATTGAAGCATTGTGATCCTTAAGATTTCTAAAATTACAAGAAAAGGTGTTAAATAGGGCTTTTGGAATATGGAAACATTTTTTTTTAGGTCATTGTATTGAAAGCTTGAGCCAAATCCTTGTGATGTCATTCATCATAAGTATGATGCTCAAATGGCTTCAGGTATTGAGTATTCTAGCATTGGTCATTAACCTCATTTTCTTTGAAATTGTTTGGTGAAGATTTGCACATGAAATTGAATTTAACCCTAGCTTACCTAGATACTAGGGTTCTAATTTTTGCAAACCTGGAAGAAGTTTTATTCTTCCAATTGGACATAGGTTTATTCAGCATAAATTAATTCAATTGGGAAATACCTTTTTTCTTTGTAAAAATAATGACCATCAAAGAAAAAATTGTCCTATTTCAAAGTAAAAATGTAATGGCCTAACCCTATAATTCTTATACATTCTAAAGTCTTAGTTTTTTGTCAAGAATGGGATAAAATTTAGGCAAGGTAAGCACATACTTTAGAGAACTATAGCTTCTGTTGAGCAGCTTGAACAAAATTATATTATATTAATGGGGAGTCTAAAAGGCAAACACCTACCTTAGAAAAACATACTTTTAAGAGGAATCCAAGAATAAAACAAGCTACATGAAATGTGATGATAATGAAGACAATTATAAGAATAATAAACTCATAGAGATAAAAGAGGAAACCCTCTAAATCTAACATCATAACCCAGAATCTAGTCAAATAGTTAGAGGGAAAAATAGTGAGTTACTTTGAAACAATACATATGGATGCCAAATCCTCTCTCCTTCTGCCCCATAAATGAAGATAAATTTTGTTTGTTCAAATTTCAAAGGCCTTGGTCAATTGTTTCTCATTTAAACATTTTGCAACTCAAGAGACAATTTTAGTTTAATATGCTTTAGCAAGTAAAACTTGCTAGCTTTTCTTTGGAGTGTACTTTGGAATTTATATTGAAAAATGTCATCTTTTGTAAATATATATTATACAAAGAAAAGGGGGTTTGCTATTTTGTTGTCTTGGTTTGTTGACATTGGTTGCTCCCCATGTAACAGAGCCATGTGGGTCATTATTGAATGTCAAGGTTATAAACTTGGGATCTGTTCTATATATTTTGCCATTTTGGTAATGGCTATTATAGAGAATGGATAAAGGAGAGGATTCAATTAGCCTCTAGCCTTCCTAAAGTTCCTTGGATTCTTGATGGGCCAGAGATGTGGAATTTGTTAACCTATAAACTTCCTAAAGTTCCTTGGATTCTTGATGGGCCAGAGACATGGAATTTGTTAAGGTATAAACTTCCTAAAGTTCCTTGGATTCTGGTGAGGACATCAATATGATAGGAAAATAAAGATACATCTTTTTGTAATAGAATACACTTACTTTTTAGACTAAAATGAAAAGGCTCCTTAGCTTGTCTGACCCTCTTGAACATAATGAAAAAGGGTTCTTAGTTTGAGCTCCACTTGGTTTCAAGAATACTATAATATTCTCTACTTAACAAGGCCAACCACATGAAGGTGGAAGCTCATCTGGCCTCACCCCCATCCCCCTAACATCAATCTAAAGTACCCATTATCATCTAATTGCATACTTCATTCAATCATTCATCCATTTATGAACTATAACATTCAATCAATACAAGCACATAACATTCATTAATACGATATAAAATTCATTAATACATAATACTAATCAAGACTTCATTAACACATAACAATATTCATTAACATAAAATAAAAATTTGTATTAATATGCATCATTCATACATAATTACTTAAAATAGAGTTCTTTTATTATCCAACAAGGTTTATCAAAGAAGGATTTTAAAACATCATTTCTTTATTTTGTTTTTTTGAGATCTCTTAAGAAAAGTGCTCATAGGAGCATCCATATCTGCATCATTCTCCTCCTCTTCTAGCATGTGTAATGTCAAGTTATGATGGCTCCATCTCTTTGGAGGAGTAGGAGGTTGTTTCACTAAAGGGGGTTTTGTTGCAAGACCAAGTGAATGGGATAAATTGGCACACTCTTTTTCTTTTTCTAACTGTTACAATTCTATAATTAAGTACGAATACAACATAACATGCATTTTTCTTACCTGACAATGCCATATCATGTACATTAACATTTTGATCTGCTGCCATGTCAACATGTTGAACACTTGGAACATGGTCCACTCCTTTAGCATGATGTTCAACATGCTCTGAAATATTCAAAAAAAGGATACATGTCAAATTGTAATTGAAGATGTTAAATTGTATTCATAATTGCATAGTTAATTTCCAATAGCAAATTAATACCTCCGTCGCTATAATGCACATCATGGCCTTCATCATGAGCAGGTTTTGTGGTAGGATATGAAGGCTGCATTAAAATGTTATGCACATTGTTATGTAGTCAATTTACATTTAAAACTAATACCAAAAAAGAATATTCTCAACTATTCAATTTCATTTACTTTTCATCTATCCAATTTACCTATGAGATATCATTTGGTGCACTGGATTCTTGGCAAGGCTTACAAATTCTTCACGTAGGTGTACAGCCACAACTTTATAGCCTTCCTTCAAGGTAATTTTTCTATCTTCATCTTTGACCTCCACATTGAATTCTGTGCCCTATGTTTTTTGCTTGATAACATCAGTTTTTCATGTATGGTTTCATTAAACAAAACTGTTTGCAACATTATATTTTAAAAAAATGAAATTTCATTGCTCTATGTACAAGTTGAGACTGGAGATTCATATAGCCACCAGAGCCAAGTTTGTGTTGGCCAACCTTTTCTACTCTCGCTTTTGTAGCCACAAATGTGTCCTGCAATCTATGAACAATTTCAAACATCTTAGATTATATATTTACAAATATCAATAATTGGTGCATGATTACAATGTACTCAATACTATAATGACATATCTCTTTTTGCCCTGTGCTGCTTCATTATCTCTATCTTCACATAGCCTTTTCTCCTTTTCATCTTCTATTATTTCATTCCACTCCATCCATGGAATCATAGGAGGATGGTCATACTTTGGGTTGTCCTGAAGAGCCCTTCTGTATTGATCCCTCACAGTCTTTATATACTTTGCTACTCTTTTTAGAAGTAGGCCAGTGTCAAAAATGTTTTTCCCAAATTTATCCTCAAAAGATGCAATCAGCTGATTTTTTAATTCCACAGCTTATACATTCCACCTTTTTAAAAACAAATAGATTGTTAGATCAATAACTTTAAGAAATTACAATAAATGGAAGAAAAGAAAAATTATGTAGCAATGATATGAAACTATGTACCTTTTACATATGGTGGGTCCAAATAGTCTCAATATCATATGAAAAAGACGTTCAAAAAAAGAATTATTACGTACAAAAACATAAAAGATTTATCGGTCCAAAATGAGTAATGTAAAAGTAAACTAAATTTACACTTTAAATAATAACAATTTTAAAGCACCTGGAAGCTTTTGTTCTTTTAATAGAAACATAGTTTTCTTATTCAGCAAAAATGTCCCTTCATACCAACCAGTACTAATCACATGAACTACTCCAGGAAATGGATCAGCTTCAGTAGTACTGCTCTCCACTGGTCTACCTCCCTGCTTATCTCTATGTCTCTCCATGTGTGGGTATATATATGTATGTATGTATGTATGTGTGGTGTGTGTATGCATGTTTTTGTGTATATGCAGGCTTCTGTACTAGACATCATTTAAGCACTGATATGTTATTTCATTGTTCATCAACTTGTAGAAATACATTAGAAATAGAACATTAAAAAATATAGCAAAACAAGGTTTTACCAGTACTAGTGGGCATAGATGAGGATGTTTGCATGGTCCTTGTTGTCGACAATGCACCGGGCAATACTGGACCACCAACCAAAGGAGGAGTCCACACTTTATCATGAGTTGAAGAATAGAATATTATTAGTAAAGACACTTGCAATGGATAAAGATCAAATGGGATGCTAGCGAGAAACATCCACAAAAAAAAGGTAAGTGTTATAATGTTGACCAAAACAAACAAAGTGTTACTTACACGAAGGTTGTGCGCAACAACCCTCACCATGTTCACCATGTGATGTTGCAACTAGTACATATGTCTATACAAGAACACATAAAATTAGAGATCATGATCCATAAGATACTATAAAATATTAATATCTATTGAACTTCTATTACTGCTTTAGTCAAATTACTGCTTAACTTCAAAGATTGGATTCTATAGTCCAATTCTATTCTCAGTGCCTCTTTCTCCTCACTTCTATCACCCTCGATGATAATGTTAACAAGTTCATCAATGTATCTTTGCTTAATTTGTTGGGTGATGAATACATGGTCAGTACTAAGGGTAATGTCATTTAGATATGACAACCGTATTTCAGATCGCATTTGATCAGCAATCATTCTAGCTTTTTCCTATTATTTGTGACATCAAATATCGGTATAATTTCATCAAAATAACTCCAAATCCATAAAGAAAAGAACATAATAATATTACAGTTGTTTCTATATTAACATTAAAATTTACATTAATTAATGTTTACCTCTATTGAAGGTGTTTGAGATGGTGCATCCATATCCCCCTGTGAAAAAAATTAGTAAGTCTTAGAAATCAGCAGTGAAATTAAAATAATAGACTTACCAAAAAAATTAATAATAATAAAGTAGATTGTATATGTAAATCATTTGTCTTAAGTTAAAAATTTAGTGTTACTAATATTTATATCTAAAAAAATATTTGACATGTTCTACTTAATGTTTATATGTGCACATATGGTTTGGAAAGAAAAATTTGGTCATACAAGACCCCATCATAGTTGACATTGATCCTACCTAGATATTTCATTGATCATCATGATCTTCATCCATGTCATCATCGTCATCATCACCATCATTGTACTTGTCACTTTGATCGTCGTCATCACCACCACCATCTTCATCACCATCATCATCATCTTGATTACTATCATCATCATGACCATCATCACCATGATCATCACCATCTTCATCACCATGATCATGATCATCATCAGTATCATCATCATCATTATCACCATTATCATTAGTATGACCAAAATCATCACCATCTTCTTCTTCTTCATCACTGGGTAACTGTCGTTCCTAATAATTATTTACTTCCTCTTGTGCTTCTTCAATATCTTCTTCTTCGATCACATTATACTTTACCGGCCTTCCTCTTGGGTCATGTCTAACAACAAATGATCAACCTGGTGTTAGTGTAGTTTTTTATTTTTTCTATTTTGATAGGTTTTTCCTACACTTTTAATAATCTCGCTTAGGTTAATAAAGCATGTCTTATTAGGTGAATGGTTGTGAGGTGTCACCTTCCTACATGTGAGCATCCATTAGCTATCTTGGGAAGATACTTTGCTATCTTTAGTCCAATAGATGGTTGCTCCTCATTGGTTGGTGTTGCCACCTCCTTCCTCTTCCTAGCCTATATAAGCATGCTATGTAGCTTGTATTTGCATCTCTTGTTTTTGCATCCTCTTAATGCTATTTTGCTTTTAGCATTTGCATTACTCTCTTGGAGACTAACTCTATGATGCTATTTTGATTTTGTATCATTTGCATTCATAATTTAGATATTTATTCTTTGCACTAGTTTTCTGGGTTATTAATCTTTTCAGATTCTAACATGGTATCAGAGCTTTTCTATGTGCAAGAGTAGATTTTAGTTTCCTTATTTGAGAGATTCGGGGGGGGCAAATAAACTTTATTGTAGTTTTTTGAAAAATGAAGTATGCTCTTCTCTTGCATCTTTGGATGATCCTAAGAATTAGAAAAGTTTTGACAAAAATAGTTTTTCTCTGGGGTTTCAATCTCAAATCTGACAACCAACTTGCATATTTGGAGTTTTCAACCAATTTGGCAGGTTCCAGCATGCCATTAATGGACTTAGGAAGTTGATCCAGCATTTTCATGTCACATTTTGGTTGCTGGGGTTGTTTCTTGATTTTTGGAGCCATTTTTTACTGTTAAAGGCGTCTAATTTACACTACAGTAGCATCTTTTGTACATCAACAAGAAAAATGCTTTCTGAGTTTTGTTCGCAGCCCCACAAAACCATCTGGGTATCTTTTAGATTTTGCATGCAAGTTGTATATTTTACAGAATCGAGCATGCAAAGCTACAGCCATACCCCTCTCCATTGGCAGTTGCAAATTTGAACGCAGTTTTCAAATGTCTCGTTCTTGCTCATACGGACTCTGATTTTGATGATTCTTGTTATGAACTTGGCTTTTTTTTTTGTGCTCTATCCACTAGTGGAGTTTTTTTTAATTTTCATACATGAATTCTTCAGAAATTGTAGATTATTAGCCGTGACTGTGCACAGTTCTCATTTTGGAAACTTCGGAGGATCATAACTTTCTCATACGACCTCGTATCGAGGTGATTCTTTTTTTCAAAGTGCATGATTTTTCGAGTAGATCGCAGTGGTGCTATTTGTTTCTTTGATTATTGTGCCCAAGTTTCACTTTTAGCATATGCTCTTCATGAGGGTTTTTAATGCATTGAAATCAAGACCACTAAGTATTTCTTTCTAATGGTAGTTGTAAATGCACTAAAATAAAGTGCAAAATCATTTTTTTTTTTTTGGGGGGGGGGGGGTTCTTTGATTGAGTAAAGAGGGGGGGGCATTGTTGTGGCTAGGTTCTCTTCTTTCTAGCATTTCTTCTTTGCATTTCTTCATCATGGATCAAATAAATATGCCCATCCTAATTCCATACAATTACTTTGAGTGGAAATCATGCATGACAATTCACTTACGGAAAGCTGGATTAAATAGGATAACTATGGGACTTGAAACTGAACCTGCTAAAGATGAAGATAAGCCTAAGTGGTTTAACAAATGTGATGAGGCATTTGGAACATTGTTTTTGTCTATTTCTCCTGACTTGCTATTTCACATTGAGTCTTTGGATACACCAAATGAAGTATGGACAAAGCTAGAAACACTATTTGGCACACAAGATTCAATGAGGAGTCATATGTTAGAAAATGAATTAATTAGTTTGAGTCCAGGCAATTTCAACACAATCCAAGATTTCTTCACCAAATTGAAATCACTGAGGCTGCAGTTAAAACAATGTGGAATTGAAAAGAAAGATGAACAACTGATTCTTAGTATTCTCTCTAAGCTAAGTTCAAAATATTCTGTGTTTGTCTCTACCTTCTATGCTACTAAGGGTGCACTTGGTACTCAATTCACCATGCCATCTCTAGATGATTTTGCTATCAATCTCACCGAGAACAGGACAAGCTAATCCATATGGGCATTCTTAAGTCCTCTAAGTCACATGCCTTGGCTGCTAACCAAGGCACAAAAGAACAACAAGGACAAAGTAGTAACAACAATAGTAAGGACAAGAAACAAAAGAATAGTGAGGAGAAGAAGGATCAGATGCTGGTTTCTTCAAAAGCAACTATTGATACACCATCTTCCAAGGGTGATAAGCCTAAGAAAGAAAAGGTCAAATGTGCCTATTGTAAAAGACCTAGTCATGATGAACATAAATGTTTGCAGAAACAACTTGATCACTTAACATACATTCTTGAGAAGAATAATATCAGTGTCCTTGAGTCTATCAAACAAAGTTCTAATGAAGGGTCTAACAAAGAAAAAGAAAATAGCAAGGGGAAAGGAAAGGGCAAGGCCCTTTTTGCAGTTGCTTCCTCACCATCCACTTGGGTTCTTGATTCAGGTGCTTCACACCACATGGCTTCGTCTAAGGAAGAACTTGCATCCTTCGAGCCGTGTACTATGCCTTCTATTTTGATGGGTGCTAACACTCTTGTTGAGGTGTGTGGGAGAGGGTCTGTTGATGTGGGGGATGGCACATTCCATGATGTTCGTTATGTACCCTCATTGTCAACTAATCTCCTATCGGTACACCAGATCACTCACACAGGTTTAGGCAAGCGAGTTGAGTTCACTCCTGATTCAGTGGAGATACGTGAGTTGCACAATGATTGTACAGTTGTAGTTGGGAGAGCAGATCATCAGTCATGACTTTATATGTTTTCTCACTTTGTTCCTGATCCTCCTTTGACTATTTTGCTCACTCACTTTAATGATGTGAGTAGATTATGGCATGAGCGGTTTGGCCATCTTAATTTTCACTACTTGCATTAGCTTAACTAGCAGAGCATGGTCACAGGGTTGCCTTCTACTTTGACATTGGAGTCACTTGGAATACATGATAGATCTTCTGATGGGTCAGATTCACTTGAGCAGTCTTCTACCTCCACTTTTGATGGAGAGAGTGATTCAGAGGACTCACCTCCTTCCTCTCCTAGTCATCATTCACAGATTGATGATTCTCCTCTAGATTCTCCATCTTCTAGTCCACTTTGGGCTAGACAAACCTTGCAGTTTCCAGGTGATTGGGTTGGGGATCCATCAGACACCAAGCAGACTTGTTTACAATTCCAAGATTGTCTACATATCTTCATTGCTACTGCCTCAAATCCATAGTCCTTTCATGAGGCTTTTGGTATTTCTGAGTGGGATACAACTATGTAGGAAGAGTATAGTTCCTTGATGAGGAACCACACTTGGGATCTTGTCCCTTTTCCTAAGAGAAGAAAACTTGTTCGATGTAAGTGGATCAACCGAACAAAATTTGCAAGCTTTGCTAGAGGTGCGGGATGCTTCATCTTTTGAGGAGGCCTCTTCCTCTCACTTGGAGTCCTAATTTTCTTTGGGGAGTCTCTTTTCTCTCTCTTTTGGGGGAATTTTATGTACATGGGTACCTCATTAGGCTTGACTTGTCAGGACCCATTTCTACATCCACCTAAGCTTCACTTATGGGGGGTTGTTAGTGTAGTTTCTTATTTTTCTATTTTGATAGGTTTTTCCTACACTTTTAATAATCTTGCTTAGGTTAATAAAGCATGTCTTATTAGGTGAATGGTTGTGAGGTGTCACCTTCCTACATGTGAGCATCCATTAGCTATCTTGGGAAGATACTTTGCTATCTTTAGTCCAATAGATGGTTGCTCCTCATTGGTTGGTGTTGCCACCTCCTTCCTCTTCCTAGCCTATATAAGCATGCTACCTGGCTTATATTTGCATCTTTTTTGTTTGCATCCTCTTAATGCTATTTTTCTTCCAGCATTTGCATTACTCTCTTGGAGACTAACTCTATGATGTTATTTTGATTTTGTATCATTTGCATTCATAGTTTAGATATTTACTCTTTGCACTAGTTTTCTGGGTTATTAATCTTTTCAGATTCTAACACCTAGTTTCTGTGGAACACCAAAGTAAAACACTTGTTTGCATTGGCTTGAAAGAACATAGGGCTCATCTCCGACTGGCTCAAATTACCTTGTATTAATCATAGTAAATCCACTATCGTGTTCAATAACAGTCCTATCAGGATCATTTTGATTCAGTAGTAAGCTAAACCATTTGACAAAAAATAGAACTATTTGAATGAATTAAAGCTGCACTCAAGTATATTATCCAAAATGCCATAGTATCAATTTTTAGATTGTTGAGGATGTATATCAGTTCTTGATTAAATATTGGTGACCACAAAGACAACACTTATCTCAGAATCACACATTTTATTTGTTTCATCTAACTTTTTTGTGTAGAATTTATAGTTGTGGTAGTACATAGCTTTGTGGTGTTTGACCTGCAATTATTCAAACATGTCAAGAATCTTCTCATTGATCTATGAGTTGATAGTAAACTTATGTCTCATGATTAGTAATCTTATGCATACCTTTGTATCTCTTAAGCCATATATTAGATCAAGTACCATTAGCGTAACATTGGGATCTCCATTATGATGAGCTTCTTTAACCAATGATGCAACACCATCCCATGTTAATGAATGACCATTTTCTTGAGACTTTTCAATCCATACTATCATCCAATCAAGATTGTTTGCAATATACAAGTGTAGTGCATCCCACTCATGACCAACTATAAAGAAGACAATTAGACTAGTTAGAAACAACTTATATATATTGATGATGGATAAGAATTATTAAATTACAAAAAAAAACTTATAATTACCTCTGACCCTACTCAATCTACTTTTCTCCATCAGGTACTCCCCTTTGAATTTGTCATCCCAAATGCGATCTACATGGATATCTACTGCAAACTTTGAAAAATATTCACTAATATACAAAATGGTTTGGTATATCATATATCCCTCTATCATAGAACCCTCAGGACATGCTCTTTGTTGAACCAAGCCCTTCATAAATTTCAAGTGCCTCTGAACCATCCACATTGATCTAGCTTGTGTAGGTCAACACAATTCAATCTCCTCAACTTAATGTATGAGGTAGTGTTCTTGAGAATTGAAAAACATTAGAGGTAAACACTTTTACATTTCACACATAAGCTGTGGAATTTTTCTCTTCCAAAATTTTATATCTTTTTTATCGATTTCTTTAGATGATAACCACCTAAAAGAGATTCAACACACAAAAACACATAAAGGAGATTTCAAATAAAATTATACAATAGATTTAAGATAAAAAGCTACAAATCTAAGAAAAAACACTTCTAACCTCATGTATTTTTTAAAATCATATATAACTTGTTTAATACTATTGTCAAACTATTGTGGAAGGGATAGAGGTAGGATGAAGTGCAATCATTAAAAAATGATCATTTCAATATATTATTAAATAATGCAATTGATAATACATTCAATCTTACAAATATACTGTAAATAGAAAACATGACTTACCTTGAGGAAGGTATGCCAATCATGTGTTTTCAACCCTAGCCCAAAATCACCTTTCTTTGATAGAAGAGTGCTTATATTTGCAGCAAATCCTATTGGAATTTTTTTTTTTTTATGACTTCTTTTAATTCATCACTTTGTTTCTCCATTAATAACCAACGAAGGGCACTTATATTTATGCAGTCTCCATTGCTATTTGATTCAATGAAAATTTTTAGTGCATGATTGGATTCATGAATGTCAGTACAAATTTTGGAAATTTATTCTCTATCAGGCCTTCCATCCAACATTTTTCATAGTGTCTCTATTATATTCATTCCAATATGCATAGCATCAAACAAATACATGATTGGAAGATCCTTGTAGTATGGTAACCTACTAAATTGGGTAGGATAACTTTTCATTCCTCTAGGAAGTTGGTCATTGATTCCTTGACAACCTTCATGAGCATCAATTACAACATTAGTAAATATAAGACAATATCAAAATCCAAATTTTAAACTTCAAATGACAAATTGGACATTACCTCGATGATTTAGTTGATCATATTCTAACTTCCATAAATGAGGTTTCATTCTTCGTAGCCTTGATGATGTCTCTTCTTTCCCATTGAAAAGATGTTTTTTGACAATTCTATACCTATGATTATTGTGGAGAAAGTGTCTAAACTCATCAAACACCTACTTTCCTAAACTTCTCGAATGATGACATTTCATCTTCAAACCATAAACTGGACATGCAAATTTTCCCTTTGTCTGAAGACCTAAAGGATCATGTATAATTGGATCATGTACAATTATCATGTGCAGCTTAAGAATTCAATAGTAATGTGTAAGCACTATAATAGATCAAAAATATGTGATCTTAATAATATAACATACCACAAAAATGAGTTAGCCCAGGGGCATCATGTATTGTCCATACAAGCATTGCATGGAATTGAAATTGTCAATGTCTTATCAGTCTAGAGATGGCATACATAGTGATGCCATTCCATAACTTCAACAACTCATCAATTAGGGGCTCAATATACATGTTCATATCTTTAACTTGGTATTTACCTAGCAATTGAATGAACATAAACATTATGTAATTATTATAACCATTTTCATGCACTATTTATAAATTAATTTAGATAACTATAAAATTAAAAAAATACCTGGCACAATCATTGACAACATTATGTGCTCCCTCTTTATGGATATGCAAGGAGGAATGTTATTGTTAATAACAAAAATAGGGCACACTAAGTAAACAGATCTCATATCTCCATATGGATTGACAGCATCTGCCGCCAATGAAAGCTTCAAATTATGAGTTTCTTCTTTAAAGTGTGACCATGTTTCTTCTATCTCTTTAAATGTAGAATCATTGGTAGGAATTTGCATAATCTCATCCTAACTTCTATTGTGTGCATGGTAATCCATAAATTGTGCCAAGCTAGCACACTTGAATAACTATTGAAGATGTAGAATAATGGGAATGTACTAAAGAACCTTGTGAGGCACTTTTTTTTTTATTTGATCTGACCGATATCTACTAACATGACAATCAAGGTATTCTGGTGCAAATTCATGTTGTTTATGATATAGAATGTGATCATTGGGAAATGCATGTATTGTCTGATACTTCATTCCAATATGATCCATAATGTTGGATAATTCTCAGTATGAACGAGGCAAAATGTTTGATGGTGGTAACAAAAACTCACTAATCAACCTACAACAACAAATATGCATTGTTAATATAATGAATAGTAATTGTATGCTAACACTGAAGATGACAAAAATGACATACCTTAGCATATGTGACATTGCTACATTGGATATACCATTCATAACCTTTAAGTTCACTAACAACGCTATAGCTGAGAGTAGAGTTGCTTGGGAGCCTTCGTATAAGGGCTTGTGTGCCTTCTCAAGTAAAGGTATATCAAGACCATCTTCATCATCATTATCAGATTTGCTAGTACCATCATTGTGAACCTCTTCATCACTTGCCCAAATACCATCTTCTTCAATCATGTCCTCTAGTACATTATCATCTTCTTCCATAGGAGTTTTATCCTTAGCTTTGATATTCACACCTCCATGTTCCTCTAGTAGGGAATCCACATTCAGCAATGGATGAAAATCATGGCCCGCTTCAACATGACCATATTTCCTACAATGACTCTGGGTTATTATGATTAGAATTATTTGATTCTTTAAGCCCTTACACTTTTTGCAAGGACAATAACATTTATTAGGTTTTCTTCAAAACTGAGCCCATAATGTAGTCATTGTCTCATTATTATTTTTTGGATTCATATTGTCAGGCATGGTCTTTCTTCATAGGAAAATATACCTGCAAATAAATTGGACATGTTGTAGTTAATGTTTATATCTGCACATATGGAAATTTTTTATTAATGTTTTCAAATGTAACTAAAATGATCCTATAATTTTTAGAAGGCCTAGATGTTTGCAAAATGTGGATTTATAGACAATGTATCTCAGTTATTTGCAAAAAGCCTCAAAGAGATGTCACAAGGTGAAAGTTACTTAGGTGCTAACAGCAGCATGCCATGACTAGTCTTGATAGTAATGACTAATGTGATTAATGCATCAACTAATGAAGATGAATAAAAGATTGAAACATATTAATGCAATCTTCAATCAAGAACATGTGAGCTCAAAAGAAGGGTAAATCTCAAAAACTCGTTAACCTAAGATCATTACAATTTCAGCCATGAAATAATTGCAATTGAAATTTGTTGAAAAATAGGCCTAAGTGGGTTGACCTAAGAGTCAAAAAAAGAAATCAGATTTCATTTAATTAGAAATCAATTAGTTATGCAAGTTTGGCCTCATGGTGGTTGTCCAATTTTAATAAACTTAATTCTTAGACCATTTGGGCCTAACATCAAGAGACATGAATTTAGAACTCAAACGTCTATAAAGATTGGATGTTGAAATTCTTTGTAACATCCAAAACAATTCCATAAGCATATAAGAAGACTAGATTGGCGAGTTCCACCTTGGAGGATGATTTTGGAAAAGAAATTAGAGATCAAGATATCTAAACTCAAATGGATTTAGTGTTTAACTTAGAGTTTATAAAGGAATATTATATTTGGAGGGTTCAAATGCTTGTAGATCTGGGTTTAGAAATGCAACATTTTGTTACAAGCAACAAGGTAAGTGTTGATAAATATTTTGTGGGAATCATAGGTCTGGAGGTGTTACTAGGTGTTGGGATAGTCATAGGTTTGGAGGTTCCATCTGAAGGAGTATTATATTTTGTGACAAGGAAGGTCATGTTAGGGCTATATGAAGGTGTTGGATCCATTGGAAGGATCAGGAAATGTTTGGAAAGGTGAGTTTGGTAAAACCTTTGGTTTAGGCACCTAGGAAGGAGGGTTTGTTGGTTGGGTGTGTAAAACTTGATGGAATCTCTTATGAATTTGAAAATCCTTTGTTTTGGATGACAAGACAACTCTGTTTGAGGTCAGATGGTTTGTGAGATGAGATATGTTAGTGGTTTCTTTGTAACAGAAGGGCTAAAAGAGGGTTAATTATGGGGCAGTAGTGTTGGTTTGGGCATTTGGTCCAAGGGAGTAGCATGATCATTTGAAGTATGTTGTGTAGAATCCAAAATCGTATCTAGATATGGTCTTATTTTTTTGAGAGTTTTGGGAAAAGTGAGAGAAAAGTGTGAAAAACTGATTAGGTAGGGCTAATTGGGAAATAGGCCTAGTGAAGGGCTTGTAGTGGGTTTTTGGTATCAGATAATAAGATTAGCATTTGGTAACCTTGGAAATAGGTTAGTTGAAGTTTTTTGGGATGTGTGACGGTGACAAAAACACCTAGTTTAAGTGAAGTCAAGATTGGATCCTATTTAGGCATTGTGGGCATTTGATGGTTGTTGAACTAGATTGCTTGGTGAATCCATTTGAGGGACATGGGATGATTTCTAAGATGTAGAGCCTATGGTGGCACAAGATAATGGTATGTACACTCTAGTAAGGTTTGGAGTTGATTGGATCAAGGAGAGTGATCCTATGAAGAAGCTTGATTGTGTTATGAGAACACTAGGAAAGTCCCTCTTATTGTGAATAACTAAAAGTCCACCCAGGTCTTTGTATCAATGTCGAGAGCTAAAGGTGGAATAATTTCAAGGTAGGAAAGCAAGATCCAATAATTTCTCTTTAGAATTGCAACCAGAGTCCTAAGCATTCCAATCCAAATGATTGTGTATCAATAAGATTTAACACAAAATAATCCTAAGAACATTAAGTAAGTTAAGCTGAAACATATAAGAAAATGAATGAGAGAAATTTTTTTACCTATTACCTAAAAATAAAACCAGTTGAGGAGGCAAGGGTGTAGGAGTTGTCAAAACTTCATGTGCTTCTCAATCAGTTTATGTGGATAACAGGAAAAGTCTTCACATACCCTCATGCAATTTAATATTGAAACACAACCAATATTTTGTTGATGGGGAATGTTTAGTAAAATGAAGCAGAGAAAAAGAAACATAGTTTCAGTATAAAAATAAGGTTAAATGTAGTAGTGATCATTGCAAAAATGCCAACAAAATCACCATGAACCATCTGAGAATCAAAAAGATCAAACATAGAGGTAGCCCAGTGTGCCATCATGCTCTTATAATCTTATCCTAATTTTCTTCCTATATCCAAATAACCACATTTTCTGACTATGATGCTGACATTCTGATTTGATACAAGCCACAAGAAATTGGAATTTTTTTAGTGTTTTCATTTGGGAATATTGTTAAGGTAAATATATGGTAAAGGTGATGATGAAGCTAGAATGATGAGAATTCCATTAGTTTCTTAATTTCCTTTCTTATTCATGTGCACTATGTTATAATGTTATTATATTATCTAATCTATTATCCCCCAGTTCTTTATTGTATTCATCTCCAGCTGGTCAAATCTCTTGGACTATTATATCCATTACATATTTCCCTCTTTAAATTTTCATAAACCTTCATTCTATATAAATTCAACTATATTTTCTAGGTTTTTGTCACAAAACATCTAGCTGCTCTGTGGAGATTTGCTAGTTTACAAATTTTGGTTTTGTCAATATGGAAAAACAATCCCAAAATCAATCTGGTTGGGTTCACTATACAATATAATATATAATTTGATATTCCTATATAAATTTATATATAAAAATTTATATGTAAATACAATAATGAATAAACTAATAGGAAGATATATATTTCACATCCCTCCTATATATCTTTATAGGATTATGAGAATATTATATTAATTAATTAGTTTACTAATTTATATATAATTTTTTTATATAACATGATTTTGGGTTGCACATATTACACAAATGTCATTGGCTGTCCAATGGGGAGTGTAGATTATCCAAAACATCCAATGCTATTGTTGTTAACTCCATGAAAAATTCCTCTACTTCAGGTCTGTCCTACCAAACTGTAGCCCACTTGAAGCATTCAAACATGGTTGTTAAGCCTTGGAGAACCTTCCATAAAATTTTAAACAATGGGCACCCAAAAATTTTTTATTAACAACATTTTGAGATTCTAGACCTACAACATTTTCTCCTTCACACTCTCCATGCTTTCTTTTCTGCAAATGCAACCAAATTTGTACTAGTCTTGCAACAACAACACCAAATAAATCTCAAATGCTTCAAATGTAAGAGGATCACATGGATGCGATGAGTGCTAGGTGGACTATTTGTAATCACAAGAGATGAGCTCTTGTAAACCACTACTCTTACAATTGTTTCAAGATCGGTACTAATTAAACATCACATAATTTGACATGAAAAAAAATACCACCTAGTTGTTAATGAAGGAACTGAGTAGATCTATGATTAATGGTTCATAGGGCACATAACTTGTTGAAGGTTTTGCAAATGGCATGGCAAGCGAAGAAGGCTTAATCTTGGGCAAAACTTTATGGTCAAGGAAAGTTGGATCATCGAGGAATTGAGTAGGAAAGCCTTCTAGGAAGTTGCAATACTTCAATTTTGTAAGTGTCACCTCAATGCAATGGGTACTAAACAAACAATTTAAGTTGATGAGAAATGGTTGTTATGAATTCAACTTGTCACCATCACCTCAATGCATTTGGTATTAAATAAACAATTTAAACTGATGAGTATAGGTTTTTATGAACCATAATTCATGAAATATGCATTAAGTCCTAATAATGCATCCTAGTTAAAAGCCAGTGATTGGTATTTATGAGTGAAAATGGAAAAGAAGAATTAATTCCATAACCAAAAACTTTTTGAGATTTGACATCACCTAGAAATGAATGAAAGTTATATCTTTATTTTCAAATCTGAGCCCCATCCTATAGGATGAAGGGAAGGTTAAGAGGACATCAATAATAATAATAATAAATCATAATTTATAGTACAACCTGTGGATTATCTCTCATATTCTACATAAATAATGAAGAATATAAAAGATTTATTTTGTTCCATATTCATATTTGAAAGACTAGGAGGTTTCATTAGGACTAGCTACCCCATAGTATTGGAAAGACTTGTAACATATTATTTATCAAGGTATCAAAAATAAAAATGAATACCTCACATTGAGTATGAGTATCAAGACATTCATTCACAAGTGGATATAAAATATTAATCAAGATCAACATTTCCCCAATAAGTGTCATCAACTATCAATTGATACCATGGTATAAGTAGAGTTTTGGTTTAGAAGTATTCTTTTATAATCAAATCATGAGTGAATAGTCCCTTATTCTTAAAATATATATAGAGCAAGGACATTACAGGTATAAATTACCACCATTACAAGTATACAAGTAAATATCAAAGGAAGAGTCAGTAACTAATAGTTCCATCCATAGATATCTGAACGATTCTTTCCATAAACCATTATAAAGAGTCTGATCTGTTAGTAAGACTAGAAGATTATATTTGAAGGAGATTCTTAAACAAGATTCAGTGATCAGATTATTATACAGTGATTACATCAAGTCCTTACCAAAGCTAGTGACCATCAGTAAATAATTTAATTACTTTTCAAAGGGAAGAAAACTATAGCTGAAGAAATATTGATTATGTGTGAAGAAAATACTCTAGCAGATACATAAATCTGATATGCAAATTATATTATTTTAAAAAATTGTTAACTAGGACAAAAATAACAATTGAAATGATGTATAACTTTTTCTACTCAAGTACGAGAATGGACAGAGAAAGTAAGAAAACTAAGTTATTGTCTTAATATTCAAGGGCATATGATTAAGGATGATTAAGATCCCATATTTATTTTATTTCTTTCCAAACTAAGCAAATAATTTGAACAACTAGTGCATATTGAACAATTCTCCATTGATTAATGCCTAGAACCTAGAAACACTCAAAAATATGTTATACATCTAAGTCGAATGTTCAAAGACATAGTGGAAGATATTGCAATAAGAAAATGTGCAAGAAGAAAAGAATCCTACCTTGTCTGTGAATAATGTCAAGAATCCTACCTTGTTTTGTGAAGAAAAGACACAATGGAAGATAACATCAACCTTGGCTAATTAGATGCCTCCAACTGCAAGGAGGAAGATGCAGAAAATGCACACAGTGATTGTTCTTGCCCACATCCACTGCTATAGTAGATTTTGAAGTCTTCCTGCACATACAAGTTTCTCATAACAATGAAAGAGGGAAATTGACCTTTTTCATTTTAACATATGAAGCCCATGTTGGTCAAAATTTCAATCAACACGGGCTTCATTTAAAAAACAAAAGATGTTTTTTCTTGCATATACCGACCAACCTAAAACATTTTAATAGATGGTTGAAAATTTTGGTCTAAAAATGGGGTCAAATTTACTAGTGTATTGATAATAAAAAGTTGGATCTAAAATTAGATATTGGACAACTCGAGAAAGCAAAGGGGCAACTCTCTCAATCATTGAAAAGAAGGAAAAATCTTGTAGTTCAAATGAATGACAATCTCTACACTAAATAAATAATTGAAAATATATATTTTGAAAGAAATTTAGCTAAATTTGTTGAAGCAATCAAAGATCTACTAGAAAAAAATTCCAATCTTCAAGAAGAAGTCACAAAGATGAAAAGAGAATAAGAAATCCAATCAGTCAGATTATGTGAAGTCAAGAAAGAAGAAGACAAAGACAAAGAAGAGATAGAAGAAAAGAACAATGAAATCCAACAACTATCCCTTCAAAAAATAGACTTCATTGATCAGTTCACTAATGTAAATGAAAAATTTATGAATCTAAGAGCAAAGAATGAAATACTGCAAAATGATATCAATACTGAAAAGAAAACCTATGAAAGAATTATGAAATCTCAAGATAGCATGAATAAATTGAATGAACAAAATTAGTATAGACACAAAGGAAAAGCTAGAATAGGATACATAGAAGAAGGTGAATCATCTCAACAAGGAGCTAAAAAGAATCAAAGGCCTACTTGTAATCATTATGGTAATATAGGTCATAAATCAAAAAAAATTTGGAGTAATGGTAATGAGAATTTCAATGGAAAGTTCTACAAATGCAATAAACATGGTCATAAAGAAAGTGAATACAAAGAGAAACCTCAGTTTGAAGGTAAATGTCACAATTGCAAGAAACAAGGACACAAATCCTTAGAGTGCAAAACCAAGCAATGGAACCTAGTAGAACAAATTGTGAAAGAAATATTTGGATGGAATTATAACACATGGTGTAGATGTCACTAATGTGGTGAATTTGGGCACATTGGAGCAAATTATATGAAACATCACATGTGAGAAAAATAGATACTACAAAAAGATCTTTTTTTTGTACAAAACTTGGACATCTTGTGAAGAACTATATGAACCTAGGTAGAATTGAAGATGAAAAGGAAAGAAAAAGTTGACAATATCAAAAAACAAATGAGGTAGCAATGGGTACCAAAATCTCCAAAGGATGCAAGTCAAAATCATGAAGTGAATGACATCCAAGTCAATGAGTTGGATGGCTCAACTTAGTTCCTTATGGAGGGCACTGGAACTATGATTCAAAAAGAGTAATCTAACATCAATTCCAGCCAACAAGTATAATGATCCAATCAGCATTCAAGATGCATAGGGATCACTAAGTAGGATGGCAAGCATGAGACCTTACTGAGCAAGGTCAAGTCGCAAAACCTTATCAATCAATGTCACATTGCATATTATTTTTGGTTATGAAGTCAGTAGTTCCTACTAAGTGTTGATGACTCTACCAAGCTATAGATGTCTCATGAGCATTAAAGAATAAACCATGTGGAGTACATCCTTTCATTGAGAAAGTACAAAGCATTAATGGAAAACAATGAGAAGAAATTTGTTAAAAGGAAAGAAATCAATTGCATTGTTTCACTACAAATTTTGAGGGCTATTTGTGAAGAGTGAATTCAGAGCCCCAAAAAATCTAAATGTTTGTTGAAGAATTATTGAAGTTTTCAAAAACCCTACTGAGCATGGCATCTTCAAGCAAAAAGGTGAATAAAGGTTCTGAAATGCTAGTTTGTGGAGTCAACTATAAGGCACCAGATTTCAATTTGAGTCTAGCAATTGCAAAGGCACTCAACCCAGCTGCTACATAATCTCAAATTCTTCCTAACGTATTATTTGAGCATGATATTCATTCCTTTTATCACTTTTATATCCAAGAACTTAAAACCCTAGAGATGAATGAGGCATTCAAGGAACTGTGTGTGGATGGTGCATTAAAAGATGAACATCAACATTTGGAAACTAAGGACTTGATGCATATCTCTCATATGCCAAGAGACTTCTAGGTCAAATAGATGAGACATATTTTGAGCCATGTAAACAATGGGAAGTTATGGTTGGACCAACCCAAAATTATTCATATAATCATTGGGATTCCAATGATTAACAAAGCAAATAAAACCAAAACCCTAGGTCAAATCAAATTGGAAAAGTGAACTCTTTCCAAGTGGGATGGAAGATGTATGAAAATTAGTGGTGTAATAGACATGGAGCTTAAGTTTTCCATTCATGTTATTGCACACAAGATTTATAGTTCTAGTAGATTAAACAATGTGTCATGTTAATTTGTCAATTTTGTGGACAAGGTTTTGAAGAATAACCTATCCTTCGACCTTGACAAGTTAATGTTGAGCTAGTTCAACAAGAATATGGATAGCATTAGAGGATCAAAGAATAATCCATGTAGGTTTGGATCTCTTTTAACATGTTTATTCTTCTTCATTCATAATTTTTTCCATTCCAAAGGTATAATAGTATGGAGGAAAGATGTACTATTTTATATCAGATAAATGAGTATATAGAAGAGATGAGTGAAATTTTTGATACCATCATGGATAACTATTTTGAAACATTCAAGGAAAATATGCACAATAGATTTAGGATCCCTGAAAAACTTGTAGAAGATTACAAGGATGATATCTATTTCAAGGTGGACTGTGACAAAGTGTACATACAAGTAGTCAGACTTAGAGTGGCATGGGTTAAGCCTCTAGAGTATGAGGTTAATACTGATGACACCAAGCATATCATAGAGGATCTACTGAATGAACCTATGGATCCCAAAGCTACATACTTGGAAACATATGATAAAGCTAACTCAAGAATAAATCTTGAGATTAAGCTACCTCAAGTAGTAAATAAAGGAAGGAAAAGAGTAGAAAAGCCATTGAAAGGTACAAAGAAAGAAAGTTCCCCTCTAATGTTTACTAAGGGAAAAGGCGATGATATAGATGATGATGATGCAGAGGATGAAGAAGAAGCCATATCTTTGAAGACATAAAGAGCATATTTGTGGATGCTCTAAGTATTTAGGTTGATGGTACTCAACCTATTCTTGATAAATTAGCTTAAATTATCCACAAATTCAATAAAGACTTTAATGGACAAGAGAAGCTACCTCAAAGAGTTGAAAGAAAATTTCATAACAAAGTGTTGGAAAAAGTTGCACAAATAATTGCAATAGATCAAGTAGAGTTAGCTACTATTCTTGGATCACGAGAAACGTTTGTTAATAATGTTGTATCATTGTTTTTCAAGTTAAGTGACACATCTAGCTTCACAAAGGAGACCAGGGATAAATTGTCCAAGATAGATCAAGACATGAAGGCAAGTGCACACCATCTATCACTTGACCCAAGTTATGATTCTGCACATTATACAAAGATCAGATATTTGACCAATCTACATGCAAAATTAGTGAAGGAAGAAGCCAAGATTAGTGCCACACTTGCAAAAATCTAAGGCATGAATCTTCAAAACATGGATGCATTGTAGAAACACATTGCACATGCCAAGATACATCCATGATAAAAACTTCTTCATAGCTAATCACTTCAAATAAATTATTAGTAGAAGTTCAGATTCCACTACATGCAAGCAAGGCACTATAGGAAAATTGGGACAAGAAAATGGTACTCATTCTGAAGGTACTTTATGAATTCTTGTCACATTTTGGTATTAACATATAGATATTATACACCTTTTGCATTTATGTCAAAAGGTGGGAGAATTTTATATTATTATGAATAAGAATGGGGGAGAAGTAATATGTAAAGGAAGAGAAGTATACTATACTCCATTTCTATGTATATAGGAGAGATAATGTATATTATTATGAATAATAATGGGGAAGAAGTAATATATAAAGGAAGAGTAGAATACTATACTCCATTTTTACATATATATGAGAGATATATGTATGGGGGAGTAGTATAGTGTAGTATGGATAAGCAGAAAATACCTTTACAAAAGCAATTTTGAAAAATGAAAAAAAAAGAGTATGTTACAAAGGACCACAGTAGATGGAAGTCAAAACTGAATGATGGCTAAGGAATTTTTGACTTACATTTTTGTATGATCAAATTTTATTTTGATAAGTATTTTTTCACTAATGCCAAAGGGGGAGATTGTTGACATTAAGGTCAATTTTTCTATCAATGACTCAATACTTTTTCAATTGGTTACATTTCTACTAAGCTCTATAATTACTACTAAGCCTATCATTTAGTTTGAATTGTTAACCAAGTGATTTAGTTATTCTTGAGCTAATTAGTCATAATATAGTGTTTATCAAGTACCTGAGTTGGTTTGTAGTGTTTGTCAAGCTACACAGTTTTTATCAAGCTTCAAAGAAAAAGATTAGTGCAAATCGAGTGTAGCATAAGCCACTGAGCTAGTCAATGGAAGTGAAGAAGATCTTAGTGTTAACTGAGCTATGTAGTGTTAACCACGTCCAATAGTATCTATTGAGCTCATAGGATTAATGAAATGGATCTAATGTTGACCAAATTATGTAGCATCAACCTAGTGATGTAGTTTCTATTGAGTCACACAGTGATGACTAAGTTTGAGTTACTTGGAAGTGATTAGTTGGACTGAGCTTCAAGTTCAACTAAGTTTCAAAGATTGTCAAGTGCTGATAGTGTTTGTTGAGTATCAAAACATCACTGAGTTTTCCTTTAGAATCTTAGTTATAGTAATTGGGTCAACTTTGTGATTTTTGATAAAATTGGTATTGCAGCCAAGTCTAGTAAGTTGTAATTTGGATTTTTATATATGTAATATATTATATCATAGTCAAGTGTATATGTAAAGAAGTAAATGATAAGAAGGAGTGAAAATTAAAGAAGGCTACAAGTAGTATAAGGGATAGAAAATATTTATCTATCATATTTAGGTGATCATTACATTACAAGGAATCTCAACCAACAAATCAGAGTTGCAGATTAGAGATTAGCCACTGGTTCATCCTAAAAGGTGTATCAATTAAATCCTCTAATAGGGTATACTTAATAGTCTTTGCTAAACCTCTTAACTAATTTCATACTTCATTGTATGTTTGTAAATCCTTTAACAAGATGGACCTCATAGTCCTTATTGCTCCTAGTAGAGAAAATAACCAAAAGTGGTTAATTGTAAGCCTTAATAGGTTAACTTTTTGCTATAGTACTAAAGCTTGTGGGTATCATCCCTATTACCATGCTTTTTGATATCCACATTCTAAACTTCTAGGTTAACTTTGCAAAGTAGTTATTGGTTGGTTTTTAAATTCTAGTGATAGTTTATGACCTATGACCTATGAAGAAGATAGAATTTTGAAGATATATTGAAGTTGAACCATCAAATTTAGAACTTCAAGTTCAAGTTTGAATTTAAGCTTTAGTCTACAAAATCAAAGTTTAGAGCTCAAAATTTTTAGTATAGATGTGCAATCTGATTTTCCAAGCATAAATCTGTGTTCTCAGAATCAAACTCCCATGTTAAGGTTCAATGTAGATTTAGGAGCCCAGTGATTCAAAGTTCATCACTACTTAGATCTAGTTCATGACTAGACACCCGAACTACTTGAAGAGCCAAATTATCAAAGGAGCCAAATTGTGTTCAAATTAATGATTAGCAGGGCTAACATTCCAAGTTTAAATTTGATGATATATCTTCTTGGTGGGTTATTATGTGAGGCTATATCACATACTTGAAGCATTAAAAGATTGTGGTCTTAATGTAATTTTCATGGGACCTAATATTCTTCACAAATATCCAAAAGGCATTATGAGGTATAAGCCCATGAAGGCTTCATGTCTATTCAAAGCCTCATAACCTTAATTTAAAGGCTCGGTCATCGGAAGGATGACAATGAGGTGTTCTAAGAATGGAATGGAGTTGCTATGTGATTGACACCTCATAAGTTTCAGAGGATACATGAATTAAAACCTAACATTTGGAGAAGGCATTAAACTACCTAAATTTCTGAATAGAAAGACTCAAGTCCCATTATATGGAAATGAGGAGCTCGCAGCCATGCCTTTCTTAGAATTTGAAGATCTATTTGTGTAGGTAAAATTAGAATAGTAGAAGAGGTAAAATATAATATGTGAATCTCTCGATGAGATGCCTGAGCTCGAGAATCATCAAACACATCATAGAGGTGAGATTGAGCATGTAGAATGATCATAGGAAGCTCCAATTGGTAATTTATGTGCAAGTAATATATTGTTATAGTATTAATACAACTTGTAACCATAATATTTTATCAACAAAAAATGGGTCTCGGTGTGAGGGCCGTAACTTTTTATTGCACTATCAAATTTTACTAAGTTTGGGATATGTTGTTATGAGACTAGTCTTCCAAATTCTCAACAGTGCTATTAGAAAAATTCATTGGCATTCAAAAGTTATAGTTGACTGTATATACATCTATCCAAGCATGATGAAAGTAAATTCAAGAAATTTCCAAATTATGAAGTAATGTTGAAAGAGTTGGTTATGCTGGGGGAGACTGCAGAAAGCCTATGGATAGCAAGCAAAAAGTCAATTAGAAAAGCTAAGGAGTTGATCATCCAAGGCCATCTTTATGGAGAAAAGAATTGTACATGGTTGATTTCCTATTGATTTCATAATTTCTTGTTGGTTGGTTGATTTACTATGAGCAGTTAAGGGTGGAGAAACAATTTAAAGAGGCATCTGATATATCTTGGAAAATGACAGTTGTTTGCTTGATCAAATTCATCATCCATCTCTATCCAATCTCTAATTATACAAAAGAAGTGAAGGATTATCTAAAGGTGTATGCTCAAGCATGGGAGATTCTTGATTTTGTTGATGGCCTCGAAGCTGACAGAATCATGTGTGAAGCTTCTAATAAGTTCTTCCTTACAATACAAAAGAAGGTGGAGGAAAAGGATCTTCTTCCCACACCTTGGCATATGGATGAAGCAATTAATGGGATTACAATGGAGGCCAAAGAGAAAGCGAGCAAGCCCAAAGGTTTCAACATTTGGTCGGCCATGATTTGTTTCCTTGAACTTGAGGCAAAGCTAGAGAAGGGAAAACTTGATCAGGCTAAGATAGAATATAGACTTATTCATGTTTAAATAACTAAAAGCTGGGGTTCAAATGTGTAATTGTTCTGTTAAATAATTAGCATCTTTAGATAGTAAGAGAATTTGATCCTATTGCTCGAGCATCAAAGGCCTATAATTGTCATTATTAGAACATCATCAGATTATGGGGTGTAAATTTATCGGTTATAAGAGGCCATGAAATTGGGAAATTGTTAATTAAAATTTGAAGAGTAATTTGACAAGTGTCTCCTATTTAAAAAATCTCATAGCAAAGTTTGTTTGAGGATTAATAGGAAGTGAATATATATTACATATTCATATTTCAGAATATGAATATATTATACATTGTACCAAGATACATCTCCACGTGCCTCTGGCCTCTATTTAGAGTAGGAAGGGTTATATATTATATCATGAATCTAATGACTTATGTCATTTGATTTGTTATCTAATGATTAATAAAGAACCAAACATTACAACTACGAGATTTATTAAAAAGTGGAAAGGAAGATTAAGCAAGTGAGTGCAAAGGGTTCTTCTTTTCTGGGCTAGAAGTTCTATAGCTGCTATAACAGTGAGAAGACAACTCTGGTTGGAGAAAAGGGAGGGTTGTTCTTTTTCTATTTTGGAGCAAGTTCTACGGCTACTTTAGGGGAAGAGAGATTGGTTTTGTAGTCTATTTGTAATGGAAGGATGTGATAATACTATTGTTATTCCATTATGTTTCTAAAATAAAGAGGATATGCATGTGTTTGATTCTATAGTCTGTACACTCATATTTCTGGTTTAAATGATCTTATGGTCTTTTATTTCCCTATTTTAGACACATTGATATCCATTAAATCAGTTTTGTGATATATGTAATCTTATGATTGATGCATTCACATTTTTCACATGCTAATACCTGCAACCCCTCTTCACTCTTCTATAATGCAATGTGGGAAGTTGAATAAGCAATCATAGGGTTATTTACTTGTCTTCCTTTCTTTATTCATAAATTTGATAATCACATTCACCTAATGTTGATGGGCAGATGTTAGAAACCCTTTTGTGTCTTCAAGTTAAAGGCACAACCAAGTATCATATTCACTGAATATCATTTGTGAGGGAGATGTACCTCTCAATTCAAAGGAGGATTATCAATAAAATGATAATCTATCCATCTATTAGTATATTTTGTCTTTCTTTTTGGGTGTATTGAGTCATGTTCTGTAATTCTTGTTGAAAGGAAAAACTGTTTACTAACAATCCCTACCCTAGTTTTGATTTCTAATTGGAAGGTCTTTGGGTTATCATATCTTGTGTCAAAGTTGTATGAGTGTTTAATTTCTTTCATTCTCTCATCCATGCAATTAGATTAGAATATTATATGAAGGATTAATTGGTGAAGTAAGATAAAGTTTTATTGGTTTCTGATTCACCCCTCCCCTCTCATTAACCTTGCCTACCTTATATTTCCAATAGTACTAATATAAATGTTCCTTGTTAGAGGATGGACCCTATTAGGAGTCTATGAATACATTTAATACATATGAGTCCCTATTAGGAGATTTTGAATCCCTGTTAGGAGATCCCAACCCTATTAGGAGTTGTGGAAGACAGCTAGACCCACTACCCAAACAACTTCAAGGTTAAGACAAATGAACCCACTATCCAAATGATTTGTGTATTATTCCTTACAAAATAATAAAAATTATTTTTTTCCCCTCCCTCTTCCTCTATCCTATCAGCCGAAATTTTTCTCCTTTAGATCTTGTAACTAGATGACAAAACTTGCATCCAATAATCCCTTAGATCTCTTACATGCATTCCTCAAACACTCTACTCATTTTCACACTTCACAAATAACACAACGATCATGACACTTTACAATCAAGGAAAATATATTTCCTTTATACCATATCTTCAAAATAACTCCTTAAGTCGGCCTTGAGGCTTTCCCAATTAATTATAATAAGATAATTAATTAATTATCGGCTCACAGTCTATGCAAAAATTCACACATGTGATACTAAGGTTTGTGCACTTTCTGAAATCACCAATAGATTGTCCTCTATCATTGCCTGACTTTATGTCTTCACATTACATTTCAGATGAAAGATAGCAAACAAACATCGAGAACTTCTTTCCTAATTCTCTATCTCTGAACTGCTCTCTATAACTCAAGTACAAATTTTGTACGTCTTCAACTTAGACTCTACACACTAAACTAGATCATTGGGACACTATGCTAAACATAGCCATGATTGCACTTCACCAAAAAATAAAACCATTTTTCATATAACTAAGATCTATATCTACTACTTAGCTAGTCTTTATAGAAACCATACTATGTTGACATCAATGACAAACATAGTCATCAATACAACATGTCAATACTTTCCAATGCTTAGGATACTCCCCAAAAGTAGTATCTTCATCATTCACACTAACATCACCATCAAATGTAGATGAAGATACTAAAGAAGATGAAGAAGAAGAGTCACATAGAGAGAAATAAGACATGACAACTAGGCCTACATCTTCAACGTCAAGAGTATCTAAAAGAAAGATACATGGATAGACACATAGGAAGAGAGCACCAAGCATGTCAAGAATGATAGGAAGTGAATACTCTAGGAAGAACAAAAGGTCATTTAGGCATATAAAAATGTCATCATCATCATCATCTTCTTCAAGATCCAAAGATGAAGGATAAATCTATGAGAATGGTGCTAACACAGTAGAAGGAAAGGAGGAACTTGGCACCCTTATTACTAAAATGAAATCAAAGATCAAAGATATGGACCTAGAAAAAATCAATGAGTACAAGAAGTATTTGAAGAGGTGAGGAGAACTTAAAAAGAAACAACAAGCACAAAAATTGGTAATCACCAAAAATAAAATACAAAATTAACTTCAAATGTCACATAGATCCTAATATGGATCTCATCAACCAACTCTCCACATTGGTTGACAAGGTAGAAGATTATCAAGGAAGTATAGAAGCATTGTTAGAAAAGAAGGTAGAAGCCAAAATGATGAATTCATTGCAAATTTGGTAGAATAAGGTAGGACCACTCTATAGAAAGCAAAGAACAAACTGAATTAAACTTTGCTAGCTTCAAAACTATTCATGAAGAAAACATCAAATTCAAAAGCACTCTCACTATATCTAGACCAAAAGCTACTACAAGCTCATAGGAGTTGTGGACTTTAAAGGATAACTTCAATGTAGTCAGTGACTCTGTAGTAGACTATCTATCCAAGACCCAATAGACATTAAATCTCATTCATGAGTTCAAAGATGAGCAAGAGAAGAGAACTATCAGAATGATGCATGTGTATTGTAAGCTATCCTAATGAAAGACATCATCTAAATGTATATTTAAAATGGAGATGCACTAGTCAGAAGAGTTCCAAACATCACCATAACCAACCTTGAAACACTCTTGGGTGAGAAAAATATTGATATGATTTCTTTCAAAAATCTAAAGGCATCATGAGATACTCATATTTCTTCCATATAGGATCAATACCATGACATATTTAGCAACTTATAGCCACCCACAAAACCTTCTGTCATTGATGATGAAAAGGGGGAGAAGATAAAATAATGGGAAATGAGGAACAATTAAAGGGGCATAACTAGAAAGCCAAACAAAGTGAGAAAAATAATAGAAGCATAAGAATATAATTTAGAGGAGAGAAAAAAAAAAAGAGGAATAGGAGCAAGAAAGAATAGAAGAAGGGTACAAAGTGAGATGGGCATATTGTCAGGGGTAGATTCTAAAAAATAATTTCCAAGCCCATCTATCGATGACATGGTCCTTACCACTATATGCAAAGGAATGGTGAAAAAAATTTCATCAAAGGAACTTCACAAAGAAGAAAGAGAGAATGTTGATAAATAATTATTTACCATCAATACCAAAGGAAAAGCTTGTTGACCCTACATATATCTCTGGCACAAAGGTTGAACGAAGTATGAAATTTTTTTATTGGTGGCCAAAGTATTTGATAGGAAAAATGTGTGACAAATAGTCGAAGGAAGAAGAAGAAGTTGACGGTTACTAGTCAAGAGATACATTGGCATACACTCTAGCACACCCATACCAACACAAGTAGTAAATAATGATTAACAATTGATCTATGTCATTAACCTAATGAGTCACCAGTGATGTGATAGGAGGTAAGAATAAAATGGCAAAAGTAAGCCAGGAAAAAAGGCCATAATTGGTTTATAGAAGTGCTGGCAATGATACTAGTCTAGACCCTTGGCATAAAGATCATAGGTTCCCTATGAAAAAAGTAGGAATGGAATTAAAAAATGAGTGGGATAATCTAGTCATGGGTAACTTCTCCCTAACATTGAAGAAATGATATAAAAACTAAATTAGAGATAGATGTTATAGATTGAAGGTTGTTACCACTATAAAAAGAAAATAAGAGTGTAGAGAACAAAGATCACAGCAAGAAGAAACTAGAAAAAGTAATAGTTGTAGAGAAATAAGGGACATAGATATGATATTTCAAACAACCAAGGGGAGAGGTGAGATTACTAAAATCATCAAGAAAGTAAGAAGATCGATGCATCTTCAAGGACTACATGGAAAGATAGTGCTATATTTGAGGTCTAAAGACTTGGTATGCTTTCTTACCATTACATCTATTTGTAGCTCTTAACAAGGAAATATCCAAAAGTAAGCTTATTATAAAGTCCTCTGACAAGGTTTTTCTCAAAATAAAATTTTTACATCCTCTAACAAAGCATCTTTCACAGGATTTTATAACCCTAATAGGGTGTAGGCATTCCTAATAGGATGTGCTTCTAGAAGAAGCACGTGTAACTCTTAAGAGGGAACCCCTTTAAATGTACTATAAGGGATAGTGTGTGTATTATCCCCACTCTAGTTTTCACCCTCTAACAAAGGGTTTCCATTTATAAAATGCATTTTTCAACTTTACAAATTCTTTTGTGTGTGAACTTACTTTCTTTTACCTGATTGTATTTATCTTGGTTGTAGCTATCAAGTGGCTTACAATAACTTTAGTTAAAGTGGTTAAAAGAACAACTAGTTTCAAAGATGGTACTAATTCACCCCCTACCCCTCTCATTACTAGTTAGGACCAACACAAGGTCCCTAACCTAAAGACTCTAGCTAATTTTATACCTATTAGTATGTGAAACACAACCTATAAAGTGGTCTCTAAGATTCTTTTGAATAGAATTAAACCCTTCCTGGGGAACTTTATTGGAATGCCCTAGAAGGGTTGTTAGAAAGTAAATTCCACCAAGATAACTAAGAGGGGGGGTGAATCATTTATCCAACTATTGAAACATTTATCAACCTCATTAGTCCTTAAGAATGTAATCAATATAATCAACAACCATAAGAAGATACTCATATACAATAACACCACATATGTTAACTAGGGAAACCCTTGATTAGAGGGAAAACCCTAGTGGGGATGGTACCCACAAAATGATGTACTCATATAAAAATTCCTTGTTAGAGGATGGACTCTTTTAGGAGCCACTTAAATACATTCAATGCATATCAGTCCCTGTTAGGAGACTTTCAATCCCTGTTAGGAGATTCCAACCCTGTTAGGAGTTGTGCCAACCCTATTAGGATTCATAGAAGGAAAATGGACCCACTGTTCAAACAACTTTAGGGGAAAGACCACCAAATTCACTATCCAACTAGACTCTATATTTTTCGTTAAATAATAATAGAAATTTATAGCTCCTTTTCTATCCTCTAACCAGACCAAACTTCTTTTGATCTTGGTACCATATCACCAACTTCACATCTAATAATCCCTTTGATTGTTAACTCCCATTTACCAAATACTGTTCTCTTATTTGCACAATCAATAGACTACTACATTTGAGCCTAAATTTCAGTGGCAAGCCATCACAATTGTGACAGCCACCCATTGCCCAAGTGATAGTATAATGAATTGGATCCCATTAGACTAGCATTGGACTTTTGTTGTCAAAAATTATGACAGTAAGGGTGTCCATCATAATTTGATAGATAAAGTTGTCATAACTTGGAAGAAGGATAGAAAACCATTGCAAATACAATGGATTAACCTTTCATTTTTTCATTCAAATTATGATGGTCGTACAAAAGTAGTGTTGTGGGAGTGACGACTATCCATTAGAATAGTTTTTCACAATTGCAATGGGTATGTGATAGTAATGTTGTAGGAATCATGACTACCCACCAAAAAAAGCTATCATGATTGGATGATATGATGAATAATTAAAAAAAGAATTGGCAAAATTTTTTGAATAAATATTCCCAGATTCCCCATGAGGACTTTACAAAGAGGCTCAAACTCAAATATGATGCTCTAGGGAAGCAAGAAAAGGAGATTTTCTTGAATGTAGCATGTTTCTTTATTGGAGAAACTATAAGTGCAACCATTATAGCATGAGACAATGAGTTTTATGAAACACTTAGTTGGGAAACTCTTTTCAACAGATGTCTTGTTGAGGAGGATGAGGGTGGTCAGATAAGAATGCATGATCACTTGAGGGACATGGGGAGGGACATTGCAAATGGGCAGTTGAAATACCACCTTTGGTCTCCAAAGTAGGTTATAGAGGTGAATTCAATGCCTTCATGTATGGATTTATTAGTTATGGCACAGTTTTGGCTTTGGTCTCGAAATACTTCTCCTCAATAGGTGAATCATTGATAGGGCACCCTACTTCTTTAGTTATAATGAGCTCTAAAATATTTCTTATATTTACTTTGATAATTTAGAAAGCAATACAAGTCTGAAGAATAAAAATATATTCACATAGTTAGTTGTCATGCAATCATAGGTTAATTTTGAGCTTCACTTGGTTTCATGAATAATTTAATATTCTTTACTAATCAGGGCCAACCACATGAAGGTGGAAGCTCATTTGGCCCAACCCACCCCCCAATATCTAAATTCCTCATTAACATCATACCATTGATTTGATAAATTTTTTAATTCCACTTTGAATTGAGAATGCATGTGCAGCTAAATTGTATATGCGTGGACACTATGCAGAGCTGAAAAACCCCACCATGTTTACATTTATTTAATAGGTCTATGCAAACCTCTAACAAAAATTGGTGCTACAACACCTAGGTTAAGTGTTTAGAAGAAATAAGCGTCTTGAAAATACTTAGGAATAATACAAAGATCATATTCTAGGGGGTATTCACACATAAGAAGCACCAATGTAGTACATTATAGGCAATTTGGTATCTAAATGTTGCATTAGCAAAATGTTGTCAATTAAGGGCTAAAGTGAAAATCTTAGAGGGTTAGATAAGAATAGAAGGGTATTTATCCATTTAAATGACATTAAAATGTTCTAAATAACTTCCATGTATTATTTGGAGTCATAATGTATAGTCCTAAACAATCTAAGGTGTAAAAATACAAAAAAATGTGCATTGACAATTTTGCAATTTTTGCAATTTTTCTTGTCAAAAGTTGCAAAAGTGATTAGGAGTAAAAAGGAGGTTACCAATGAGTAGGAGGTGTTTTATTTAGTTGGAGAATGAGTTTTTAAATCCCTCCAAGTTACCATTGTATGGGGTGGAATTTTGAAGAGTATAGATGCATACAACAGTGAGAGAAATGAATGGCAGTTTGAATGAAAGAGCACAATTTTGATTAACATGTGATTGAACTAATATTTGGAATTTGGCTTTCATTTCTTCATATTAATTAATTTATTTTTTTTTTAATTTGAAGGTTCTAAAACTATGGTTGTGGCTACAATAATTTTTTTTATAAACTGCCTATTTGATGGCTAGTATTGGGGCAGACTTTACAAAATAGTGTGTACCAACATTCCCCATGGTTGAAATTCTCTTAAAACTTGAGAAATTATAATTGAAATATAGTACCTTATATATTAAGAAGTTTGGAGTAAGAAGAAAAGGTCCAATCCATTTCCTTGGAAGCCCTAGGTGAGATTAAGTTGATTTAGGCTAGAAACTAAAACAACGAAGGCAGATTTCTTGCAAGGGTAAGTCTTTTAGAATGGAATGGGTGCAATGGATGGATAAAGCATAGAAGAAAGATTTTATGAGTTCAAGGATAAGTTCTAGAAGTCCCTTGTAAGAGAGAAAGAGAATATTTTCTTTTTATTGCTCTAGATTGTTGATAAACCTTAGCAAACCCTCAAATTTTGGGTTAGGGCATTTGATATATCTTGGAAACATAAAACCTCATGAATTATGAAGGTCTTTGAAAAGGGTACCTTGAACTAGATTTATTTTGGAACCTTGTAAAGGAAATATTTTCAAAAATCCAAGATTAGTCCATTAGGGGAGCTAATTGGGGGCTACTAGACCTAGAAGGAGTTTTCCCTTGTTTTGAAGCAATTGTATAGAAAGTTAGTGAATGGATTGTGAAATATGGATGGAAAGAAATCCAAGACACCCTAGGAAGATCCTCCAACCCTTTCAATATCATACAAGGCATTAGGGAGGCCTAGAAAGAAGTTTCAAGCTAATATGCAAGCCTAAATGGGTATGTTGGTTTAAGGGAAAGTTGACTCTAAGTGATTAGGGTAAACCTTGTGTAGTAAGGGATATCAAGGAGTGAACATCATCCATCTACACTACCCTAGACTAATCCTATCAAATTGGTATTAAAAAATTTTATTTTAGGAGATATAAGTGTATGTTTGACTATAAAGTGGAATTCTCCATAGGATCCACCATGGTAACAAATGCAAAGTTGGCTTAAAAGGTTAAAGGGAAGGATGCGGAAAACCTAGAATTGAAGGCTAAGGTAATAGCCTTGGAGACAATACTTGACAGATAATCTCTCAAGATTGATGTAGTGACCAATAAGGTCAACTAGTAGGAGGAATGTGGCAAACAAAATCAGATAGTGTGTGATGAAGAGAATGCACCCACACCTAATTCTAAACTAGTTGAGGAACCATTTCTTAGAGAAATCAAGGAACTAAACCAGAAAGCCTTGGAAGGAGTACCACTATTTAGTGGTAAGTTGGATACTAATCATGTCTTGGAATGGTTGGAAGGCATAGAAAACTATTTTGAAAGTGAAAATTTGATAGAAGCCTAGAAGGTGAAAGTAGAAAAAGCAAGGATGAGAGGAGCAACTCTCACATGGTGGAAATTCACTCAAGATGAAAGAGTGAAAGAGGGAAAGAAACCCTATGAAAATTAGAAGAGTATGGTGAGTTAGATTCAAAAAACCTACCTTCCTAAAGATTATGAAGTGCAATTACATACCAAGAGGTAGAATCTCAAACAAAGAGATAATGATGTGGTGATGTAACACCCCAACCTTGCTTCCAAATCCCAAGCTCTCTCTCAAGGCTACCTTAGGTCATTCACTAGATCCACTAGGGATTATTCACACCCTATAATTAATAGGACCTTGCTCAAGAGATCCTAATCCTTCAGTTGGGGGTACACCAACAAAGTAACATCAAATTTCTTACTAGCCGGCTCTAGTCCGCTACTAACCCTCAAGTCCATCTATAGCTCCAAGGGTACTAGTTCTTCATCTAGGGTTTTTTTAGACTCCTTCTAACATCCATGACCCTGAACAATGCTGATTTCATAGGTGCATTCAATCTACTAGGGAAGATACACCAAATTGCTCCAAAAAGGCTACTAGGAATTAGCCCTCCTAAATAGCTGGAAACAAGATTTCTTGAAAAAATTCTTAACAACCCTACAAAAAAATTATATTTTTGGATACCCTTTTCAAATTACTTCAAGATTCTGTAATTTTCCAGCCCCCAAACTTTCTGTACAATGAAAGTACAGTTTTAGGCCAAAAATGAGGATTTCAAGTGCTTTATCGCTGTTGTGATGGAAAACCACCTTAGACACCTTTGCAAGACCTCTCCTTTGGACTGGAGCAATTTTAGTCCTTCTCATTACTCGCTGTGCAGCTGGATTGAGGTATTTGCACACTCAATCCTCTCCATAACTCATTTTCCAACTGTGATTCCTAGCCAAGTTGCATTTGGCTTGCCTAGGGCATCACCTTAAAAATGCTTGCTGATGCTTTCAAGGGCCCTCCTTCTTGATACATAATGTACATGGATCCTAGTTCCAAATCCCAAAATACCAGAGGTTTCCAATGGTGGGAAGTGGCCCTAAGATCCCATTTTCTAAGTGCAGCCCTGTTCAGATCAGCAACTTGCCAATAACAAAAAGATTTTTCTACACTAATGCAAATGAATTAAAATGATCAAACCAACACTACAAAAAGATTTAAAAAAATATTTTAGAACTTTTCCAACACAAAAATCAGGCCACCTCTATTAAAAATTCCTTCAAATGCATAAAACCGGCAACAAAATACTTGCTCAATTCGTACAAAATGCAAAACCAACTTGTCCAACCCCATGAAAATGGCTGTCCTCACATTTTTAAAGGCTCCTCCATCAGTTCAATAACTGTTCTAAATAGTTAGGACGTTCTAAACACACAAATGCCAAAAAGTTGCTTTGTGCAAGAAAATGTTGTCATGACAACATGACAACATTTCAGCAACTTTTGTTCTACATGGAGTTAGACCTCAAAATTTGGCACAAAGACAAAGTAGACATATCATATGCATAAAATGAATTCAAATAAACTATTCAAAGCCATTGGAACCTTTCTAGACCATTTTAGCCTTTACCGGACCTAAGTCACCTAGTTGACAATAGTCGGCAACTTCTAGCAACTTGGTCACTTTGGGTCTTGCCAAGTCTCCTAAACACACCTAAGGACCACATAGGACCTATTATTAGAATAGTGATGTGGCTAGCATCACTAAAAGCCAAAAATAAAGAAATACCTAGGTTTCACACTTAGCCTACCTAGGTGCTCCTGCACCATGTGGCAAGTTATACTAGGGAATTTTAGAAAATTTCCTAATGTCCAAAGAACAAGAGGCTAAAAGCATAAAAATAGAAAGGTATATCGATGGATTGAGGTGGAACATCCAAGAGGAATTTCAGTTTTTGAGTCCTAACATAGTTTAAAAGTGTTTTGAACTATCACTTAAGGTTGAGGAGAAGTTGAAGAAGAAACAAGACTTCAAAAATAGAAGCAAAGGAAAAGGAAAAGAGTAGAGTAATCAGAGAGGAAATTTTGGTGGTGGAAGAGGCCAAGTAACCAAACCTCAAGGGGATAGTAAATCAAGCAAACAAAGTGGATCAAGTAGTCCAAGAGGTAGATTTAATTAAAGAGGTAGAGGTAATGGTAGTTTCAAGGGAAGAAATAGTAGTCAAGGCAGTGGTCCCTCACACTTTTCTAAATGAAGTATTACAATTGTAACCAACTAGGGTATCATATAGATGTTTAGAGAAGTCTTCAAACTTAGGAGAAAGAAAGGTGGCTTATTCTTAGGAGGGTAGTGGTAGCAAGAGGGCATTTGATCTCCCACTTGATTCAAAAGAATGTGAGAACTTAATGTTTATGAGGACACTCATCAAGAAGCCAATGAAGGAGGAGCCAAGCAAAAGAAGAGCCATGTTTAGGTTAAAATTCAAGGTGCAGAATAAGGTATGTAAAATTATAATTTATTCAGGTTCTATTGATAACATAGTGTTAGAAGAATTAGTAGAAAAATTAAAACTAAAAAACTTCCTCATAATAGTCCTTATAGAGTCACATGACTAAATAAGGATTAGCATGTAGAGTTAAAGGGACAAGCATGGGTTGACTTAAATATTGGGAGGTATAAGAATAGAGTTCTTTGTGATATACTACCCATGGATACATGTCATCTCCTTTCAGTGAGGTCATGGCAATATGATAGGGAAGCCCAATATGATGGCAGGAAGAATGTGTACAAATTTAGGAAAGGAGAGGGGTCTTACACCATTTAGTCTTTATTAGAGGGAGAAGGAACATAATTGGCCTCATGGTAGGCGAAAAATAATTCCAAAACATCATGAAAGAAGGAGAGGGCATAGGATATGTCATCATTATCAAACCTTAGAATACAAACATCACAATCAGATTATAGTTTTCTAAGGAAGTACATAATTTGTTGGATTAGTTTGAAGACATAGTAAGTGATGGGATGCCAACATTTCCACCTAAGAGAGTTATTAGCCATTCGATAGATTTCATCCTTAAGCATCTTTTCATAATACGGTAGCCTATAAGATGACACCTAGTCAACATGAGGAGATAGCCAAGCAAGTGCAAGAATTGCTAGACCATGGATTGATAAGGAAGAGTGTGAGCCCATGTGCAATTCCAACTATCTTAGTGCCAAAGAAGGGAGGTACTTGGAGAATGTGTATAGATTCAAGGGAAATCAATAAAATAACAATAGGTATAGATTCCCAATCCCAAGAATTGAAGATCTACTTGATTTCTTAGGAAATGCAAAGTACTTCACTAAAATTGACTTATATAGTGGATATCATCAAATAAGGATTAAGGAGGGAGATGAGTGAAAGATAGATTTTAATACTAATGAAGGGTTACATAAGTAGCTACTAATGCCCTTTGGTTTTTCAAATTCCCCCTCCACATTCATGAGGCTCATGAATGAAGTTTTTGGTAATTATTTGGGTAAGTTTTTTGTCATTTATCTTGATGATATATTAAATTTTAGTGGCACAAAAGAAGAGAATTTAAGGAATCTGGATCTTTTCTTGAAAAGGTTATGTTATGCTATGCTCACCATCAACCTTGAGAAATGTGATTTCATGAAGTTTTAGTCTTTTTGGGTTTTGTCATTTCATAGGGATAACTGAAGATGGATCCTAGCAAGGTGGAAGCCATACTTAGTTGGCCAACACCCAAGACTACCTTAGAGGTAAAGAGATTCCATGGCTTAGCATAATTTTATAGAAATTTTATTAAGCAATTTAGTCATATTTGTGCACCTTCTTTAGAGAACATTAAAGGTGGGACTAGAGCCAAGCTCAAGTGGAATAAACAAGTCACTAGGAACTTTGAATTGTTGAAACAATAGATTACTACTCAACCCATTTTCATTGGAGAAATACTTAGCCAAGGGCATAAACCAATTGCATTTCATAGTGAAATTTTTAATGAAGCAAAGAGGAAGTATTCTTCCTATGACTTTGAGATGTATCCCTTAGTCCCAGCCTTGAGGAAATGGAGGCACTACATATTTCCTAAAGAGTTTGTTTCTTATTTAGACAATAAAACCTTAAGCTTTCTAAATTCCCAAGATAAGTTAATTCACAAACACATGAAGTGGGTGGAGTATATTCAAACCTATACATTCACCATCGAGCATAAAAAAGGCATTGCCAACAAAGTGGTAGATGCACTTAGTTGTAGGTTACTGACTATGTAAGAAGTGCAGATTAGGAGTGTATGGATTATGAACTTCAAGGAGCTATACCCTAATGATCCAAAATTTTCCAAGCCCTATCAAGTTTGTACTGATTATACTAACCATTTCCACCACGCATTTTTTGATTTTACCTTGCAAGAAGGCCTCTTGTTCAAAGTAAATCAACTATGTGTCCCAAGGGGATCCATTAGAGAAAATTGGATTCAAGAGAAGCATAATGGGGCTTTAAGTGGAAATTTTGGAGTGCATAAGATAGTGGATTTGGTCCAAAGGTTTTACTACTAGCCTACTTTGAGTAGAGATGTGAAGAGTTATGTTGAATGTTGCATGGTTTATCAAAAATCCAAGTTTGCCACCAATGCAAGATTATATTAACACTAACTATTCCCCAAAGGGAATGTCTAAGTGTGGACTTTGTGGTAGGACTACCTAAAACCAAGTAGGTTTTTTATAGTCTTTATGTCATTGTGGATAGGTTCAGAAAAATGGCTCACTTTGTACTATGTAAAACCACTCATGATGCATGTGTCATTGCAAATCTATTCTTTAGGGAAGTAGTAAGGATCCATGGACTTCCTCTTAGCATTGTGTCCAATAGAGACACTAAGTTTATGAGTCATTTTTGGAAGACTCTATGGCACAAGTTAGGTACAAACCAATCATTTATATATGCCTACCATCCTCAAATGGATGGATAGATAGAGGTTGTTAACAGGAGCTTGGGAAACCTTTTGAGATGCCTGACCAAGGAGTATAGATAGTGTTGGGATCATGTTATTGTACAAGTAGAGTATGCCTACAATGTTACTATTGATAGGACTAATCAAAAAATTCCTTTTCAAGTGGTCTATGGAGTGCATCCTAGAGGCATTCTTTAACTAAGAGACATGAAAGTAGGCGTAGAGATCAATGGAGTGGCTAAAGACTTTTATCTTTCCATGAAAGAGGTTCAAGATATGGTAAAGAAAACATTAGAGTTGAATATATTAAAGATGAAGCAATGGGATGATGCAAGGAAGGGAGATGTTCAATTTTTATTTGAGGACTATGTCATGGTCCATCTTAACAAACATAGGTTATCTAAAGGAGAATCTCACAAGTTGCAGATGAGGAAGGTGGGACCATGTAAGATTCTGGCCAAGTATGAAGCCAATGCATATCAAGTGTATCTACTAGTAGATATGGTCTTTTCCACTAATTTTAATGTTGTATATTTGGTAGCTTAAAAGGGTCATATTCCACCTTCCATTCCTGTAGGAGATACATATTTTCAAGAAATTGTAGCCACCTTGTTGATGCCATTTAAAAGAAAGCCAAAAGTTGAGAAGATAGTGAGCTCAAAGATGGATAAGATGACTAGGAAACATCTTTTAAAATGGATGGAAAATCCAAATAGTGAAACCACTTGGGTTGTAGAAGGATATTTCATGAAGTAAGGCATTGATCCTTCTTTGATTCCCTCCTAAAGTCCTAGAAGGACTTTCATCTCATTGAAGGAGTATGGTGAAAGAGAACCTAGGTTAGGTGGTTAAAAGAAATAAGAGTCTTGAAAATACTTAGGAATAATAGAGAGGTCATACTCTATGGGGTCCTAATGCATATGAAGCACCAATGTAGGGCATTATAGGCAATTTGGTATCTAAATGTTGCATTGGCATAAAGTTGTCAATTAGGGGAAAAAATGCAAAATTTGTCTTGGAAGGTTAGATAAACATATAAGGGTGGTTAGGAAGGGAAATTACCTAAAAATTTTCTAAATAACTTCCATGTCTTATTTGGAGTCATAATGCATAGCTCTAACAAGTCTAAGGTGTAAAAATGCAAAAATTGTCAATTTTGCAAAAATTGCACATTGACAACTTTGTAATTTTTGCAATTTTTCTTGTCAAAAGTTGCAAAAGTGGTTAGAAGTAACAAGGAGGTTACCAAAAAGAAGGAGATATTTTATTTAGTTGGAGAATTATTTTTTAAATCCCTCCAAGTCACTATTGTATGGTTTGGAAGTTTGAGGAGTACAGATGCATACATCAATTAGAGAAATGAATGATAGTTTAAATGAAAGAGTAGGATTTTGATTGACATATGAATGAAATAATATTTGTAAATTGGTTTTAGTTTATACATATTCATTAATTGATTTTTGTTTCTATTTTAAGGTTCTAACAATCTAGTTGTGGCTACAATAAACATTTTTGTAAACTATCTGTTTGCAGGCCAATACTGGGGTAGACTTTACAAAATGGTGTCTACCAATATGCCCCATGGTTGAAGTTATTTGAGACCTTGAGAATTTATAGTAGAATTATAGTATCTTTTATATTAGGAAGGATGGAGAAAGAATCAAAGGGATAATCCATTTTCTTATAATCCCTAGGTGAGATTAGGTTGATCTTGATTAGAAATTGAAACAAGGAGGGCAAATTTCTTGCAAGGGTAAGTATTTTTGAATGGAATGGGTGTAATGGATGGATAAATCATAGAGGAAATCATTAATTAGTCCAAGGAGAAGTTGTATAAGTCCCTATTAAAGGAGAAAGAGAATATTTTCTTCTAATTTGTCTAGATTGCTTATAATGTTGATCTCAGATTGGTTTTGACAATAGAGTGTCAACACACTTAAGATATTTACTAAGTACATGCTAAGCTAGTAACACATGCTTAGTATAATATGTATAGATTTCAATTTGCAATGAGTTTCAAGTCACTTAAGTGCCGAGTGAATAGTTGATGCCGAGCAATTTCAAGTGCCAAGCAAGACAGAATTATAATAAGTGTTGAGCATTAGTATTATCAAGTACTGAGTAAAATAGAATGGACCTAGTTGTTTCTAATGGCACAAACAACTATGTAAACCATTTTTTAAGCCAAATGATGAATGCCCATCATGAGTTGAATGTCGAGGACATTGAAATAACTACATTGAAGTTGCAAAATGAATAGCTGTAGAATGACCTAAAAAAGAGAAGAGGAGTTTGTTGAAATTTTCAACAAGCCAAATGAAGCCATCAAGTACTTTAAGAAACTACTAAAATCCCTAAGATCCAGTAAAGACACATTAGGATTGGGCTACATAAGCACTGAAGAAGGAGAATCATCCAAAGCTGCTGAGGAAAGAAATAATAAATGTAATAACTCTAAACCTACTTGTCATCATTGTGGTAAGAAAGGACATATAGCCAATGTTTGCAAGAACAAGAATGCTACTTAGAATGCTAAGCTAAAGAACATGACTCATTGTCACTAGTGCAACAAACAAGGTCATCAGGTACATGAATGTAGAACCAAAACCATGCATGCACCAAAATTTGAAGGAAACTACTACAATTGTTAGAAGTTTGGACATAGAGACTTTGAATGCAAATCCAAGTCCACATGGTCATCAAACAAGGGAACAAAGGGAAGAAGCTATGAAAATTCCTATAACAAGGATTACAACACAAGACATAGCTATCAATATTGTCAAGAGTATTGACACATCCTTGAGAATTGTATAAGAACACACTTCAGTGGTAACTAAAATAGATGGTTGAGTCAAACTACATGCTTTAGCTGTTTGAAGACTGGTCATACCAGCAAGCACTGCCCAACAAGGACAAAGGCACCTAACTTAGAGTTTATCAAAGGAAAAGGCAAGGTAGATGTTGAACACATCAGAGGAGAGATGAAAAAAACATGGAGAAAGAAAGATGGAATCAGCACATCAAATGAAGGGATCACTTCACCTGATAGGTCAAGTGGTCACATCTCATCAAACTAAGCAAAAGAAGGTATGTGGGACTAATATTTAAAATGTTTTATCATAAATCAATTCCAAAAGAATTTAGTACTAAAAGAGATATATTAGCATGAAGGAAGATGTAAGATAGTAAGGAAATTACATGGTTAAATCTTTAAGTTTTCACATTACTACTTAGTGTGAAATGTCCTCTTCAATTGTTGAGTAAAATCCTAGTATATGCCGAGCTATCAGTCAAAGTCAGTTGAAGCTGAGTCACTGGTAGTTTTTGAGTGAAAGGAAATTTCTATTGGTGTCAAGTAAGGGTAATTCTTATAGCTATCAAGTGAAAGGAAATTTCTATTGTTGATGAGTAAGGGTAATTCTTATAGCTGTTGAGTGATGGTAAAATTAATTAATGTCAAGTAAAGTAGAAACTACATAGAAGTTGAGTTTACAGTTGTACATGTACCATGAAATAAATGTATATATTTCAAAAGGGTATAAGATAAAATTTCATACATTTTTCATCATTATGAACATAAAGCAAGAGCAATCAAAGTGAAGAAGTGATTGACAAGTGAAATTGAAGCATTTACATGGATCAAAGTGAAGATTGAGCATTCGTTCATCAATTTTTAAGGTATTATTCATCTGTCAAGCTATGCAATTTCATATTTGTTAAACCCTAGATTGTAAAATGGCCTCAAGTTTTATGAATGCAAAGAAAAAGGAACCATTTGAAGTTCAATTAGTTAGCAATGAGGTTAAACAACTAGACTTTAGGGCCATACCAGAAGTTGCATACAAGAATGATCTAGCAGCCATGCTATCTATTATTCCACCCAAGGTTGTTATGGTTCAAGATGTGAGGAAGTTTTATAACTACAAAGTAGGAGGGATTGAAGACATGGAAATCGGACAAGCATATGGTAGGTTATGTGAAAATGGAGTGTTAAAGGAGGAATTCAAAATTGTAGAAAGGAAGGACTTAACCTGTGCCCTAGATTTTCCAACTGTCCTCAAAACTGAATGGATTAGAATTGTCCTTAGCAGAATACATGAAAAATGTATGTGGTTGGAAGGTGGACCCATCAAACTTTCAAAGAGAATTATACATAGGGTTACTAGATACCAAACCCTAGATCATCCTAAAACCTTGAGGAGTGATTCTAAAGAGGTGATTGAACAAAATATAGGAGCCAAGTGGAATAAGAGAGGAATGACCATTGATACTATCAAAGATCCAGTTCTTGATTTTGTTGTTAGAGTCATATCACATAAATTCTATCATTCAAGTAGGCTAAATAGTATTCCATGTATAGTAGTTGATGTAGGCTACAAGATAGTCAAGAAAGATCATACTTATGATCTTGCAAAACTACAATTGCAGTAAATAATTGAAAACCTAGGAGATATGAGGAAATCTAAAAGTGCTAAATGTAAGTTTGGTTCCATACTGATATGTATATTTTTCTATGTTCAAAATGAATTCCCATTTTTTGGTAGAGTAGGATGGAAGACCAATAGCTCAGTTGTTGTACAAATAAATGAGTATATTGAACAAATGGGAGAGAATTTTGAGTCAGTAATGACTAGTTATTTTGAAGATTTCAAGCAGTCCATGAAATAGAGGTTGAGAATTCTTGTTTCCCTAGTGGAGAAGTATTGCAATGATATTTTCTTTCTTGTGGAAATTGACTACATCTTCATCCAGGCTATAGTACCTAGAGTGAGATGGCCTTAGGTTATGAAATAAACATTGATGAAGCTTTAGCTATCATCACTGCACTACTTGCAGAAGAAGTTGTCAAAATTGCTAAAATTTTTGGTAACTATGATGTTGTGTTCAATCTAAATTTGAGATGGAATTGAAGATAGAATCAACCTTAAAGAAGAAAGAAAAAATGGTAAAGAAACTCAAAGCCAAGTTTGGTGAAGGAGCAAAAGGAAATGATGGAGAAGATGATGAAGAAGAAGAAGAGGAAGAATAGGTTCAAGGTCAAGAGCTTCTTGCTTTGACCCAAGGAATGGGTGAGGATCAAGAAGAAGAAGAAGAAGGTGTAGAGGGAGAAGATGTCAAAGAAGCACCAAAAAAGCCTCAAGAAAAGAAGAGAAAAGCTAAGACACAGCCAATTGCACAACCTAAGGCAAAGAAGACTACAAATCCTAGTGCAACAAAGCTCGTAGCTCCAACAATTAGAGCCACTATAAGGGTAGCCATTCAAAAGGCTAAGGAGCAAGCCAAAGAGAAAACCAAGGAAACTAAGCAAACTAGTCCTATGTAGAAGACACTAAGAAGAAAATATGTAGCGCAACCAGAGTCAAATGATAAAAAGATCAAATCAAAGGACACAAGCCAATTTAGAATGGTAAGTCATGCTCCCAAATCTGATCTTGAAAACATTTGTGATAATGTTAAAGATAATGCAGATTTGATTGGTTTGAAAAACATTGAATTTGGAAAATGAGTAGAGAAGACCAAAATATGATTGAAGAATCTATATATGCCACAATGGAAAAATTCAAGAACACCCCTCTTGAATTTGATAACACAGTGCTCAAAGATTTGTATTCAATTGTTAAGAATAAATGGCACTATTTCCTAAATATGGAGAAAGAAATAAGAGAATCTACATTGGTACAAGTAATGCCAAAATTATCAAAAGGAAAAATAACCAAGGCCAATAAGAAATATGGAAGCAAATTTGAACCAAAGTACAGGGCATTTAGCATTTTACAGAATAAAATTGAGGATATAGTAAAGAAATCCACACAAATGTGGAGATTAATTTATGGATTGACAATTGTAAAGGAAGGAGAAGTAGATCCCTTTGAGGGAAGGAATAATGAGGAAGAAGGTGAGGACAAGGAGGAAGAAATAGAAAAAGAGAAAGAAGACAATACTGTGGAGGAGACACAACAAAAGAAAGATGAGTTGGCAATAGCTATAGAGCAGCAAGCAGAACAGAATGTGGAAGATTCACAATTGCTGGCCATGAGCCCTCCAAATGACACAAACACAACTATAGAGACCATTCCAATGAAAGATATTCCTAAGAAATATACTTAGAACATCAATCCATTAACTATAGAAGATTTTAAAAAGATACTTGACCAATCCACATTACAGGCAAGGCTATGTGAAAATCCTATATTGGTCAGTGTCGATGAATTAAAAAAGGTTGTAGCTAACATAACAGGGGAAAATGTGACTACACAAGAACTACCTACTACCATCCCTATAGATACTAGTGCTCAATAAGTAATAAAAACAAAGGATAAATCTTCAAAGGTTGACACTGCTACAAAAGTTGATGAATTTTAGACTGCAGAAGAAAAGGAGTCAACAAGAGAACAAATAGAACAGATAGATGCTTATGTACCTACTACACAAACACAAGGTGCACCTCAATTGATCATACTTGATCAAGGTAGATCTGATGGAGACAAGGACATACCCAAGGAGAAGGAGCAAGAATCCATTCAGACATTGGAAAGCTTACCAAAAACTAACTCTCCTACCAAAGTCCTTCAAAGGTCAAGCACTCATGCAATACCATTGTAGATTTTAGCACTAGGCTTGAGCTCAACAAATGTAGCAAAGGTATTCCACTATGGTGATGCACTATTAGATGAAGACATAGTGATACCAAAATATTATTATGAAACAATAACCTCAGAGTAGATTAATATCATGCAAGAAGCATTGGAGAGAAAGAAGAATCAAGAGATACTCAAGAAAGAGTATAAACAAAGGCAAGCAATTCAAGAGATAGATGCTTTTAGATTGAAAAATCTTGATGAATCAAAGCTCATATTAGAACAATTATTAGAAATTGTTGAATAGGTGACAAATGAAGACCAGGAAACCAACATAAAACTCATGGAATGGTCCAAAAAGAAATTTCAAGGAAAAGTCAATGAGAAGATATCTAGTGGGATAGCACTATCACAAGTAGAGTTGGCTAGAAAATTTGAGAAAGTGAAGAAAGTACTTGAGAACATATTCTCATTGTACACAAAATTGTGTGACCCCACACTCTTAACACAAGAAATGAGCTACAAAATTTTTAGACTGGAGAGGAATTTGAAGGTTTCAAGCATGCAGCTACCTCAAAGTCCAACTCAAAGTGAGAAGCACCTTTATTCAATGCTTCATACACAAAATCAACTAGATGTGTTAATAGTAGAAAAGGCTAACATTAGAGCCAAGTTGATTAATATGCAAGCCTCCCTTACCCCCCATATGGAAATAGTCTAGAAAGAACTAGCCTATGCAAAAGTAGTGTTAAAGAAAGATCCCAATCTTTCAACATTAGATGGTCTAGTTCATCTTGCAGCAGAGACAACCATCCAAATAAAATCCTTAGATGTTGCATTAGACAAATGGGATGCTACTTTGAAGATTATTATGGAAGTCCACAAGAAATTTTTGGACAAATACACAATCAGTGTATAGACCCTTTGACATCAGTGTCAAAAAGGGGGAGAAATATTCAAGGAGGAGAAATATTAAAAAGGGGTAGACAAATAAGAAATTGGGAAAGATAACCCAAAAGGGGGAGAGCAAGAAAAGGAGGAGCAATCAAGCACAAGAACAGAAAATAGAGCATATCAAACAAAAATAGAGTGTCAAAAATTTTGAAGACAAAGAGTATTACCATGAAGAAAAACTACTCAGAGAAGAAAAGAAATTTTGGACATAGAATGGGCACATTAACTTAGGGGGATTCACAAAATTTTGAGGCATATGATTCTATTACAGAGTTTTGAAAATTTTGAAGTTTGTTACATATGTCAAACTGTGTATATATTATTCTCAAGGAAATTAGATTTGTTATGTACTATTAAGTGTTTTTGCCACTCATGTCAAAGGGGGAAATTGTTGATCTCAAATTGGTTTTGACAATAGAGTGTCAACATACTTAAGATATTTACTAAGTTCATGCTGAGCTAGTAACACATGTTGAGTATAATATGTATAGATGTTGAGTTGCAACGAGTGCTAAGTGAACAGTTGCTGCTGAGCAAGTTCAAGTGTCGAGCAAGACAGAATTATAGTAACTGTTAAGCATCAATATTATTAAGTGCTAAGTAACATGGAATGGACCTAATTGTTTGTGATAGCACAAACAACTATGTAAACCATTTTTGTGCCAACTTATGGATAGATCTTGAAGATTTGAAGATAAGATTGAATCTATTTGGATTCCCTATGTGATCAACATGAAACCAATCAGACAAATGGAAGGAATTGAGCAATAAAAATGAACAAATCTCAGCCATAGATTCATACCTAACCCTAAGCCACCAAAATCTTTTTAAAGGAAGATGAAGCCCCATAATTCAGCATGAGAGAGTATGAGTGAATGTGTATATGAAGGAAGTAATGCAAGTGAAGAATTGAAGGAAGTGAAAGGGGTGAATTGATCAAAAAACATACAAGGTGACTTAGAAGTGTGAAACTTTGTAGAATCAGTTTATAGAATAGAGGAGAAGATATACAACATTGATACAATAGATCAAGATGATCAAGATGGACAGAATTGTGATCTAAAATCAGCAAGGCAAAATTTGTAAGTGTATGAGATAAAAAATTCTACTATTACTTTCTAACAACTGTATTAGCAAGGTGAAATCATTTGGAATAAGGTTGATTTAACAGTCATTCTAAAATCCTTTAACAGGGTAACATTCCAAGTGAGTGTTCTAAAGTCCTTTAGCTAGGCACACTTTTAGCAAGGTGTTAAAATCCTTTAATAGGGTGGGATCTAACAATCCTTTGTAAGCCTTTAATAGGGTAGATCATGAGAATGGTCAAACTATGTAACCTTAACAAGTGAACTTTTTTGTTGCAGTAGTGAAGAATTATGGGTGTCATCCCCACCTTAGTTTTACCTTCTCATTGGAGGTTTTCTGGGTAATCATATATGGTGTCAAGTGTTTATGTGGATGTATTTACTTTACATGTTATTTCAATATGCTTATGCATGTATTGTTTTAAGTTAAAAGTTTTTATTGGTTAAAAACTAGTACTTCTGATTCACCCCCCCTCTAAAAAGTGTATACATTTCCCATTTGTATTTCCAAAAGATAAACCCTAACAAACCCTCAAAATTTGGGTTAGGGCATTTGATATATGTCAGAAACCTAAGACCTCATGAATCTTGAAGGTCGTTAAAAAGAGTATCTTGAACTAGAGCTTTTTTCGAACCTTGTTAAGGAAATATTTTCAAAAATCCAAGATTAGTCCATTAGGAGGGTTAATTGAGGGCTACTAGACCTAGATGGAGTTTTCCCTTGTTTTGAAGGGATCATATAGAAATTCAGTGAATGGATTGTGAAAGATGGATGGAAATAATTCCAAGACACCCTAAAAAGATCCTCCAACCCTTTCAAGATTAGATAAGGCTTTAGGGAGCCCTAGAAAGAATCTTCAAGCTAATATACAAGCCTAAATGGGTAGGTTAGTTAAAGGGAAAGTTGAATCTAAGTGATTAGGGTAAACCTTGTGTAGTATGGGATATCAAGGAGTGAACATCATCCATCTACACTACCCTTGACTAATCCTATAAAAAATGCAATTTTATTGCGTTTTCTCAGCTCCACCTGATGTTGTATGCATATGAATTGAGATTTCATAATGAGCTATGGCATCCTTTTGGATTGCCTAAAACCAAGAGATTCACAAATTTATGTTCCATGCAATCATAGGTTAATGTTGAGCTTCACTTCTTTTTGATAATTTTTTAATATTCTCTACTAATGAAGTCCAACCATGTGAAGGTGGAAGCTCATTTGCCACCCCCCTCCTGCCAAAATCTATATTTCTCATTATCTAAAATATTTAAGAAAGGATCAATCTTTAAAGTACTTGGAATGTCCTCATTGCCTCCTGCTACTCTCAAGGGAAGTCCATCTTCATTTCTCATGAGAAATTCATTACAATTCTTTAGTGATTCATGTACATCTAGGAATGTCCTCATCACATCCTGCATAAAATGAATCTAATATTATCAAATACCCCCTAAGAAATAATAGTTCAAGTGAAATAAACGCATGAAAATGAGAGAGAAAAGAAGGAATCTACTTATCAATAGGCACTGCCATCACATCTATGGCCATGCTATGTGTTGAGTGAGTTTTTTTTATTTTTTTGTTGTGCCAAGATCTCTCTATTTATATACATGCATACATAGAAAAACACATATGTATGTGTATTTATATATATACACATATATACATATATATATATATATATATATTTTTTATTTTTTTTTTAATTTATATATATATATGTATATGTATATACATACATACATATACAAAGATCACAAGGGCATGACAACGAGATGTAGAGATCACAAGAGCATGGAAACAAAATACAACAATCACAAGGGCACATGCACACATATATATATATACATACATATAAATAGATATATACATATATACATAAATATGTACATACATACATACATACATACATACATACATACATACATACATACATACATATATATATATATATATATATACAGACATACATGTTTTTGGAAATATAAGGTAGGCTAGGTTACTAAGAGGGAAGGGTGAATCAAGAACCAATAAATCTTTAACTCACTTCACCAATAAATCTTTCATATATTATTTTGATCTAATTGCATGCATGAAAGAATGAAATCAATAAAACATTCATAACATTTTAACACAAGATATGGTGACCTAGAAACCTTCCAAATAGAAAGTAAAACTAGGGATGGGGATGATACCCACAAAATTTAGTCCTGTAGTATAAATTTAGTCCGTTAAGGCTTATAATTGACCACTTCTGGTGATATGATTTGTTAGGAGAAATGAGGACTGCTAGGTACACCTTGTTAAAGGATTTACAAACATACAGTGAAGTATGCACTATGTTAGGAGATTTAGCAAAAGACTATTAAATTACCTGGTTAAAGGATTTAACTGATGCACCTGCTAGAATGAATTAGTTTCTAATATTTGATTTGCAACTTTTATTTGTTGAATGAGATTCCTTGAATTGCAATGATCACCTAACTATGATAGATAAGTCTCTTCTTTACCATATTCTGCTTATAGCCTTCAACTCGACTCTTCACCTTATACTTCTTCATATACTCAATGAATAATACATTTGGATATGATATGATACATTACACACACACACACACACACATATCAATGCAATTAACTACATACTGGAGTTGGATACAATGCCAAATTCATCATAATTCACAAAGTCAGCCTAGCTGCTATAACTTGGATTTAGAAGACAAACTTAATGATGTTTTAACACTTGGAAAACTCTATCAACACTTGACAAACTCTGGCACTTAGTTAAAATTGAAGTTCAGTCCATACTAATCACTTTGAGTAGCATGAACTTGGTTAGCACTATGTGACTCAGTGAACATTGAGAAACTCAGAAGATACTAAATCACTTGGTTGACACTGTATGACTTGGTCAACACTATATTAACTTTCTTAACACTGTGAGCTTTGTAGACACTATAGAACTTGGTTAACACTACAAAGCTTAGTTAACACTAAGATCTTTATTACTTTGACTAGATAGCTTGGTAGACTCTACTATGCTTAGGTGATATAGTAAATTATCTCATATGCTTTAGTAGAAATTGTGAAGCTTGACATAAACTTCAATCTAACTACTTAGCTTAGTAGCAACTGAAACACTTGGTTAACACTTCTAGATGAATGATAATCTCAATAGCAATTGTAGATCTTGATAGCAATGTAACCAACTAACTAAATGTTAAGTCATTAATAGATGAATTGACCTTAATGTCAACAGTATGCATATATGTATGTATGTATACAGAGAGATCTTTTTTAAGGTGCTAAGTGACTTACTTCAAAATCTTGCACAAAAATAATGCAGACCAGGAAAAATGGGTAGTGTTTGTAAGAAATTTTACAAAAATATATCATAGCAGATATTTTTAGAAATAAGAAAATCATAATCCAATTAAATGGGTCTAGTTGCTGATTAGCTGGATTGATTACAAATTTCTATAAAACTATCATCAGATTAGGTACAATAAAATGAACAATTAGGTGTTCTTAGCTAGCAAGATCAAATATAGTTGATCCAGTTGCATACATATTCTAGAATCTACTTACCAATAAGTATTTCCATCACATCTATGTCCATGCTTCATGTTGAGTGAGTTTTATTGTTTTCTTTGTTGTGCCAAGATCTCTTTGTTTATATAAATATGTGTGTGTATGTATTTATATATACATATATATATGTATATGTATATATGTATACATATCTATATACATACATACATATATGGAGATCACAAGGGTACATCAACAAAATCCTAGATCTCCATTGAACACCACAATTCACAAGATCTCTCTCGATATATACATACACACATACATAGACACACACACATATGTGTTTATATGTATACATACACACACACACATATATATATACATACATACATACATACATATATATATATATATATACATACATACATACATACATATACATGTATGTATGTATATATACATACAGAGAGATATTTCTTTAGGTGCTTATTACATCTTAGCACAATAGAAAAATTTATCCAACTACATACATATTCCAAAATCCAAATAATAAAACAACAAAACTCACTCACCCTATGCAAAGTGTCTTATCTCAAAATCTTACATAGAAATAATGCAGAGTTAATGGGAAATATATCTATATATATATATATATATATATATATATATATATATATATATATATATATATATATATATATGTATGTATGTATGTATGTATGTATGTATGTATGTATGTATGTATGTATGTATGTATGTATGTATGTAAAATAAACATACATACATACATGCATGCATGCATGCATGCATGTATGTATGTATGTTTATTTTACATACATACATACATACATACATACATATATATATCTACATCTTTTACATGGTTTAGAGGTAATGTCATTGTGGAAGAGGCTTCTGCAAGGGAATGAGCCTCATGATTATGGCATTTACATAGAAGTAGAACTTGCTTCTTCAACTCTAGTAGTGAGAATAGTTGCCACAAATTCCTGAGAGCCAAGGGACCCTGAACCTATGCTACATTTTTTGGAAACATAGGAGAAGTTAATATTTGCTTCAATACTTCATAACATTCTAGATCATATAGTGATACCCAAATTAATAGTAGCAGTAGATACTTGGGATCCTCACAAGGAGATTGTGCCAATACATGATGATTACATCCTTGGCTTCCATTGTTGGGTAATTGTATGGAGCCTTTATATCCAACCATTTCTTATAAATTTGGGAATGTGTTGCATGCCTGCAATGCAAGTGATGCATCAACACATGTAATTTTATCACCTTGGAAAACTATATTTGATCCTACTAGCTAGGAACTATTGATTGTTCATTTTATCATACCTAGTTTGATGACTGTTCTATAGGAATTTGTAATAAACATAGCTAATAAAAAAATAGAGCAATTTAACTAGGTTATGGCTCGGGCATGTCCTATTCCCATTAATCATATGGTTGCAATATTGGAGGCAACATTTTTTCCAAAGTAGCAGTAGGTTTTGTATCATTGTCTTTGTTCAAGTCTTGATTTTAATAAAGTAACAAAGTAGTTTTTAGGGTGGAAAGGACTACTACACCATGGGATTCTTGCTAATGATAGGGTAAGAAGTTGGCTAAAAATAGCCCTCGAAATGATAATTCAAGTTGTAGAGGGTACGATTGTGGAACAACCTAGGGTTGGAGAGAATGTAAGCTATCTTAGGGTGATAGAGTAGCACCAATTTGAGGCACTTTAGTAGCAACAAGAAGTAGCAACATATGCTCAATAGAAAGCCTCATCTTCCATGGGCAGTGGGATTTTCTTGAATAACTCCATGGGTGCACCTCAACTAAGTTTGAAGGAAGTGATTGAAATATATGCACAAGAATATGACATCCAATTTTTCCCTAAAGTGGGTTGCACACATGATGGTATTTAGGTTTATGGATTTGGAACTCTTAGTATCTATCTAGATTTTATAAAACAAGTGCTTGCATAATCTAGAGATGGACTGGTGATTGCATCATTGGAGCAGCTAGTTGAGATGCATTGTAATCAAACTAGAAAAAATCATTGATAAACCAAACATATAATGAAGAGGAAACTTGAAAACATGAATGCTCAAATGTTTAAATGAATTGTATTGAGGATCAAACATCTATGCAAAAGTGACAACACAATTTGACTTTGATTTTAAATATAAACAAAAAAAAATAAAACATGACATAAATCATTCCCCATTTTGTTTGATTATGGAGAGTTGTGTGCAAAAGAGGGTTGAGATTTTTGAACAAGGGTGAAGAGCTTTGAGCATTGATGGAGAGCTCTAAGCTTTGAAAATTGGTAGAGATTTCATTGGTGTGCCCTTGTGATCCCTACTTTTCATTGTCATTCCCTTATGGTCTCTACATTTCATTGTCATGCCATTGGTGGAGATCTAGGATTTCATTTTTGTTCCCTTGTGATCACTACATTTCATTATCATGCCCTTGTGATCTTTGGATTTTTTTGTCATGCCCTTGTGATCTTTGTACCCTTACTCTGCGATTTTATTTTCATGTCATTCCCTTGTGATCTATGTGCCCTTGCTTTATGATTTTCTTCAAGGGGAGAAGAGGTACCTATCTAAATGTTCTTTTCTTGTCCTTCTAAACATGTACCTCTTTATATTTTTCCTAATAGGTGATTAGAGAAGCTTCTCTTTATGTATATTTATGTGTATATATACATACATACACACATGTTTGTGTGTCTATGTATGTATGTATGTATGTATAGAGAAGATTATCTTTATGTATATGTATGTGTATATATATGTACATACACATACATATGTGTGTGTTTATGTATATATATGTATATATACAGAGATCTCTTTATTTATATACATATATACATACATACATAGATACACACACATATTTTTATGTATGTATATATACATACATACTATTACTTTGTGATGACTAATCAAGGAAGTACTGTACATACTTCATAAATTCTTTAGGACTCGGGGCATCACCCCAAAAAAAATTTGGGCCCTATTTTATTGGGATTTTGGGCCGACATGTAATTATTAATTATAACCCTAAAGTGGTAAAAATACTTGTATAAAAGGGCTTAGGGTTAGGGATTGTTTCATAAGGTGATGCAAAAATTTGTTCTTGTGATAGTATTGAGCTATAAGGGATTATAGATTCTAATCAAGTTGTAATCACTAGATTGTAAAATATTGGACTTGCTATTTGTTGAACATAGCCTAGGGTTTGGGTGAACCATGTTAAATCTTGGTGTATTGTGTTCTTTTCTATGTGATCTATTATTTTCTTATATTGGTTATATTTGCATGTAATTGTTATTTCTATCCATGGTTTAATCCTAAAACATACATACATACATACATATATAGAGATCATAAGGGCACAACAACAAGATGTAGAGATCACAACGGCACATCAACAAAATGCAGTGATCACAAGGGCATGGCACTAAAATCCTAGATCTCCACTAATCTCCACAATCTACAAGATCTCTCTATACATACATACATAGACACATACATGTGTGCATGTATGTATGTATATATACACATATATATACATATGCATATGTATATATATGTATATGCATACATACATACATACATATATACATACATACATAGATACATACATATATACATACATACTTATATAAATACATATATACATACATATACACATACATATATACATACATACATACATGTAGGGCCCATTTGTCATTGCACCAAAAGCCATGACGGTTAGTGAACATGGAACACCACATAATTAACCACATATGGGTAGGGGAGCGCATCACATCACCCAAAAATCTCCCCCTCGATGTGCATACCAGGTGCTTACGTGGGTTGGGAAGGCACCAGGGAGATTTGAACCCATGACCAGGCTCTGATACCAATTGTAGGGCCCATTTGCCATTGCACCAAAAGCCATGACTGTTAGTGAACATGGAACACCACATAATTAACCACCTATGGGCAGGGGAGCGCATCACATCACCCAACGATACATATATCTTCATATGCAATTTTATCACCTTGGAAAACCATATTTGATCTTTACTCAATCACAAAGAGATAATATTATCTATAAGTACATATTTGTGCATACTTAGTTTGTTATGAATAGTTTTGATATAATTCATCTAAGAGTGAGTCTACTCATGATGATAATGGCTCTACGTATTATGTCTTTAGAGAAGAGAGACTTACAAAAGATTAGATGTTATTTCTAGCTCAAATGTTCCCAAATTTATGTTCACAACTCAAATTCTCTCCCATGGCTCGAGCTAAAACCCTCATTACTACATCCAAAATTAAGGAATAAAATGCTATTATGTCCCCAATAGAGAATTGAAGTGCAATTTTTTCAGATTCCACTTAGTACTATGTCAATAAATTCAATAAATTCTACTACCATGTAAATTAACTTACATTCATTCTGAAGCTTAGGCCCTAACAACAGTCGAAAGGTAAACTGTTGCCAAAGAATTTGCTAAAAACAAGCAAGAGTGCATATTTAGAATGAACATAGATATTGGCAAGGTTGAAGAAGCATATAATCCTCTTACACATAATCAAAATTATGTCATAGATGAACTCAAAAAATTGAGCAGTTGAGTAGTCCAAATTTGACCTTTCAAATACCACACTTTGTCCATCATTATCATTTTATCGAACTGCATAATATTTCTTGAGATTTATCCAAATAATATATTACACTCATACTATGAGAGAAATTCAAACTTGTGGACTATATTTGGAATTAATACTACTTTACTAGTAAGATGACACTACTAGTAAGATGACACTAAATGGAGCCATAGAGATATACTTTTGGCTTGAGTGTCATTCTTGAAGACCAACTGATATTGCCACCATGAAAATTATAATATCCCTACTCACTCAGAATCCCTACTCACTTAAAATATAAAATCCTAATATGATATTTGAATAAAATTATTTTGATGTTGTTTTACAGACAACTTATATGGATTCATACCTAATGATTATAGGCCAAAGCTATTCATGTGTATCATACACTTTTCATGAAAAAATCCCTAGTTACAGAAGTTTCTTCTACCACTAGAGCAAGTATTTTCCCTTGAGTGAGCAATTTTATGCCATATGTAAAATCCCTTTAATTTTTTGGGACATGGAGCACATTCTATGTTAGTAAAATTCAGATCTGTAGATATTTGCATTTTTTTTTCAAAGATATGAACAATGATTGATTAGAATTTCCTGCATTTGTTTCTAGATATTACCCTCTATCATTTCCTTCCTCTAGACATTATTGTCATCTTTAATTTCCCAAATCTATCCATACACACCTTCCTTCTTCCCCACCATAGGAAGTGACTAGAGTTGCATGGAGCCCTTGTTCTCTAATGTGTATATGGTCAAATATACACATGAATTACATAGGCATTATTTTTTGACCTACATATGGTCTTTTATTTTATGTAGTCCTCCATATGGCCTATTATGAATATATAGTTTAATTTTAAGAAAAATAATAATCTTAAATGTATATGATTAAATAAAATAAACAAGAGTACCAGTTATAGTTGTATAATTCTAGTATTATTGATTATCTTAAACAAAATGTTCAATTAAACAAGTGTGAAGTAACATAAATGGATCATGTACTCGATCCTATTATGACTTAATGGGAATGCATCTGATCATTACCTACATGATATTATGCACGAGATCTTTACTCAATTACCAAGAGATAATATAATTTGTAAGTACAAATTTCTACATACTTAGTTTAGTATGAATAGTTTCGACTGAATGCAAGGATAATTGCTTGTGTGATTCAAGACATGAATGATTAATTTAATTGTGGACAAGTACTATGAAAGTGTGTATGTATGCATGTAAAGAAGTTCACATAGTGAAGTAATATACATACATACATGCACATATGCATATAATCATCATAATCAACTATCCTTGAATTTGACCAAAGGTAGTATATATATGAACAAGAGATACATATTTAGAAGGAAAAAAAAGGAACATTTGCATAGGTACCTCTTCTCCCTTTGAAGAAAATTATAGAGCAAGAGCATGGAGATCACAAGGACATGGCATGAAAATGAAATGTAGTGATCACAAGGGAATGGGAAAAAAAGCCTAGCTCTCCACTAATCTCCACCAATGTTCAAAGCTCTCGACCCTCTTTTAGATCTCTCCACCCTCTTTCATGTGCAACTCTCCACATTCAATCAAAAAAAATGAGGAATGATTAATTTTGTGTTTTTTTTTTTTTTTTTTTAATAATCCATAATTCATAATCCACAAGATCTCTTTGTATATATACATACATACATACATAGAAACACAGATATGTGTATCTATGTATGTATATATATATATATACATATACATATACATATGTATATATATGTATATACATACATATATATAAATATATATACATATATATACATACATACATATATAATATACATACATATATACATACATACATAAAAACAACAATGCACTTTCTAAGAGTTTACAATTGTTCAACAAAATTAATATTTTACAAGCAAATGCACCTAAAGAACTATTATCTCGGAAGCAAGAACATGGTGTTGAAATGGTATAGAAAGTGCTTGATATGAGAGGTCTACAAGTGAGGGTGATGACCAATCTTGAAAACTTGAGTGCTGAAATGAAAGCTATCAATGATAAAAACTCCTATGCCAAAGTTACAACACAATGTGAAGTTGATTTTAGATATGTTAGAGGGAAATATTTAGAAGTTTGGTAATAAAAATTTAAGGCATGAGAGCTAAGGAGAAGGAGGGGCTTTAGAAAGAGAAGTAGAAGGAGTGGATGTAGAAAGAGATTGCATGGCAAAAACAATAGCTAGACAACATAGCAGATATTATGGGACCCACTGGATAGAATCCAAGAAAGTGTTGTGGTAGGTACTATGACATTGGAATTACTTGCAAGTGTCTTTGAGAATTTACAATATAAACATTAGGAGGACTAAAAGTTGTGCAATTTGTCATGTATTACATTTGCATTTTCTTATAAGAGTGTTTCAAGTATTGGCACAGTTTCCCTACAATGATTCCAAGTATCAAGTTCTTATAAGATTTTTTCAAGGCTGGGAACCACTTCAACATCCTTTGCATGGTTTAGAGGTAATTTTATTATGGTAGAGGCTTATGCAAGGGAATGATCCTCATGATTATGGCATTTACACAAAAGAAAAACTTTCTTCTTCAACTCCCTACACTCAACTTTTAATTGAAGTTATTCTTCCAATAGTGAGAATAGATACTACAAATTCTTGGGAGCCAAGGGACCCTAAATCTATGCTACATTTTCTAGAGACATGGGACAAGCTCCTACTAGCTTCAGTACTTCATAACATTTTGGATCATATAATGATGTCCAAATTAATAGCAATAGTAGATATTTGGGATCCTCATAGGGAGAGTGTGCCAATACATGCATGGTTACATCCTTGGCTTCAATTGTTGGGCTAGTGTATGGAGCCTTTATATCTAACCACTCATTATAAATTGGTGAATGTGCTTCATGCCTAGCATGCAAGTCATGCACGTGCATATGCAATTTTATCACCTTGGAAAACTATATTTGATCTTGCTAGCTGGGAACAGATGATTGTTCTTTTTATTGTACTTAATATGATGATAGTTCTACAAGAATTTTTAATCAACACAACTAATTAGAAACTAGACCCATTGAACTAGGTTATGGCTAGTTTCTTTCTAAAAATATATGTTTTTGTAAAATTTCTTGTGAACTCTACCCATTTTTTTTGGTCTGCATTATTTTTGTGCGAGATCTTGAGGTGAGTCACTTAGCCTGGGTTAATTTATTTGTATTTTTTTATTATTTGCATTCTAGAATATCTAAGCAGTTGGATCAATTTTTCTATTATATTAACATGTAATAAGAACATTAAGAAAGATCTCTAAGATATACATGTTTAGATGAAAATATAAAGAGATGCCTATTTAGAAGGAAAAGTAATGAACATTTACATAGCCCTTAAAGAGAATTGTAGAAAAAGGCCACAATATGAAAATGAAATCTCAAAGCAAGGGCACAATGATCACAAGGGTATGATATCACAACAAAATCACAAAACAAGGACATGGAAATGAAATGCAGAGATCACAAGAGCACAACAATAAAATCACAGAGCAAGGGCATGAAAACAAAATGAAGAGATCATAGCAATGAAATTGCAGAGCAAGGACATGGAAACAAAATGTAGAGATCACAACTATGAAATGCGTCGATAACAAGTGCATGACAATATTTAGAGCTCTCTAACCTCATTCAGAGCTCTCCACCCTATCATGCATAGCTCTCTACAATCAAAACAAATGGGGAATGATTTATGTCATGTTTTCTTTTTTTATATACTCATTCAAGCATCAAAATTATGACACCAACATCAGTATTATGATGACATCGAGGATAATTACAAAAAAATGAAGATCACCAAAAATTACATTGTCATTGCAAATTTCCATTGCAATTTGACCTCAAATGTTGTAGTGACACTACATCATCTTTCCAATTAACGAAAAAAAATTCCTTTATACCATGTCCTCAAACAATTCCTTGAGTTAGCCTTCAGGCATTCCTAATTAATTATAATAGGGCCTCTTAAGATAATCAATTATTTTATAATTACACAACATTGTCTTCTCACTTTCTTTACAACTTCTCACATGTGTGATCACTAACCTTGCACACTTTTTGACATCATCATCAATTTGTCTTCTATCACTATCCAATTTGGATATTGAAATTCTATCTCTATTAGGAGATACAATCAAAATATTAGAAATTATTTCTCAAGTACTTTCTATGTATACTGTCCTCTATAAATCTTGAATATCTTCTACATGTCTTTGAATTTATCCATGCATACTTAACCACTTCATCAGGACACAATGTAGAACCCATCCTTAACTACACTTGACCTGGTCATCAATACTCAGTCTGTACGACCTTGTTCTCTATCTGCTACTTTTTCAGTCTTCACAGAAACAATGTTATGCTAATATCAATGACAAACATAGTCATGAATGCAACATTTCAATCTCCCCAAGTGTTCTAGTAATTCTTAGGATACTCCCACCATCAAAATTTATGCGAAAAATCAACCCCTTTGGCATTGATGGCAATATAGATTAAAAACATTTAAGTTCCAAGAATATCAAATCAAACTTTTGTTGTTACTGTTGTTGTTCTCTTCTTTTTCAAATCCTGTTCATCAATCAAATCTAAAACTCTCTAGAACACTACTCTGTCTGTACTTTCTCATTCTTAGGATCAACATCATTTGTTCACACTCTAACTCTCTGGAACAACTCTCATTCTTCCATGGATTATCATCAATTTTCGCAATTTATCCCTATTCAATGTTTCTCCCATTGACATCATCCACTAAAACACTTATCCCACATACATACATAGGAGTTTTTCATGTAATCTCTTTACCATAAATAGGAGACACTTTTCCTTCATTAATCAAAGATTTTTTTATGTATACTTCTCCCTCATTGACATCAATTACAAAGGCTTCATTATATCATTCATCTACTCTAAGTCTTCAAACAGCTCAAGTGTCCAAAGACACTATTTGAAACCATCTATCAAGAGTCCTTGGTGACTCTTCTAATCTCAGATACTTCCCCATATAGGAAGCATCATCATCTAGTCCAGTCAAACAATAGTGCTCTATACTACTAGATTGATGCATTTTCTACATCATATACTCAAAAGTGGGAAGGCACATAACCCCAAGCATACCTCACAAGTACTCAAATATATCTTTAGGTAAGGGATTTGTAAAGATATCTAGAATCTAATCTTTTATACTTACATACTCCAATCTAATTTATTTCTCTGCATCTTTCTCTTCAAAACATGATATTTAATAGATATATTCTTAATCTTAGAATGAAACATAGGATTCTTAGACATACTCACTATACTTGTGTTATCACAATGTATGATATCAGGCTCTAAAAATTATATCCTAGAATCCTTTAGCATCTTCTTCATCCACATGATCTAACTACAATTGTTTGTTGCTACTACATTACTTTTGTTGTACTTTTTGATAAATATATTTTTTGTTGCTTAGCCAAGAAACCAATCTTCCTCTAAGGAATAATGCTCCACCACTTGTTTTTTTTTTCATCCTTATTTCCTTCCCAATCCACATCAATATAAGTACACAAAGTGAAATCACTTGATGTATCATACCATAGTCCAAAATTATGTGTACCTTTAGATATCTAAATATCCTATTTACTATTGCATAATGATATTCCTTAGGATCATCTTGAAATCATGCTAATATCCCAACTACATCTTCTATATTTGGTTTGGTATGAATCAGATATTACAAACCTTAAATCATAGATCTATACTTCTACTCAATTGTAGGTGTCTTGTCTTTGCTAGATAACTTGTGGCCAGTCATCATAGATGTGCCAATAGGCTTACAATTTTCCAAACCAAATATTTTCAACAATTATTTTAAATACTAAGCTTGTAATATAAAAATACCAACACTTCTTTGAACAATTTTTAAACCAAAAAAAACTTTATCTCACCAATCATACTCATCTCAAACTCATTCTTCATTTCATCAACAAACTTATCACTTGTTGAATCATTACCTCCAAAGATTATGTCATCAACAAATATTACAATGATCGATAATCCATTCTTAATTTATTTCAGATATAATTTATTATCTTCCATACCTTTAGCAAATCCCATTTTTCCATATATTTATCCAATCTTGTATTCTAGGTTCTAGGTGCTTTCTTTAGACCATAAAATTATTTCTTTAACTTGCATACGATATCCTTTTCTTCTGTCAAAAGGAAATCCTTCAGGCTACTCAATGTAGACTTCTTCTTCAAGTTCTCCTTTCGAAAATGTTGACTTAACATCCATCTGATACACTTACAACTTTTTATTTGCTACATAAACTAGGAACATTCTTACTACTTCCATTTTGGCAATACAGGCAAATCGCTCTTCATAATCTATTATTTCTTCTTGTGAATATCTTTTACATACCAATCTTGCTTTATTCCTCACAATTTCACCTTGTTCATTCATCTTATTTCTGAATAACCATTTAGTTCCTACAGAATTCTTGTCTTTAGGTCTAAGAACCAATTCTCATGTCTCATTCTTCACAATATGATCTTATTCTTCCTTCATTGCTTGAATCCAATGATCATCTTTGCATGCCTCATCTGTGCTCTTAATTCAGCTTGAGAAACCAAACATAATTCCTCATGTACTCTATTTATTTTCATCACTCGTTTGTCTTTACTTCCAATGATTTATTCAGTAAGGTGATTCTTCACCAAATTCTTGTTTGGTGTAGGAGTTGCTACCTCAACTCTCACTTCTTCTCTTAGTTCTGATCTTTATTCTTCACTTTGGTCAATAGTTCAAACATCATTTTGTAAATCAATGTTAGTATCAAAGAAAATTTCAATATTTTCTTTAATAGACTCAGGATTATCTTCTTCTTCATCATAAATATAATTCAGCATTCTCTTTTTAACTCCAAACATTTCATCCACTTTTACATTTGTACAGTCAACAATTGTCTTAATTCTCCAATTAAAACATTTATAAGATATTCTTTTCAATGAATAAAAAAGGAACATGCCTTCATCTCTTCTTGGATCAAACCTACCAATATCATCATCTCTAATTATGTAGCACTTACTTCCAAAGATTTTGTAATACTTTGGTAATGGTGCATGTCCAAACATAATTCATAAGGAGTCTTGTTTGTACCTTTTTTGATCTCTACTTTTTTCATGGTGTATATTGTTGTGTTGATTGCTTCTCTCCAAAATTTATTGGATACATCATTCTCAAACATCATTTCTCTTTTCACTATTGATACAGACATGTTCCTTTATTTTGCAATCCCATTTTACTCAAAACTCTTGGGTGATGATAACAATCTATTAGTTCCATTTTCTTCACAAAATATGTTAAACTTTCTAGAAGTAAAATCTCCAGCTCTATCTAATCTCAAACACTTAATCTTTATACCTTATTGATTCTCAACTCTATTCTTAAATAGCTTAAAATTTTCAAATACCTTATACTTTTCTTCAAGAAATGCCACCCATGTCATTCTAGTGAAATCATCAACAAAAATCATAAAAGTACCTTCCTCTATAGAATCCTCTTGTTCTTGTAGGACCACTCAAATATGTATGAAAAATATCTAATTTCTCTATGGTAGTTAACTTATTTCTGGGAAAAGAAACCTTTTTTTCTTACCATAATACATTCTTTGAAAACAACATTAGTAGGCTTCATAATTCTAGGTAAATCTCTGACTACAAATGTGCTACTATACTTCACAATATTATCAAAGATTATGCATGAAAAAACCTTCTATTCTATAGTAAATTGTTATCCACTTTTGTAGCTAAACAAGTCATCTCAATATCTTTCAATTGAAACACATTACCTTTGGATCTTGTACCGGTTCCAATCAACTTACCCTGTTTATCTTTGATAATGTGAGTCTTCTCTGTGAATTGCAACTGATACCCTTTATCAACCAACTATTCAATACTTATTAGGTTATGTTTTAATCCATAAAATAAATAAACATCATTAATTTTAGTATTTCCATCAAGAGTAATAGATCCTATCCCTATGATGTGACAAACTACATTATTATCAACTCTAACAATTCATTCACTTTGATTTCTAAATTTGACAAACTTATTCATATCTCCAGTCATATGATGTGAACATCCATTGTCTATATATTCCAATCTATTTTGTTTTCAACTTGTGAGACTAGGGCTTTTCCTTCTCTAATTTCAAAATTCTCTTCTTTTATAGCCATAAATCCTATTTTTTCATCACTCACTCTGAATTATTTCATCAAACTCATCATCTTCATTTACATACAAGCAATCTCTAAGTCTTCTAGGTTTTAAATTCTTCTTATACTTTTTCTCTCTTTTAGAAAACTTAAAAGCATAATGACCAAATTCATTGCAAGTCCAACATTAAAGAAAATTCTTACCATTTGGTTCTCTTCTTACAAGCAAGGCTATACCACATTCATTTTTTTTTGTTTTCTTCATATCTAGATCTACTGCTACTAGCATAGTCTCCATTGGTACTTGCACTTCTTCATAAAGAGGGATGAACACTTAATGAACTAAAAGTTGTTTCCACTCTAGGCAATTCTTTGAATTTCTTCAAGCTTACTTTTTTTGCTTCCAATCTTCCAAGTAAGGTCTCTCTGGTAAACTTGTTAGTGCAAGGTATTGCTTGCTCAGTCATTTGTGTTATTTGTCTAAATGGTGGTGTCAATTTTTTCAAAAAAAATAGATAATCACATCTTCATCTTTAAATCCTTCACAAGACTTAATTCCTACAACAATATCATATATTCTACCAACATAGCTTCTTACAAATTCATCTTCTATCATTTTAGCAACTTAAAATAAACATATTTAATTTTGTAGTCTAACTCTTTTAGCATGCTTATTACCTTCAAAAATAGATTCTAAAACCTTCCAAGTTTTATGAGATGTTTCTAAGGATTTTACCTAATGGTGTTCACTCTTAGGAAGAGATAACAATATTACACATAAATAGATCTCTTTTATCTTCACTATATTCCTCAAGTTTTCCTTCTTCCACAATCTTCTTTTCAATCTTTGTCATCAGCCAATATCTTGGACCTATATATAGAAAATGAGTCTTCATCCTCTCCTTCTACATATTATATTTATCAAATTTTGGATTTTCTTTTCTAAAGTGACTCATCATCGATCTGTCAAATTTGTTAAGCTTTCTCTTCAAGGGCTTGATGCTTTGATACCAATTGTTAGAAAGTAAAGTTCGCCAAGATAACTAAGAGGGGGGTGAATCGGTTATCCAACTATTGAAACATTTATTAACCCTATTAGTCCTTAAGGGTTTGATCCATATAATCAACAATAATAAGAATATAATCATACACAATAATAGTAGATATGCTAACTAGGGAAACCCTTGATCAGAGGAAAAATTCTAGTGGTGATGGTACCCACAAAATGATATACTAATATAAAAGTTCTTTGTTAGAGGATGAACTATGTTAGTAGCCAATGAAATACATTTAGTACATATCAATCTTAGTTAGGAGACTTTAAATCCCTATTAGGAGATTCCAACCCTTTTAGGAGTTGTGTCAACCCTATTAGGAGTTATAGAAGGCAGATGGACCCATTATCTAAATAGCTTTGGAGAAAGAACACCAAACTCACTATCCAACTAGTCTTTGTATTATTCTTTGTAGAATAATAGAAATGTATAGCTCCTTTTCTTTCCTCTAACTAGACCAAACTTTTTCTGATCTTGATACTAGATCACCAACTTCACATCCAACAATCCCTTGGATTTCTCAATCACATTTACCAAATACTCTACTCTTGTTCACATAATCCACACTACATCATTTTTCCAATCAAGGAAAATATATTTCCTTTATACCATATCCTCAAAATAATTCCTTGAGTTAGCCTTGAGGTTTTTCCAACTAACTATAATAGGACCTCTTTAAGATAATCAATTGTTTTACAATTACACAACATTGTCAACTAACGGTCTTAACAACTTCTCACATGTGTGACCTATCACCTTGTGCACTTTTTGAAATAATCATAAAATTATCTATTGTCACTTTCCAACTTCACATATCAAGATTCTATCTCTATTAGGAGATACAATCCAAACATCAATAGTTGTTTATCAGGTACTTTGTTTCTATACTATCCTCTAGAAATCTTGAATATCTTCTACATGCCTTCAAATTTCTCCATTTCCACTTAACCACTTCATTAGGACACAATTTAGAATAAGTTCTTAATTGCCCTTGACCTTATCATTAATACTCAATCCATGTGACCTTTTTCTTTGTCTACTACTGTGCTAGTCTTCACAGAAGCAATGTTATGTTGACATCAATAAATAAAAAAGTCATGAATGCAACATGCCAATCTCCCCAAGTTTTCTAGTATTTCTTAGGATACTCCCCCAAAGGAATACTATTACCATTCATGCTAACAAGAGCTTTGTGTTGGGTTGTCAGATTTTGGATGGTGTGATAACTACCCATGAAGTTATTCACTCAATAGGCAAGAGTCAAAATCTTGTTATGGCCTTTAAGCTAGATATTTCGAAAGCATATGATTAGGTTGAATAGACTTTATTCTTTGATGTCCTTGAGAGGCTTGGTTTTAATAAAAAAAATATTGGGATGATTAAAACTATCATTTTTTTTGGACCTGGTGAATGGTATTCCTTAGGCTTCCTTTGGGGCTAGGAGGGGTCTAAGGCAAGGAGGGCCTATTTATCCCTATCTTTTTATTATGGTTGTTGAGGTAATAGGTAGATCCTTCTCTAGACTAGCTATCTTTATGGATTTATTTGAAATCAAAGTTTCCACCTCTTTACCTCCAAAGTTATTCAATAATTTGTTGACAATACCTTTTTACATGGATTCTCATTTGTGATCAAATCTAGGGCTTGGCACAACTTTCTAGATGATTATGCAGTTAACTCTAGGAAACAAATAAACTATAGTAAGAGTAAAATATATATTTTAACACAAACCAAGATCTTCAGAGGCATAGAACTCATATCTTGGGTTGTCATTATTCTAGTCTTCCAAACGGTTATCTTGGTGTCCCACTAATAGTGAAGGAAGATTCTAATCAATTTTGGAACACCAAATTAGAAAGAATAAAGAAGAAATTAGCATGGTGGAGGGAAAGTTATTGAGTAGTGTTTGGAAGCTTCAATTATTAACTATGTCTTTCTAGGGGGTTCCAATGTACTTTCTCTTTCTCTCCTCAAAATCACCCAAGGTATTGTAGACCAGTTGGAGAAGCTTCAAAGAAAATTTTCTGGATTTGGGATAAAGAAAGGAATAGATAGAGCCTTGTTAACTAGAATATGGTGTGTAAACCTAGGGAGAAGGGAGACTAGTTGTCAAAAAGATCTCAGATCTTAATAGAGATCTTATTACTAAGGTTGTGTGGAGGTTGGATGTGAATTAAGAGAGCTAGTGTAGAATTATGAAAGCTAAGTACCTAAGAAATTCCCTTTGTGTGTATTATCTCAATGATAATGATTAGACATTGGGTTCTAAAATATGAAAAAACTTGATTAAAATTTTAAAAAATCTTAGAGATCGGATGTGATGATAGTTGGGAAAGGAAATAGTTTAATTTTTTGAAAATATAATTAGCTAGGAGGGAAACCTTTTTCCTATAGTAAATTTGGCCAACTGAAGGAAATCTTAAAGCAAGCTTGTGGGAAAAAAGTTAGTGATTATATAATTGGGAAAAGGAAATGGAAAAGAAGTTTGGAGAAGGTGATCCTTGTCTATCTAAGGCCTCTACCTAGAGAACTAATGGATACCCTAGATACATATAGATTTAAGTAGTCCTTGGGAGAAAATAAGTTTATTTTGGACAAAATGACCAGTGGGAACTTCTTAATCAAGACTTCTTATCTCATGGTATTTGTGAGAGACCAACTCCTGCCCTTACTAGAAGAATCTTTAGAACAACCAACTTATTACTAAAGTGAACTTTTCCTAGTAGACTTCTTTACATGGAAGGATACTCACAATTGATAATCTAAGGAGAAGAGGTTTCAAAATCCCAAATATATGCTATCTTTGTAAGGCAGAGGAGGAGAGTTAACAACACATCTTCCTTTAATGCCCCTTTGCTTAAAGATTCTAGCATGTAACCCTTCAGAAATTTCATGTGGAGTGCATCATCAAAATTATTTATAGAAGTTTATTTTAAATTGGGATCTCCCCTTTATGCATCTAGTGATTAGACTTATATGGAAAATGATCCCACCTCATGTTTGTTAGGGAATCTAGAAGGAGATAAATAATTAGATTTTTAGGGAAGTCAAGAACTAGGAGGAAGTGGTGTCCAATATAATATTTAAGTTGTTGAAGGGGAATTTAGAGTATAGTAAGTGGAAGACTCCCTAGATCCCTCTGTCAATTGGTGAATAGAAGATAGCTATGAGATGGAAACTCCTAGAGATATTTCATGTGTATGATAGCTTGAAGTCCCTAGCTAGGAGGAACACTAAATGGATGCCTCCCACTCATCCAAACCTAAGTCTCAAATTTTATGGAGCTACAAGGAATGGATGTGCTATAGGAGTGGTATTATGAGGCATTCAACTAGTCACCAATTGATGGCTTATGTGAGAAATTTGGGTAATGCCTCTAACAATGTGGCAGAGAGTATGACACTATTTTGGGGATTAAAACTAATTTTTAGCTTAGGATGGAAACATACTATTGAGATAATGGGTGTTGCACACATTGTATAATATTGTTTATATTATTTTATTTTATTATGAAATGTTGCACCTAGTAGCACCTAGAAGGGTGTGCAACATTTAGAGGTTCTCATTGGATATACTTGGTGAGTTGCATTGTAACATTTTTAATAATATTTGATGTAATTATTTTTTGGTGTAAATAAGTATTTACTTATTATACTTTACTTAAGTTTACTTAGGTCAATGCATTATTTTATTATTTCTTAGGTGAGACACTTAGGAGTTTGTGCACTCTTATGAGTTGTCATGTTGACAACACTAGAGTAAGCAACACTAATTTAGCACATGGTGTTTACAACACTAGAGTTTGCATAATTAACTGAGTTTTCATGTAGACAACAGAGTTATTCCCACTCTTATTTTAGTGCATGGTTTCTACAACATAATTTTACGTGCTACACCTTTGTAGACTTATCCTCTCATCATCACACTTACTCATGTGCTTAATGGATGATAATCCACACTTAGTGGACATGTGTCTGGTTGTAAGACTTATCAATGTGTTGATTCCTAGACATTCTAGAAGCATTCCAGAGGCCTTTATATTTAAGCACTCCTAGTGTATATGTACATGACATGACATGACTGAACATTGAATGACAATACATCAATTTTGGATATTGTTATTCTGGTCATACCTTGTTGGTCTATTCTTGTGCTTGTTCTTCAGTTCTTTGATCTTGGGTGATTTTACTCTAAGAAAAATTCTTACATGGTATCAAAGCTATACCAAATTCTTACATCGTATCAAAGCTGAGGGAATTTCTCTTCACATAGTCATTTGAGACCATTTTCTTGCTTCACCTCTTGGAAAACCTCAACCCTAATCTAGAGTATCATAGTCATTGGAAGCATCTAGAGCCAAAGAAGACCTTTTTGTTGCATCTAAAATGTCAATTCAGTGAAATTTGACTATAAATTCACCTACCCTAGGCTATAGTCAAATTTGAGGCAAATTTTTTTGCAAACCAACACCCAATTTGCAAAATTGGTATGATCATTTTATTACTTTAGTCTCTACAATTTCTCTACATTATTATTTGGATTTTCATATTTTGTCTGGAAAATTTTTGGCCATTAGGCCTATAGAGGAGAGATTTTATTGCAGGTGAAGATTGGAACTTGCTAGTGCCAATCAAATATTAGCATCATATTCAGAAGGTCAAAAAACCCCCAAATTGACTTTTGCTTCATCAAAATTGAACATCTAAGGTGAAATCTAGAGTCAATTGATTTTTGGAGGTGTGGCAGGGGTGATTCAAAAAAAAAATTGCAGAGGTGATTTTCAAACAGCAATATCTCCCTCATATGGACTCCTTTTTGCGAGAATTTTTTTTTGTTTTGGGGTAAAATTTTGTGATCTACACATTGATGTGGGATGTTTGAGATCTCTATTCCTAAATTTTTTTACAAGTTGAAAATCTTGATTTTTGCAACTTTAAATGCTTAGTACAAGCTCATCTAGATACATTTTCAAGTTTCATTTTTTTAAAGTGCCTAATTTTTCATCTACTTTCTAGATCTGCATTCAGGTTATAGGGTTGTATGGACAAAAATATCCCTTTCAAACTTAGGGCCTTCTCTACACTGTATTGCTTTGATTACTTTTCAAATCTCTTGTACATCTGAGCTATAGTGCTTAGTGCTATATCTGAACCTCAAAAGGCAGTTGTACATAGCAAAATCAAAAGCCCACTTTGTACATTTTGACAAGTAGCCTATTGTACATGCACTATCTATAAAGCATTGAATCATACATTAGGAGGGTTGATTATTATTTTTGCATTTTGAGGGGTACATTGATTAGTACATCATGGATGAGGAAGATTTAATTACCTTGATAACACAAAACTATAAGTAGTGGAGTCAATTGGTTTTCACTTATCTTAGTCAACATAATGCATTACCATATGCAAAAGGACTTTCATACAATGGTGACACTAGTTCAATCATTTGTCATGCACTCTTTTTATATATGGATATGGAGGTTACGAATTCACTTGATGACATGAAGTCAACTAATTTATATGATATTTGGATCTATCTTTGGGAGATGTAGGGAAATCCACACATTGCTCCATTCCCAAAAGATCTTTTACCTCCAGCTATAGTTGCATCCTCTCCAGATGAGGTCACACCTCTTGATGCTCTTGTTTCTACTACTAATCCAGTTCCAACCACAAATGCTTTTGATTCAGTGCAACAAGAAACACTATGTCTTCCTACTCCATCTTCATGGGACAACTTCCTTCTAGATATTGAAGGTCTTTTTGTGGAGTCTCACATTGAAGATGTGGGAGACATCATCGATGATATTTGTCTTCTCTTTGTTGAGGCAAATACTTCATCGATTGCCACAGTGATAGGTTCATGTACTTTAGAATAGCAAGGTACACCTTATCTTCTAGCTCTAGTATCAGTGAATGACTTCTTGACAAATATTTTAGGTTTGTTAATGGAGTCACACATGGAAAATTTGTGAGACATCTTTGATGATCAAAATCTTCTCTTTGATGAAGCAAAATATTCTTTAGTTGTCACAAGGGCTCACTCTGACCCTCCTATCCATTCTCTACATGATCAATCTTCAAAGGTTGATACGATTGTGGATCCTTATGTACAACAGTTGCAGGAGGTCTCTTTATCATTTGACGAGAAACATGGTTCTTTGGAATATGTTTTACAACCATCCTTACTAGATCTAACATTTTCCTTTTTAGCACAGTTGGAAGGGGCTAAAGTTACTATCAACATAGGGACAGTTGAGCTAGTTTTAAAGACACCATTCATCATCGAGATTCTTTCTACACATTGGGGAAGCATCTCATTTGTACCTATGCCATTGTTTCTTAAAAAGGGGAGGAACATTATTCAACAGTCTTGGATCAGCTTCTATATTGGAGCAGCTATCACTAATTGGCACTCTATATTTAGGGAGGGGACTACCTTGTCTCCTTCTTCTGCTCTTTTATGGGGGGGATTTTTTTCCTCTTATGGGGTTTTTTCCTTCTACTTCTCTTTTGTATATATTTGATGTATGTCATAATGGGGGAGGGGTCTTGATTACTCCATCCATCCATGCATCTTGTTTTTTCATCTCTCTTTTTGGGGGAGGGTTTTTCCAATGAGGTTTTCCCTCTTTCTCCTCTTTATGAGAGATTTCATTGCATTTGTACATGGGTACCTAACATGGCCTAGTAGTCAGGACCCATCTTGCATATTCATCCTAGCTTTCATGAGCTTAAGTGCATTCCCCTAAGTTACACTTGGGGGATTGTTGGTGTAAATAAGTATTTACTTATTACATTTTACTTAAGTTTACTTAGGTCAATGCATTATTTTATTATTTCTTAGGTGAGATACTTAGGAGTTTGCATACTCTTATGAGTTGTCCTCATGTTGATAACACTGGAGTAAGCAACTCTATTTCAGCATATGGTGTCTACAACACTGGAGTTTGCATAATTAACTGAGTTGTCATGTAGACAACATAGTTATTCACACTCTTATTTTAGCACATGGTATCTACAACATAATTTTACATGCTACACCTTTGTAGGCTTATCCTCTCATCATTTCACTTACTCCTATTCTTAATGGAGGATAATCCACACTTGGTGGCTATTTGTCTGGTTCTAAGGCTTATTAGTGTGTTGATTCCTAGACATTCTAGAAGCATTCCAAAGGCTTTTATATTCAGGCACTCCTAGTGTGTATGTACATGACATGGCATGGCTGAACATTGAATGATAATACATCAATTTTGGATATTGTTATTCTGATCATACCTTGTTGGTCTATTCATATGCTTGTGCTTGAGTAGCTTGATCTTGGGTGATTTTTCCCTAAGAAAAATTCTTACATGGTATTAGAGCTATTCCAAATTCCTACATATTTAATATTCGGAAAAAATATTAAATGTCCAATATTAAATGTGGGTCAGTGGGGGTTTGGTAGCACATGGTTTATGTAATACCACTTGGTGGTTTTGTACGAGATTACTATTGTATAAGAAACTACAAGGGTAGTTGTTGTCTGAGAAGGTAAAATGGGAAAAAGTAAAGTTGAGCAAGACAAGGATTGATATGTTAGCCAAGGGAGAATTTGTGAAGGTTGGAAGCATGGCGTGAGATGTGTGGATTCATGCTTGTTCACATAGATCACTTGGTAATGGCTATGATTTTGAAAGCTTCCATGGTTGTATTGAAATGGTATTTTTGATGAAAAATACATGTTGATGGATGCTTTTGGAGGTTGGGTATTTCTCCTTGATAAGGGGTTTCCAAATATATATCTTGTGTTATATTTTTGTGGGTATGGTGTCTATTTCTCTTGGATGTGAATTTCAATTACATATTTATTTCAAATTTATTATGGTTTATGTAGAAATGATTATATTTTTTGTTGCAATTTTCCTTACAAGTAGCATCAAAGCTATTGTTTTTTTTGTTGCAACCCTAGATTGAATCTATTGGAATGCATGAAAGAATAAATAAAGGAAAAAATATATGGGTTTCATAGGTTGTTTTTTGTATATCTGAGGATTTGGATTTCCTGTTATTATGGGATATTGGTAGATTTTGGACATGTGAAATTATTGGTCAAAATAATTTGTTGGATGTTTTATTTAAATGAGGGTTTTAGGGGGGAGCTTGTAGAAATGACCTCCTAGGAAAAAATGAACCTCACCATTGCATTTGGGTTGGTATTTTTCCATAAATTTTGATATATAATATGCCCTAGTTTGGCCATGTTGATAGAAAATTCTAAAGGTTTTGAGTTTCAGCCCGTGATGGTCATCAAATTTAATTCCATCATAATTTTTCATCAGAAATTTTTTTTTTAAAAAAAACAAAAATATCACAGTGAAAATGGTAAAAGGGTTGTCTTAGTAAAATGAACATAACTTTCACTTGGGATATTAGAGTTTGGACTTCTTATAGCCATTGAAAAGATAACTCAAAGCACTACAACTTAGTGTAGGTTTTATTCTATGATTTTGACATTTTATTACATTTTAAGAGCCAAAATTTAGATGTTACCTATTTTCAACATAATTTTGGGCATAACTTGGGCATACAGAGTCAGATTTTGAACTTTGAATAGTGGATAGAAAACTCTTTTAGATCTCTACACACTAGTTTAGATTTGGTGCAAGTTTAGCATGATTTATTTGGTGATATATTGATCTAAATGGTTTATGATATATATTGACTATGGTAACATTGTGAGTTTATGACATTATATATTTTGGAGATTTGACATTTGATGTCATTGTATACTCAACTTGTATTTCAAATTGGTTTCATGATGATATGGTTATCAGTGTTTGATTTGGATATGTGTGATGACTTTTCAGGTTTACAAGTTATACAATGTTGTAAGTGTCTATACTTACAAGTTGCATTTATGGCTTGGATATGATTTGTTTTCGCCCATTGATCTTTCATTACTTATGCATATTCAGATTGGTGGCTTGGATTTGGGTTGTCTATGCCCTTAGTCACATGATTTTTTATTTGTTTTCATGTAGAGTGGATGAGACATCGTTACCAAGTACAATCATGGTAGAGGATTGTGGTTTATTATTTTATGTTGACAAGTAGTCCAAACTTTGAGAGTTAGTTTCTTGATTTGATGGATGTGATCATGGTGCCATTGATTTTAGCATGACATAATTAGATATATAGGTACATCCTTGATGTTCATTTAATGCAAGAGCATCTTGCATGGGAAAAAAATAAATAAAATAATTGTGGAAGAGAGAGAAAGTGACGAAAATAGAAACAAAATAATAAAAAATAGAAAATAGAAAATAGAGGAAAAGAGGAATTTCTATTTTCGAGGTGCATAGGTGATGTAATAGAAAAATAAAATAAAAATGGTTGTCATTCCATTTATCGAGGTGTGTAGGTGGAATTCTAGAAGGTTGTGGACATTGTGTAGGTGGAATTATAGAAAGTTGTGGATAAATCATGCATTGGGTGGTAAGTGTCTATTTAAGCAAGGAATATGATCATTTCTAATCAAGATTTGGAAGGAAAAGCTTCAAGGTGTGAAAGCTTTGGAAGGTCAAGCTTCAAGGTGTGAGAGCTGGAAGGTGTGAAGGCTTCAAGGTGTGATATCTTCTTAGTAGAAGCTTGGGAAGAAGGAGGAAGCTAAAGGGTGAGTTTTCCTAAGTTTTTGGATAGAGCACCAAATGTGAGGTAGTTTATAGTAGGATTGTGATGGAGTTGTGAGTGTGTGGATAGAGCACCGAATGTGAGGTAGTTTACACTTGGATCTTGGGTAAAGTTGGAGAAGAGCTAGTGGTTGTGGTTTAAAAACAAAGAGATTTCTTGGTGGCTTGCAAGCACAAGTTGATATCTTGGAGGTTTCTATGAGAGTGTGGATTTGGACTAGCTTGGGTTTGGATTGGATCTTGAGAAGAACTGTTATTGTAATTGCTATTGTATTTGGTTGTAATTCGAAAGGCCTTACAGCCTAGCACATTGCATGTAACAGTTATTTTATGAATAAAGAGTTGTGATTTGATATTAGATCTTGTATTCTTGGTTGTGAGTTGGTAAGCGTAGTGTAACCCTTCATCAAGTGGTATTAGAGTAGGAGTTCCTAAGTGTACAAGAATATCACCAAAGTATGAGGTAGTTTGTACCAGGACTTTGATTGGGTGAATTTTATCAGAGCATAGTTGTTCTTGAGCATGTAGACAAATCGCCAAAGCTAAGGCAATTTGCACCAGGGCTTGGCTTGGAGAAGTAGATCTAAGTTGGTCTTGATCTAGTGGTGGATTTTATTTCTAGAGTCCTAGATCTCTTGGTTGCAAGGTGGTAGATCATGGTTCTAACTTGCAATTATAGAGGGCTTGCAGATAGATCTATGGTTGTGAAGATGGGAGGTTGATCATGTTGAGGCATGATTGTAGAGAGCTTGTGGATTATAGATTCATGGTCCTAGACTTGTGTTGTGGTTCCTAATTATTCATGTGAGGTGGCATGTTGCCATCTGACTTGTAAACAATTCAACGTTGTCACAAGGAGCATGGGAAGGATTTGTTGTAGAGGGTTTACAAAGATCTTGGAAGATGGCTTTGAGAGGATTGGACCCTAAGATGGTTATAGAACTCCATGATATAGTGGAGAGGATTTTTTCTAAGATGTCTACTCAGCTTGAAACTAGCTTGGCTGATCAAGTTTAAAATGTTTGAGAGAGAAGATGGCATCAGAAGGTTGAGGTGGAAGAATTTGGTTTTGTTGATCAAATTGTGGAGTCTAATACAGAACCTATAGAACAACTTAAGGTTGTTGTTGAAGATATTCCTAACCTTGTTAATGTTGAGATGGAGATTGATTTTCATGATCATTTGGTTGAGTTTGACATGGAGATTATGGGGCACTTAGTTGTGGATGATCTAGTTGTTGGTGGTGATGATTTGTATGTTGTAGAGAATCTTGTTGTGAGCAATGAGATTGCTAGTTTTGGGAGTTTGGTTTGTGTTGATGGAGATCTACATGTTGCTGCTAATTCAAAGTTTTTTATTATTGGTATGGATTCACTAGTTGCTAATGTGGATGAGGGGTTTCTATTGAAGCATTATGTTCAATTTGTTCCTAGGGGTGAGCATGTTGATTGGATGGTTGAGATTCTAGTTTTTGATAGAGTAATGCAAATGTGGAGGATTTGCATAGTGGTTTTCTTGTCCCTATTGAGGCAGAAGCCTTTGGTGAAGATGAAGATGGTTTTAGATCTTTCTTTTTGGTGTCAAAGTGTGGGACACACTTTTCTATATATTAGGGGAGTCTAATGTAGGAGCATCTTGCATGGGAAAAAAAATTATAAAAAATTGTGGAGGAGAGAGAAAGTGACAAAAATAGAAAGAAAATAATACAAAATACAAAACACAAAAAAGAGGAAAAGAGGAATTTCTATTTTTGAGGTTCATAGGTGGCATAATAGAAAAAGAAAATAAAAATGGTTGTCATTCTATTTATCGAGATGTGTAAGTGGAATTCTAGAAGGTTGTGGATATTGTGTAGGTGGAATTATAGAATGTTGTGGATAAATCATGCATTGGGTGGTAAGTGCCTATTTAACAAGGCATATGAACATTTCTAATCAAGATTTGGAAGGAAAAGCTTCAAGGTGTGAAAGCTTTGGAAGGTCAAGCTTCAAGGTGTGAGAGTTGGAAGGTGTGAAGGCTTCAAGATGTGATCTCTTCTTAGTAGAAGCTTGGGGAGAAGGAGGAAGCTAAAGGGTGAGTTTTCCTAAGTCTATGGATAGAGCAATGAATGTGAGGTAGTTTACAGTAGGATTGTGATGGAGTTTTGAGTGTGTGGAGAGAGCACCAAATGTGAGGTAGTTTACACTTTGATCTTGGGTAAAGTTGGAGAAGAGCTAGTGGTTGTGGTTTAGAAACAAGGAGGTTGGTTGGTGGCTTGCAAGAATAAGTTGAGATCTTGGAAGTTTCTACTAGAGTGTGAATCTAGACTAGCTTGGGTTTGGATTGGATCTTGAGAAGAACTATTATTGTAATTGCTATTGTATTTGGTTGTAACTGGTAAGGCCTTACAGCCCAGCACATTGCATGTAATAGTTATTTTATGAATAAAGAGTTGTGATTCAATATCAGATCTTGCATTCTTGGTTGTGAATTGGTAAGGGTAGTGTGGCCCTTCATCATCATTGGTTTAGATTCCTAATTTGGTTGTGGTAGTATGTCTTCTTTGGTTGAGAATCATGGTTATTTGGTTTCTTTTGAGGAGTTCATGATTTGCACTTTGAGTTCTTTGATGGTTGGATCCGTTAGTTGATTATCATTGTTAGAGGATGGTTTTTTATCATGATATCATGGATAGCTTGGATACATAGTTTATTGGGAGCTTGAGGTAGGGATGAGATGGTAGTGTAGGATTAGTTCTTGGTTTGTTTTATATCTTCTTGGATTGGAGATATTGGTTTCACTTCATAATAAAAATGTGATTGCGTGTGTGTAGAACTAGAGGATCTTCATGTAGATGGATGGTATGATGCCATGGGTGACTTGATACCATGGTTTTCTGGGAGTTTTTGGTATTGATATATTTATTGACTGCTTGCATATGTTTGAGGATGTCTTAAATTTGGTTGTTGTAGAAGCGTCTTTGACAGTTGCATTGTGTACTTATTTATTCATGGTGTATAGAGATGAATCTTCATGATGTATGTAGATGGTTTTTCATGGTGTGTGAAGATGGTTACATCTTGAGGACTCATGGGATTCTTGGTAAAGGTGTGGCTTATGCTTCCATTTGACATGTTATCCTTGGTGTTAGGATGGTTTCATTGTTATGTCATGGTATACTCTTGATATGCCTTTAGATTTCTAACATGTTATGGTATATTCATATGGATGATGTTATCTCTTTAGTTGAGATGGTTTAGATCATGTTACCATGTTTATGTTCCTGAGGTCATGGTTGGAACTTTGACATTGATCTTGGTTTAGTTTCTTGGTATTGAGTACATTGATCATTTGTTGGAAATTTTATGATATTTCTATGTTTCATTTGGAGTTGGCATGGATTGATCGGTTATAGATGCTCGTGAATACTTAGAGATGGAAGTGATGTTAATTTCTCTCGGATTAGAGAAGTATCTATTGGGACAATTGATGGTTTTAGTAGTAATTTTGAGAGGAATTCACTTGATATAGATTTGAGAGGAGATTATTCTTAGATGAATCTCAGTTAGACACTTGGGTATCTTGATGAGCATTCTCATTCCTCACTCTTGGTATACTTGGAAATTTACTACTTGACAGGTATAGCCCATTATTTCTCTTAGGTGCATTATGTACAAGTTTGTCTTTCATTGATATGGATTTTGAGCAATGGTAGATGAGTTATTTCTAGAGGTTTCATTTGAGATATGGTTTAGCATTTGTTATCTCCTTGGGAATATGTTGCTATGCTAGATGAGTTAGGGAGATGATTGTATATTGGGCATATTCCTTGGATTGGTAACGGTTATTCCTTGGTTTAGGAATGGAATATGAGGTTTATTTTCATGTGAGAGGCTTACATCCATGATTATTTATATGGTATGGTTTGGTTATTATTGTGGCTTCTTGTTTAGGGTTTTGTGGAGGAGATCATACTTGCACAATTTACATCTAGAGGTGTTTATAGAAGGACATGATATAGGTTATGATTTTCTTGGTTTTTCTTTGGTCTTGGTTATCTTTCTAGATGTTTAGTTTCACATACATTGGATCTGAGATTGGTTGGAGATTGTGATCACTAGTTTGTGTTCATGTATGTCATGTGAGATATGGCATGGTTATTCCTTTATCACTTTCCTTTGTTGGTTGTGGAGAGCTTGGAAGAGCATTGGAGATTTTTTATGACAGTTATTCTTGTATTTTATTTTTAGTGCCTCTCCCATTTGAATTTTGTAAGTCATCCTGATGGATGCAACCTTGTTGATCTCTCCTTGAGAAGGGATCATGATTGTGACCATGAGTGGTCTACACCCTCATGGTGATTGGATATATGTTTCTATATCAATTGCTTTGATTATGCTTTGGCTGATTTCTAAGATTATAATGTGATTTTTGGTTCACTGAGGTTTGTGCCAGTGGTTACCAGGATCGATGTGGTATCATGATGTTGATTTTTAATTACCCTGAGATGTGTGCAGAGATTGCATTGTGTACTATTACCTATTACATTGGACTAGGTTACTGTAGTAGTGGTTAGTCATGTTACGACTGTGTTCACTTATATCTTTTAAGTTTCTTTTGATGTTGTTTAAAAAACCATTATTAAATGCTTAAATAATTAGAAATGGATTTTCCATATTGGATTCATTGGTTATATGTTGCGGATATTTACTTATTATATTTTTATTTGAGAGATAATTACTACTCATGTTATGTTTTACATCTGAGATGACCTGAGGATCAGATGTTATACTTTGATTTCAGTATCATAGATGTTAGAATACTATGGTATTCAATTGATCATATTGCATGATGATGCAATTTTGAGATGACAGTGTGTTTTATGATGATATCTAATTATCCAGTATTTGGACATATCTCTGATTATGTTATGTGATGGATTTAATGCTATGGTTATTTACTTCATTCCTATGTTGGTATGCTTTATGTGAATGTGAGTGATGTAAATAGATTATTTTAGTATAATTAACTAAATGGTTAAATTAGGTGATTTAATGCATTTATTGCTTCGGCTATGTTATTATATGCAATTGCACTTGATCATGTTGTTTAGTGTGCACGATTTATATCCCTTGTAGTGGCGCATGGAGTTAATGATTCAACTATTCATATTTTACCAATATCATCCTTATATGGTCAATGTATCCTTATTTTAATTTTTTAATTAATCCTTACGGTGATTATTAAATCCAAACTCATTTGCATTATGTGATTAGACCAGTGAGCATGTCTGTGCATTTAGAGGTTCGCATTGTCACAAAAGTTGTTTAGAAAATTTTTGTGTTTTTGATTTTTTGAGCTTTTAATTTTATTGATTTTTAATTTTTGGTAGCTTTTTCATAGATGAATTCCTATTTTTAGATGTTAGTGAAATAAGATTTTAACTTGTAATAGCACTTATGAAATTTTATTTCCAAGTTATTAGATGAATGAATATATATGTGAAATAAAGAAGCATATCTCTTGAAGAGACATGTCCATTTAACATATTGACTTACATTAGTTATAGTTATAACACAAGTAATACTCTCTCTCTCTCTCTCTATATATATATATATATATATATACATATATATATATATATATATATATATACATATATATATATATATATATATATATATATATATATATATATATATATATATTACTCTTAATATAAGTTAATTATTTCATATATAATATTTGTCATTTATTATATATCTCATATATATATTATAATTTATCTGACAGAATTATAACATTAACACTCCCTCTTAATGAAGAAGGATAAAACACATAGATATTACACCATAGATAATATTTCAAAAATAATACATATAGGAAATCTTTGATCAGAAGATTTATAGAATATGATATCATATAAGTATTGGCCTATTACAATATCAACATATGATATTCACCAATTACTATTTGATATCATATTTGGTAACATAAGCATTGGCCTATCAGAATATCAATCAAATGACATTCACCAAATACTCTAAGTAATGGCCTATTAGAACATCAATTAAATGATATCCACCAAGTACTCAATGTGGTAATGGCCTATCAGAATATCAAGGCAAGATATACACTCAAGTATCAAAAATATATCTATACAAGCAACTTGTAGATAATCAAATTAATGATATCAACCACCTAGTTGTTAATTTATAAGATAAATCCTTTACATGAAACAATTTCACAAAAATGAATCATGCTACAAGTTATTGTAAGAACGTAACTTTATAGCAACTTCTCCTAATACAAGTGATAATCATTTAGAAGTCGTCACTTCTTCATGATGTACATAGGGGATAGGCTCATACATGTATGACATCAAAATTTTGCATGAAGTCTCTGTGAAAACTATCATGTGGTGTTGTCAAAACATTCACCATGAAACATATCAGAGAATAAGGTTTCTCCCTCTTAGTTTGACATCAACTTTTCTGATCTCTTAGTAGAAGGTTCTCTCTGATGAAGTATCAAACTCCCTCTGAATCTTTTATAATCCTTCTAACCTCTTGATAGCAAGTCATGTCATGCTTCCTTAGTTCAATGGTTATCCTGATAGCATAAGGCCTTCTAGCCTACATACATGAGACTTTATCCCATGAATCATAGTCCTTTAGCCTTTATAGTTTCTAACTAGTGGAGAATCCATCAACAAGGTCTACTCCTTCTGAACCAAGATTATCAAAAGTTTGATTGAAGCATTTATTTTCTGCTCACTCTCTTTCTCCATGGCTACCTCTAATGAACTATTAGACTCCCTCTCATAATCTCAATCATCAAGGATATTAGCTTCAAGAGCCTCACATTATTCAGCATAATCATCACAGCTTCTTTGGAGCTACTATCATAAGATTGAGTTTGTACAATATTGGTAGCATGCCTAATGTTCCAATCTTCTTTCTTGCAAGGACATCCTTGGAGACAAAGGAAAAGATTAAGGAAAATGACTCTTTATAGAACATATAAAAGTACAAATAAGAGAGAGACTACAATGAGTAGAAAAGTGTAATAATGAAAGATGAGAAATACTTATCTGCACATGAAGGTCCATAGACAATGAATCACAAAATGCCTTCTAATTTTACTTGAAAATGGAACATCTCTCTTTTAAAGATGGTTCAAATGTAAATAAATATTGTTTACTATTTCCCCCTTGCAATGTGAAATTCCCATTCTTATATCAGCTAACTATGTTTAATGCCTTTATATGACCTTCCTAGTAGACGTTGATTGGTACCTCCCAATTCTAGTGTTGGTTGCACTTATACTGGTCACTATTTGATTAAACAAGAATGTTGTTTTCTGATAGATTATTAGTAGACCACTCCTAATTGAAGATGAAGAATGTTGTTAGCTAAAGAGTTACCACTTGATTCAGATATTTCCATCCTTTATCACCTTGTCTTTCGATTTAGTGATGATCTTCCACTTTATTTCCTCAGCTCATCCCTTCATTTTCCTCTCATAAATAAATTTCCCATAAAATATTGCAGTCTCTCTATAAGTCCTTAATTATATTTTATTTTTCACTACCCATACAAATTAGTGATATTGAACTCTTATAATCTTCGTGAGTCCAAACTTTATTAATCACTATATAACAACTCATTAATAGTCATCACTTGAGTATAAATATTAAAGTATTTTCTCTTCACATGACATTCCCAATATATGTTATCAACATATTTCATTCCTACCTTAGATAGTATTTGCAGCATGTATACCTCTTAGACATCTTCCTTAAAAGTTGAGGTGTGTGACAACTTTGTATACCCCCACCTTTCTTTTATGACTCTCAATACTCCAGCAATGTTGTTCACATGAATCCACTATCAATTCCCTATTCTAATGTTATTCTTGAAATGGGTTTACAAGATTATGATGCTTCTCAATATTTTTAAAAAGGCCAGAGTCTATCAGAAATGGCTACTTTTTGGCACCTGTAATGACAGATTCAATCCTTCAAAGCATTCCTTGCTTACTTGGTGTTTTAGGCAACTAGAACTACTATTCCAGAGCTTTTCTTATGAATTTTGAGTAATCTAAGATGCAACAACATCATGTTGTACCTAAAAACAACCTTCTTATCACTCAAATGGAGGACTACAATTCAAATACATTCTCTTACCTACTGGGGTCTTTTAGGGATGCTAATCAATTTTATGGCGAAGTGGACAAGGAAAGTATATGGTCTAGTCACTTGCACATTTTTTTTCTCACATACACTCTTAGATGCATCACTTTCTTTATAACCAACACTAAGACCATCATTGTCACGTACCATGCTTATGTACTGCCATACACATAACTCCTTGAGAGAGTGTAAATCCCATGGCATGAACAAGCTACGTAGATCGATGACAATCATTGAATGGAGGAAATATTAAGGGGTCATACCCAATCATTTTAACACTTCAAATATTGGGGTTTTGGTCAAGGACATGGATTACTGATCCCACTAAAGTATATAGGATCTTCCATTCACTACATCCATTCTCAACATTTGCATGAGCTCTTCCAATATATGTTCAAACTTTACTGCAATCTAAAGACATTGACAAATATCCTCTGGTTTGTCAAGTATTCATCTTTTCTTATCATTACCTCCTGATTTAAAATAACTCCTTTGATAGTTTTTCTTAACAAATCAAATGCATTTAGAAATGAGATGGATGCTTTATTGCTATTGAGTGTCCATGTCATATTCTCCAAAATGGTCAATAATGATATTCCTCCATCATGACTATACAATCTGTTGCTTCCCAATTACATAATCCATATACTAGTTAACACTATTATAAGAACTGAATGTACATAGGCACATATGTCTAGCTGAAGGAATGTATTGATATTTCTAGTTGGCCTTGCAATAATCTACATAATACTTGTAGACAAAGTACATAACCTTGAAGAAGTTTCATATTCTCTCTCATGCCCACTTCAACAATATCCTCTTGCCGACATATCCATGCTAGCACTCTCCACTCAATTTCGTCCATGGTAACCATATTAATATTAACTACTATCAATCATTCAATATTTGGGGTTGAATCACTATGATTATCTTTGCTAGTTATCTCTCTGTTGGGAATTGGCATTGCGAAGCAGGCAAGATATATGTCCCAAAATAAACAAGTAATGGCGATTACATCACCATTTATTTTATTTTATTTTTTTGAAATTGTTTGTTTGTGAGATCTATCAATGCAGATATGTTGCATAAGCCTCATCTACTATGTTGCTTGGCACTTTTATAGGCAGGCTTTTCTTGCAAAGCTCTGATGGATTGGGAAATCTCCTCCTAATGTAGACTTTGATGGCTTCCTTTAGTTCATCTCGTACTCAATTAACAGAGCTTCCATACAGTCGCATTCACCACTACCAATCACATTTACTTTACACTTGGGGAACTTCAATTTCTCCATCAAAGTATTCTACTACTCACCATATAAATGTCAAAAATATCCCTAAGATCGAATGTGCTCTGATACCATGTTAGTGAAATAAGATTTGAACTTGTAATAGCACTTATGAAATTTTATGTGTTTTCCAAGTTATTAGATGAATGAATATATATGTGAAATAAAGAAGCATGTCTCTTGAAGAGACATGTCTCTTTAACATATTAACTTACATTAGTTATAGTTATAACACAAGTTTTATATATATATATATATATATATATATCACTCATAATATAAGTTAATTATTTCATATATAATATTTGTCATATATTATATATCTGATATATATATAATATAATTTATCCAATAGAATTATAACACTAACACTAGGAATAGCCTATTTTCGTTTGGGTCTATTCAGGGTTTAACTAGGTTGGTTGGTTAATTGCCCTAATCAATTATTCACTCAAAAAGTGAATAAGTATCCAAAAAGGAATTTAATTCCTCACTTCTTACTTTTGAATTAGAAAATTTGAGAGTAAAATCCAAAATCCTCTTCATGAGGATTTATTGTTCTATACATTGTGGGAGCTACAAGTGTGGGATTGTCGCAAGGTTGAGCTCATTGGATCTAGCTTAGAGAGACCTTGGATTGCCATGATTTTAGATACTTCTGTGTGAATTTTATTTTATGGTTTAGATTCTCATTTTGCCTTTTTGGCTATGAGGTAGGGCTATCTCATTTTATTGTTTCTACTCCATTTTAGCTTCTATTTTTTGTAGCCATTTGTTAGGAGGCTGAGAACTAGTGTTCCCCTCTATTTTTATTTGTTGGTTCTGTCCAGTTGGTTAGGTATGAGAATTTCCCTATTTTTCAAGATGAGGGTTTGGAGTTTTGCACCATTATGCTGGCCATTTTTTCATATGATATCGAACTTAATTATTTTTGGAATTTTGGAGTTTTTGTACCCAAAGGCCATATGGGTTTTGATTTTGAAGTTTTTGAGCTTTGAGGTTTTTGCCTCAGTTTGCGTGTTGCCTAGTTTTCTCAAGTTTTCTTGGCATGAGTTTGGTCATGAACTTGGATTATTTGTAGGATGTCATTTAGACTATTGTTTTACTCTTATAGTTGCATTGGGATGCATGCCACATCCATCCTCCCAATGTCATGTTCGACTGAGTGATTTTGTACATATTGTTATGGTTTCTTTTGGACTGTTGTTCTTGTTTTGTGGACACTAGGATTCTTCTAGAATCCATACTCCCAGATTGAGGTTGGTTGAGTGAGTTTATGATGTTTTGTCTTGCTACATTATTAGGATTTGTATAGATTCCATACTCCTGGATTAAGGCCGGTTGAGTGATTTCATGATGTATGATTTTATTGTTCTTTGGGGATTCGTCGAGTATCCATCCTCCCAAGTTGTTTCGGTTGAGTGATATTTTTCTTGTTTTCTCATCTAGTCCTTATGTTATTATCTTTGTGATGGTGGTGTGCCATACACAAGTACATGCATGTACATTTTTTGGGTGACTTGCAAGGCCTGATCTTCCATGGTACTTCTAGAAGTTATGATCATTAGGGTTGGGTTGGAAATTTGCATGCCTATGGGTACTCATCATTGGAGGAGCATGGGTAGGGTAGGGTAGCATATGGAGGGGGATTATATCTCATAGCCTGGTGTCATGATGCCATAGGGTTAGCAGAGGAAGTTCTAAGTGATAACTAAATAAACACTAGGTGGTAATTAAAATTAAGATAATAAAACAATGCTTCAGTGTGAGAGCCTTCCGTTGGGAATTTGAGTCCACACAGATCCAAGCTTGGGCTTGTTGATGTCAAGTGACTCTCCATGATGTCAGCCCCTACATAGTAGCCCGTTGAGTGTCTAACTAAGACCTATAGTTTATGCATTATCTTTGTCTTGGTTTCATTCATCATTCTACTTGGTGTGTGTGTTAGTCATGGATGTTTGCTTTGCATGTGTTTGTGTTTGGATTTTTATCTCCATCAACATGGTAGGTGTGGACCTTTGGGTACCACATGGTTGGGAGGCATAGCTACCTACACCACTACTAGGGACTAGTGTATAGAGGTAATCTTTTGTCCTAGTACAACCATTGTTGGATGTTTTCACTTGGTACTTCAAGTTCTAGAGTATGATTTCTTGTGATTTATGCTTTCATTAGAAATCTTGTATATCATATTTAGATGATGTTACTTACTATTACATTTTCTTGTTATGATGATTAGCATGTGATAGGTGATGTTATCTACTTTGGAGGATTATCTTATGCTTTACTTCTAGAATGTTAGATTTCCTTATGCTTATGTTGTAGAATGTTTTAGTAGTGACGTCGTTGTTACGATAGTACCAATGATCTATTTGGTGGCTTGGGATGTTATGCAAGGGGGATGGATAGGATCCATGATGGTCTTATGATGCTATTGACTGTTGGAAGGAAATGTGTACTTAGTTTGGTTGTTTAGTTATTGCAATGTTATTTCTATACATTGTGATGTTGCTTTCAGTATGTTCTTTTACTACTATGGTTTAGATGAATAGATGTTCCTCTTTCTTGGTTCATGGAATCTTGTTTTTTATGCACTCGAGTGTTTGTTCCTCAAATTATGTAGATCTGATTGTTGGCACTCAAAATTGCATGGTCAATTTTGAGCACTATTGAAAAATTCAGGCCTATAAATGCTTTGTGAAGCCTATGTAACTCACTGTTCAGTTAATGCGTAAATGGTGTTTAATGTTTCTAAAACCTTCCATTCAGCCTATCTACCTATTTCATGAAGATAAATCATCATTTTGAGCTATTTAGCGAAGTCCTGTTTCAAGCATTTGTCAAATCTACATTTTCACTTAAGTGTCAAATAGCGACAGGAGGCTGTCTTTGCATCTAAATATCTCGCACCCAAAAAGGTTTTGTGACTTTCCACTTTGAGAGTGTCTAGTGTCCATACCTGAGAACCTATGTTTCAGATTTTGAGTTGTTTCGAGTCCTTTTGACTAGGTTTTGAATCCCTCAAAGTTGGTCAGTTACTATTTTCATGTTTTTGCAAAATATTCAAAATTCTGGAAAGCCCTGTTTGACATGTTGTACTTTTGACCAGTTGACCCAAATGTTGAAATTCCTTTTGCGTTGCATTTTAGATGTCAAAGAGTTGTCATGTTTCAAGTTTTAGCTCTTGACGAATCCATTTGATCAGTTTTCAAACACGATTCCAAATGAATTTTCTAACTTTTTACTAGTGTTAGCACTTGCAGATTGATTGGAGCCCCTATTCAAGACATCATATCTCCTGATCCATGATAGGTGAGATGAAATGGTCTATTTCCCTATGTTCTATACTGAAAATACTACAAGTGTGCCAATTGTTAGAACTTGATGAATCTGTCTTCACACTTTACCAAGTCAATTCCATTCGCAAAAATCGTTATCTTGTCAATGTTTCTAGTTTGGAATTTTAAGTAGCTTACTTTGAACACTCACCATTTGCGTCCTGTGATTTTTCATGAGCCCAAATCACATTTTCATACTAACTTCATGACAGAGAGTCAGTCCCCCGATTTTCATTAACTCACATGCCCGTTTGCTCAATTTTTCGAGCCAAATCCAAACCCAGTTTGTTGCTTTCTGACATTTTTATCTACAGGTGAATTTAAGTTGGCAACTTCAGAGGTTGATATCTTTTGACCTTGAATTCATCATAAGACGAGATCTGACAAGGTGAAAGTATGCAAAACAAAGAATCAGTTGTCTAGGTCAGTTTTTAAAACCAGGCAACAGGCCTCTGGACACAAGTTTCACAGTGTTGCAGAACTGATTTAAAATGAGTTTTAATGGTCAATCAGTGATCAAATTTTATTCCAGTTAGTTCAAGATGATCGATGGATCAGTTTTGAGAATCAGTTGCTCGAAAATGAAAAAAAATTTTAGCCGAACCCACTTTGGGGCTTGGCTAATTTTGACTGATTGTTGCAGAATGATAAGATACAGAGATTTTAAAGTTTCCCTTGAGAAGGTTATAATGCTTGTCATCACTTATAGTTCTATAATTGATGCCTTCGGGAGGAATAGTCGGATCTATCCTAGAAGTTGTAGCGACATTTCTAGTACGCTGGTTATAGAGAATAATGTGGCCAATAGATCATAAAAGGTTATCCTTGATCTTAAGAGAAGTTTTGAAGTGGTGGGCATTAAAATTTGCAAGAGGTATGTGAAATCATTGGAAGTAAAAAAAGGGACTTATGTTTCATAACATGGGTCAAGAGTAACTCACTCAACCAACCCCGAGGCTAAATGGAATAAGGACCTGACAAATAAATAGAGAAAGATGCTCATGGGATGCTTCTAAGGTAGAAATGCAAACATAAATTGCAAAGCTACAAAAGAAGCATGATTTTGTAGTCAATAAAAAAAGGATGCTAAACAAGAAACATGAGGATCTATGCACCAAATACAGAAATGATAAAAGTAAATTGAGAAAAACAAATGAAGAAATGTGCACTCAGTTATCACAAGAAAAAGATTAGATCGAAAAATATTTGGAAGAAATAGTTGATAGTTCTAAGAATTTGAATGCACAGATGAATGAAGATAAGAAGGTGTGGGAAGGCAGATTTGTAGATCTACAAAATAAGCTCAGCAAAACAGGACCAAAGCATGATGAGTTTTATGTTCAGTTAAGCAATGAAAAAGAATAGAGAAAGCACGCAAAACAAGAGGCAACCCACAACCATAAAGGAAATGGCAGAACCAAGAGCAATCAGCACCATTAAAAAAAGAACATATTCTGAGACCCCACCATCAAAAGGTGGAGCAGCCGGTTAGTAAAAAGGGTCTTCCACATCTCTTTAAAACAGAAAATGCTATTCTCATTATGGCGAAGCCCACTTGAAGGGGCAACAAAGATCAACAAAGAAAAATAGGGGAAGAGCCCACATTGAGGCAGAGGGAGCAGGGAACATGCCAAGAGAAGTCGACTATTGGAAGGAAATCATTTCAAACAAAGAGAGACATCATTCGCAAGAGGAGAAAAGGAGGCAGGCACATTTTTGAAACCTGTAAGAGGGCACGCCATCAAAGAGTAATCCATAGCAAAAAGGGGACATAAAACATTAAAGGTAGGACCACGCAAAGTGTCAAAGACCCCACATACAGGGCAGGGATGTCTAGTAGCAGCAGAGGCATTTCTAGTGTGAAGCAAAATTGAAATGGAAGGATGAATCTCATAATATCACTAAGGAGAGCCTTCAGTTTCAAAGCCGCAAAGGAGGCATTTTCATGTCTTAAATGTAAAAGAATTTGTTTTATTACAAACAAGCTTCAATCACTATAAAACACACCAACCACTACAAAATGCATCAGCAGAAAAAGGCCTGAGTCTAAAGCATCAACAAAATGCTAAGAGGACAGAAACGTTAAAGAGCAAGAGAGCCTGCATAAGCCCAACGCCAAAGAAGAATAGAGGTGTGAAGAAATAAAGTCATGCATTTTAGAGGGAGTTTCCCACGTTGGTAGCAAGAAGTGGTTCAGCAGATAAATCCCACATTCGAGCCACTAAAGACTTGTATAGTCTTTAAATAAAAAACCACACAAATGCGTAATGTCTAAAGCCATAGTGCTTTATGATGAGTACTTGAGCTCATGGTTGAGTGAGCCCGCGATTGGAGGACAGGTGGCAGGTATCCCTAGCAAAATTTTTAATCAAAGTACAAGCACGCTGATATGGCACCAAAATTAGAGATCGCACGAGATGACGCCATGTGGCGGAGGTCAATGGGTGCCTGCTTCCTCGCAATATGAAGTTGCACCCAATTTTTAAAATGCAGGAAAGCAGAATTAGGACACGTGGCAAGTGGGTCCCGGCTGGCGGCGAGGTGGTGATTAAGAGCAGCTTGAGAGGATGCATCAGATCATCACACGTGTCACGATCTAACGGTCGACACAATCTCGCATTATGGAGATACAAGGGATTTTAAAAATGTGGGAAAGTGTGATTCTGCCATGTGGCATGGGCCTGCCTAGTGATGATGTGGCATTGCATGTTCAAGCAACCAATTAGATAATGCCACATGGCAATTGGTCAACTGAAGGTTGACCTCGAATTTGAAGGCAATAGCAATTAAAGAATAAAAAATAATAATATTTTATTATTATTTTTATAAAAAATGCACATTCAAGTCATCCAAGAGGTATTTTTTCTAAAGTTTTGACTTTAGATTTTTTTAAATTTTTCAAATTTAAAAAATCAAATGTGAAGACATGAGTTTCTAGCAGAAGAGTCATTTTCAAAATGACTTCCAGGAGGTTTCTGAGAGGCCAGATAGGAAATGTTATATATCGCTGCAATCGGGAGAAGACGAACTTTCCAATTTCGGAGTTAGTTTTTGCACAGGTATCAATCTATTTGAGCTATAGGAGGATTTATCTCAGGTACCTGAATCACAACCATATTCAGACCAGGAATTTTAGAATTGGTTTTTGGCAAGATATTTTGGTGATTCAAAAAGCTTTCATCATTAAGCAGAGATATTTTGCAAATCAGTTGCAAATAATGATGAAACAAAATCAAATCAGATGGGATGAAAGAAGAAAGAGGTTACTCAGTTGCACAGGATTGAATTTCAAGTGGACACTTGTCATCTTCAGAATAGATCCAAGAATTCTTTCTCTTCTATATCTTTCTTTCTTTCTGCCATTGAAGAGGTTCCAATTTTTGGGAAGTTCCAGTTATTTGGAGAAAATTTGCACATTACTATGATACCAAGGTCTTGGATCCAGTTTTGGTTGCATTCCCATGACCGTGACACCATTTTCCTTCAGCAATTTCTTCTCATGTGAACAGTAGTACTGTAAGGTTAATACAGATAGTTCTGATACATTAGGTTGTTTCATGTTTTAATTTCATGCATTTGATTGTATTGTTTCAAAGAAATGAATACATATGAGCAAGCATTTCATTAGTTTAATTCTGGTTCTCGTCTCCTATCTCAATAATCTGTAATCTTATGTGGTCCTAGAACGAAGAGCTGAGATCAATTTGCTTCCCCTTAAAGTT